>CP136066.1:78906019-79271317 GCA_032622095.1 Siphonodentalium dalli
GATATCAAAATGGTGAGCTTAACTGTATAACTTTTTGCATGTACATGTATATGGCATACATTTAAATATTGAATAAATCACCACATGATACGTACTATGTTGATTCCTATACTTGATACTTATTCCTATACTATAGTATAAAAATAGTTTAAAATACTTTGTTTAAACCATGTTAATATGTTGTTTTGCTCAGAGTTCCCCCTGCACTATTATTTGGGTCTGCATGTTTTTTAACTTTCAATGGAATTTCCCCCCTGCACTATTATTTGGGCCTGCACTTTTATTTGGAGCCGAAGAGGAGCTATTTTTTAGGCCTTACAACCCGCCATTAAAAAAAACTATAGAACACGATAGATACCCTTGTGCAATATTAAAACTCGGCCCTATGTGTGCTAGAGGGAAAGTGTTTCGGTAAACTACTAGTACATGCACATTGGTCCGATTGTATTATAAACTCATCTTTTTTTTCAGGTCGAGGGCAAAGGAAATGGCATTAAAACAGTTATTGTCAATATGGTTGAGGTCGCAAAAGCCCTCGCCAGACCTGCCACATGTAAGTACAAGGCTAGTGTTGATAGTTTTAGTCGAAACTATGCTCAAACGGCCTATTGCAGGCCTTAAGATTCAACGAGAATCTATTCTCGCAAAACTTTTCAATTTTCAGTGCTTTATGACTAACTCGATTCGGCATTTGATTCTCGCAATATTAAGTGTATTTTGAGCCCTGTATTGTTTGCAGACATGGGACTGAATGACCTCAGTACTAGTAACTGCCAACTTATTATTTCATTTTTTTTGGCACTCTAAAACAGGAGCCAACATGCAGAAACACCGTCTCTGCAGGTTTGAATTGTGAAGATTCTAGTCAGTTTGAATACTAAGCAGTCCATATTGGAAATGATGAATTTATCATGTTGGATTCCCCTACATGATCAAATATGATTGAATGTTAACATTCTGATCCAACTTTATCTTAGTACCTATATTTCTGCATTAAAAAAGAAATATTTGGCTTTGGTATCGGGGCTGGCAGTCTAAAAAATCCAGGAGGGCCATTAATAGCCCTCCTAGATTTTCCTAGGACGGCTCTAGCCCGCCTCAATATAGCCCTCCTCAACAAGTTATGATTTATTTTACGGTTTGACGAGGGGCGGTTGGCGGCGGACGGACCTAAAGAATGCCTTATAACTTATGACATTTGTGAACGGATTCAAAAAAAATTTGGTATGGCAGTTGCTCCCAATGACTATTTACTGCCTGTAGAAAATGGTTCATGTCCGAACTTTTTAGCTCACCTGAGACGAAGTCTCCGGTGAAGCTATAGTCATCACTCCTCGTCCGTCGTCCATCCATCCGTCCGTCAACAATTCTTTGAACATCTTCTCCTCTGGAACCGTAAGACCAAATGGGTTCATATTTGGTGTGGATGTTCCCTAGGTGACTCTCATTCCGATTTGTTCAAATGAGGTCACTGGGTCAAATAGTTGCGAAGCCAGGGCCATAACTCTAATTCTTACAACTTCTTCTCAAATTTCATTGGTCCGAATGGGTTCATATTTGGTACAAAGGGTCTTTGGGGGACTGTTATTCAGATTTGTTCAAATGAGGTCACTGGGTCGAATGTGGGCAGAGCCAGTGACATAACTAAAAAAAAAAAGCATGTTATAAAATTTGAAAAAGTGACTCCATTATAACATCTGCAGATTTATGAAACTTTAATCTTTAATCTTCTGAAATTACAGAAATATTCCATTACCCATCCCCCTCCCACATGGCCCAGATGCACCCCCACCCTGCAGTGGCCTACACCCAACCAACATCCCTTCCAATGGATATCATTTCCAGCTTCCAACATTAATACCTGTTCTATTAAAGTTGCAGATATCTCTTTGTGGATAGACAGAGAGAAACACAGGTCATTAATCAAGGAATACAATGTCACTGACAGCTTGTATAAACATACTGCTAGCAATTTAAACAAACTGCCTGAATTTAGTGTGTCTGACATTTGCAGGTCCGAGAATCATTAATAAGAGGTACAATCTATCATGTATTGTTCAACATGGCAAATAGGAGGTCTGTCATTTGCAGAATGAGGTCCCCAGAGGGTGAATTTAGTGATGCTATCCCACACAGTTGTTAGTTACATTTCCCTTCTAGGAAGTTTCTATATCCCCTAATTTTCAGAATATAAAATTCATAATTGAGGTGTCCAATGGGTGAACATCAACTTCAACTGGGGAACTTCAATCTTATCCTAGGTCTGCCATAGCAGTTGAGGGCCTTAGCAGAATGAGGTCCCCAGAGGGTGAATTTAGTGATGCTAGCCCACTGCAGGATAGCGTCACTAAAGTCACCCTCTGGGGGACCTCATTCCGCAAATGACAGACACACTATCACACTATTTCAAGGCTTGATTGTATAATACATTGTGTTGCTTGAGGCCAGGCACATACAATGTAGGAATAGGTGCACTATTTGCAGACTTGCTCCTTTGGTGATTGTGGTTCAGATTTGTTCTATCAGGGTCACCAGGTCAAGTAGGTGCAAGGCCAGCTACATTACTCTTTCTCTACATAGTAATTCATGATGTGTCTTCTATGCAATAATCAAATGGCCTATTTTGCTTATATTTGGTATGAAATTACCTTTGTGAAAATGGGATCACAAAGTCAAATAAGGGCAGAGCCAGAGACTATTTCACTACATAGTAATTCTTAAAATATGTTTGCAAGAACTGGTTGGCTTATTTAGCATGGAATGTTCTTCCTTGACTGCAATTCAGATTTTTTTTTAATGGGGTCACCTGGTCAAATAGGGGCCAAACGAAGAACAGTTTCCCTCTTAATATGCTTCCTTCACAAGGACCATCAGGTCTATTTTACTGATATTTATCATATGTATGAAGGGTTCTTTGGTGTCTGGGATTTAAATTTATTCAGATGGGGTCACCAGGTTAAATAGGGTGGGACCAGGGACATAACTATATGTCTCTATAGTAATTCTTAAAATGTCTTCTCAAGAGAGGTTGGACTATTTAGCTTACATATAGTATGGAGCAATCAGGAGGATCCTTAAGTGACTGAGATTCAGATTTGTTAAAATGAGGTCAATTTGTCAAGAAATGGTGGGGCTATGGGGAGTTAACACTTTTGTGTCTTAATAAAATCATTGAAATGCCAAATACATTAAAACATCTACCTTGGAACCACCTGACTGATTAATCGGACTTACATGTATTGTGTTTTGGATCCATGGATAATTGGGCTTCAAACATGTCTAAATGGTTTTGGAAAAAGGCGCTTGTGAGATTGGAAATTTCCAACAATTGAGAAAGTTTGAGGTGTCAGTTGTGAAATTCCAACCTAAGACTTGGGTGTCTGTATACCGGTCAAAGGGGACTTGTTGAGCTGGAGGAGGAGGGGGTGATCAGTAGTATACAGTTGGTAATTTCAAGGTGGATTTTCACCAATCTACATATGTGAAATCTCTCTAGCCACATATCCTGTTTTAGAGCTATTTCTTTTAAAGTAATTATGAAAAGTTCTGACTGTTGTAGTCTCCAGAGTCCCAGTCTTATCAGTCTTTGTAGTCTGGTGAGCGACCCCACAGTCATTGACTGTCTTGTTTACAAGAGTTATCCATCTTAGATGGTTTTTCACCGTTAGCGCGATAACTCGCGCAAATATTAACCAATTTCAACAATATTTGGTATATGAGACTCTTGCAACTATATCTCGGACGAGTTCGAAAACCAGGTTTGTCCGAAAAAAAATTCCGGAGTTTAATATGGGTCTTAAGTTTGTCTATTTTTAGCAATGTTATCACCGTTAGCGCGATAACTCAATGAAATATTAACCGATTTAAACAATATTTGGTATATGAGTCTCTTGCAACAACAATATCTCCGACGAGTTCGAAAACCTGGTTTGACCGAATTTTTTTTCCGGAATTATGGGTCTTAGTTTGTCTATTTTGTTGGTACCCGTCTCAAGGTCACCTCGGGCGGTCATACTGACCCGACGAAAATCTCCCCCGTCCCTTGGAACCCCCAAATTTCAAGTTGATAGCTCCACCCGTTTCCGAGATCTCGTCTGCGCGAAGCGGGCGCCGCACGGGCTCGCCAATACGACACCGACGACCGCCTGGTCAAACTACACACACGTACCAAGTTTCGTCCCGATCGGTCGAGAATCGTAGATTTGTATTAATGACAGACAGACAAACAAACAGACAGAGGTCTTCAAAATATATATGAGACTAGCCGATGAGCCCGACGTTGTCCGGGCTATTCAAAAACCAAATTTCAAGTCGATAGCTCTACCCGTTTCCGAGATCTGGTCTGAGCATGCGCGAAGCTGGCGTCGCATTCAAAAACCAAATTTCAAGTCGATAGCTCCACCCGTTTCCGAGATCTCGTCTGCGCATGCGCGAAGCTGGCGTCGCACGGGCTCGGCGACCCGATAAAATTTGTATCCGGGGCAAGATACATTCACATACCAAATTTCAAGTCGATAGCTCCACCCGTTTCCGAGATCTGGTCTGCGCATGCGCGAAGCTGGCGTCGCACAGGCTCGGCGACCCGATAAAATTCGTATCCGGGGCAAGACACATTCACATACCAAATTTCAAGTCGATAGCTCCACCCGTTGCCGAGATCTCGTCTGCGCATGCGCGAAGCGGGCGCCGCACGGGCTCGCCAATACGACAACGTTCACCGCCTGGTCAAACTACACACACGTACCAAGTTTCGTCCCGATCGGTCGAGAATCGTAGATTTGTATTAATGACAGACAGACAAACAAACAAACAAACATACATACAGACAGAGGTCTTATATGAGATATATATACACATACGGAGTTCTCAAAATATATGGTAGACTAGCAGGTTAGCCCGCCACCGGCGGCTTGTCCGAAACATGACATTTTTTTAATATTTATTTTTAATTTTTAGCTCCACGCGTTTCAATAAGAAAAATTTGTACCCGATAGCTCCACCCGTTTCCGAGATCTGGTCTGCGCATGCGCGAAGCTGGCGTCGCACGGACTCGGCGACCCGATAAAATTTGTACCCGGCGCAAGATACATTCACATAGCAAATTTCAAGTCGATAGCTCCACCCGTTTCCGAGATCTCGTCTGCGCATGCGCTGCACGGGCGTCGCATGGACTCGGCGACCCGATAAAATTTGTACCCGGTGCAAGATACATTCACATAGCAAATTTCAGGTCGATAGCTCCACCCGTTTCCGAGATCTGCCTTTCTGCATAATATTTCGAGCGATAACATTGCATTGAAATGTCAGACTCCCATCGTGAACCTCAACACGAAGTAAACACGTGTTTCGAGCGATAACATTGCATTGAAATGACTCCCATCGTGAACCTCAAGACGACGTAAAACACGTGTTGCGTTCTAGGAAATGCACTCAATGCAGATGCTAATAACGTTGACTTCGTATATATATATATAATGACGTTATTAACCCCGGCCGTGCCGTTTGAGCTGATTTTTATGACTGGGAGTGGAGTACGGGTGCTCGGAGCTTCTGGAAAACGCGTGGACGACATCGTACGTACTATTTTACCTTTAGATAGGAAGTTTGAGCTCAATCTGTCCAGCCATTCCCGTCCTAATGTACTATTTCGAGCGATAACAATTGTCAGACTCCCATCGTGAACCTCAACACGAAGTAAACACGTGTTTCGAGCGATAACATTGCATTGAAGTCAGACTCCCATCGTGGACCCCCAAGGCGACGTAAACACGTGTTTGTTCCGGTATAACTTTGGAGACTCTGACTTCATATATATATATAATGACGTTATTAACCCCGGCCGTGCCGTTTGAGCTGATTTCGATGACTGGGAGTGGATAAAGGGTGCTCGGAGCTTCTCGAAAACACATCTACGGCGGTGTCGGTGGGATTTTACACTTACATACGAAATTTGATCTCAATCTGTACACGCGTTTTGGATTCTATGAAGTACACACATACACACATACGAAGTCTCAAAATATATAGTATAGAAGATGATAATTAATATGAACCACAAACAAAATGTAAGACTGTTTGTACTGAACAATTTGTCAGTCGGTGTCCAACCCATGCAACGAAATTGGGCGAGTTTGTCAATGTTTAACCCTTTACCCAGCAAACCGGCCAAATAAAGCTTCAACAGCCTAAAATATCTTCGGTCTGTCTCAATAGAACCATACAAATATGGATATCATTTGAACCGGCTCCTTAACCACATTGTGATAGTTACAGTTATGCCCTGTGCCAATGCATTCTCTTATATATGCGAGCCGACCATAGGTCGCCTCGCATACATAAGAGAATGCATTGGCCTAAAAAAAATCTTGTTTTAACACTTTTTACCATTTTTATGTTTACCCATACCATAGTATGGTAAACATAGTGTCGTTGCCCGGATTGACCACTCGTCGTTGGTCCGTCTGTCTGTCTGTCCGTCTGTCTGTCCGTAGACACTTTACGAGTAATGCGATAACTCAAACATTTTTTATCCGATCGAAACCAAATTTTGTATATGGGTTTCTCAGCCCAAAATACAGATCGAGTTCGAATTTGGGTTTGATCCGAGATTTTGTTACAGAGTTATGGCCCTTTTTCAACTTAGAATTCACGCATTCTGCCATAACTCAAACATTTTTTATCTGATTGGAACCAAATTTGGTATGTGAGTTTCACAGCCCAAAATACAGATCGAGTTCGAATATGGGTTTGATCCGATTTATTTTAAAGGAGTTATGACCATTTTTCGAAGAAATTTTTTTTTTTTTTAAATCGATTTCTTAAAAAAAAAATTACTTAACTTTTATAATAATAATAAAAAAAATGTCATTGACATTGATTGGTTGATCGGTTTAGAAAATAATTAACCCTGCTCACAAATGCTATCTGATGCATCAAAGTCAAACAATTTTCTTCTGATCTGCCTCATATTTCTTACCTAGGTCTTTCTTAGCACGTTCTTCATCTGTATGGATTTTGGTATTGTTTAGTTAACCCTTTCCACTCTTGTTTTTAAATAGAATTCATCCAAGCCAGGATGACTCAAACATTTTTCATCTGATCGACACCAATTTTGGTATATGAATTTCTTACCCCTAAATACAGATCAAGTGCGAATATGGGTTTGATCCGGTATATATTAACAGAGTTATGGCCCTTTATAATTCATACATCTTTTCCATGCACTATTAAATTTGAATAGAACAAGACACACCTGTGTTATTGGAAGGAGATAATTTATTGCTTTGGACACAGTGACCTGATAGTTCCACTGGTGACTGCAGACTTAATATAAACATCTGTCAAACTTTGATTGATGTTAGACTCTTTATTCCAGTTCTGTTCTCTGTTGAAACCATGCAGTTCATGGCATTATTGTTTACAGAGACACTGTTGTTATAACTTAGAAAATAATTAATACAGCATTCCTTAGTTCCATCATATGATGTCATTGAAAATGATTAACCCTCTGCACACATCATATGGTTTTCTGATGTTTTTTATTTGATCATTCTCCTATTCTATGTACATGTTGATGGTGATCCACTTTTAATTTGCATGAATTTGGGATTAAAATTAACCCATTCGATTGACTCATATTATCTGATAGACATATATTAAATTATCACTTTAACTTTGAGCCAGGTTCAGTCAGTGTTTCAAGAAATGACCAATTGAAATTCATCATTAGAGGATATGTCTTATTTTGAAATTCTCTCAATTGCATTTGGGCTACAGGATAATATTAACAGTGCTGGGATTCTTGAGACTGACTTATTGTATGGGTTTCTAAATCCAATGACATGCATTTTGTTGACTACTCTGTGTTTATCAGTTCATTAGTTTGGGTAAGATTAACCCCTTACTATCCAATTTGATAACTCAAATATTTCCATTGATTATGTTTATAGTTCTGGCACAGTTTATGATAACACACCTCTAACCTGCATAGTGAGGGTCATTTGGTTTATTTGCTTAAATATATTAACATCCTTCACCAATCCTGTTGACACAGTGTGATAGCTAAATATTTTTTGCATGATTACTCTATAAATAATCACATCTGTGATAATCATGACACATTCTTCACCTGTATAGATTTTGGTATCGATCGAATGGTTGTGATTATTATAAACCTTAACTTTAATTATATTTAAACTGTTCACAAACATATTTTTCTAATGATCAACTTATAAGAAAATTAACATTTATATCCAATCATTAGCAATCATATTTTATATCCAGGTCTATACATCCCTCACTTCTATAGTTGATCAGGTATTGATTGTTTTTTAGTGGTGAAATATTAATAGGTTGCTATGAATTTTTAATATGCAGCTGACACAAGATATTATGAACAAAAAAATAGCAATGATAATAAAAAAACCCACACAATATGTAATGTCTCATGTTCCAATGTAATAAATAGATAAATTGAGTTGCTATGTTTATCTACCTAATTTCTTAATTATTTGATATTTAACAGCTATGGTGCTTCTCTCCGACTATGGATTGAGCTTAATTAGACTTATAACTCTATAAGACATACATGTATCTGTGTTGGAGTCACTAATAGGTTCAGGTTGAAATCAAAGCCACGTCTGTTAACATTGTGTTAATGTGAGCAAGGTGCCCAATAAGTGTGATTTCACTTGTGAATTAATAGTAAGGTGTGAATTGTTTAAAGTTTTGCACTCATGAAAAGGATGGGGTAAGGATATATGAAAATAGCTCATCGCTGTCGCCAAGGTATGGGTTAAACATCTGCCGATCGTGATCGGCCTCTCGTTTCTTACATTCTTTAACAATTTTATAATTTTTAATGTGTTAAGCCAGTGCATTCTCTTATATATGCGAGGCGACCTATGGTCGACTCGCATATATAAGAGAATGCATTGGCACAGGGCCCTTCTGTTGGGTAAAGGGTTAAAGCAATTTCTATGCTGTATAATGTTATATAAAATACACAATCTAGTCTGATCTAGTAGCATATTAAATCCAGTATATTTACAGTTGAATTGTTACAAATGACCGTATTTTTTTCTTAAAATGTGTGAGGATCGATCAAAAGATCAGATTTACAGAACAGTTCATTCCCGAATTTAAAGATTCCGCCATTTGACATTACCATCAGTTGCCAACATCAGTCATGCACACAGGGACCAGCCTAGGCCTGATTTTAAGGGCGAAGTGACTTCTCCCTGTCACAAAAATAGGGCGAAGTGGGAGATTTCCAGGGCGAAATGCGTTGGCAAAATTGAAAATTTATATGAAATCGGCCCGCACTGTAGTCGCCTATAAAAAGGCTATATAAAGAAAATAGGAGATATGTAATATTTAAATTAAAATGGGGAAACAATGGTTCAAATGTGGAAGCTTTATGTTCATATCATCACACTAATAACTATGAATAATGTCCAAATATAATTGTGAGAGAATGGTTTTGAAAGAATGACATTTTTACAACCGCTTATGAATACAAAAAGAAATAAGAATTACGACCGCTTATGAATACAAAAAGAAATAAAAATTTGACAATGCTTATGAATACGAAAAAATCGATAGAAATCTTGAACATTTTCACTCATTAAAAGTCCCTAACATGGGTACAGATATTACTACATGCATGTTGCAAAAATGAACTTGTTTTCAAAGCTAATCTGGCCTTTACATAATTTAACAAAGGGGTGATGATATGCTATAAGGTGTAGAGTTGTAATCTTCAGGTGTGATAATCTCAAAATCACAAGTCACTGGACACCTGACAATGTATTCACAGCTGTCTGCAATCAACACTCAGGTGTGAATGTGCTCCCAAATCGGATTAATACAGCTGTTAATAGTAACTATGGTGTTATCTACGACAGTGTCAATGGATAACTGGGTTCAATCAATGTTGGCAGTAAATAGTGGGTGAATATTTTGCCGATTTTCTAAGGTAATCTTCAAATATTTCAGGGCGACTTAAACTTCGCCCGGCTGCAAAATTAGGGCGAAGTGAGCAAGAATGGAGACTTCTTCGCCCTCTCGGCTGGTCCCTGCATGCACACACTGAACAATATAATTATTTACGATTTTGATACTCATAAAACACAATAAAATAACTAAATAAATTTCCTATTGCAGGCGAGGTGGGCTATAAAGAGCCCACCTTGGAAAATTTTAGGCGGGCTGTAGGCGGGCAAGCCCGCCTTGAGATTTCAAGGCCTATGGTATGCGGAACAAATGAAAAATTTGCTCAGTTTGAGCAAATTTCTTTTCTGATATTTAATATTTTGCAACAACAAAAATCATTTCTCTATTGGACATAATCGTCAATATGAAAAGATTTGGCACATCATGTTATCATTTACAGTGTTTAGAGGATAAGGTTGCTCATTATCAGGTTGGAGTCTGAATAAATAAGAGAAATATGGCATACATTTAATTTTATACACTTTGTTCAATTTTGACAATTGTATAGTCTTAACCCTTTGGTGGATAGAACATTTACATCATCGTACGGTTGGCTGGCATAACAATAATTATGTAGTGTACAGCGCTATTAAGTCATGCCATGTTAGTATGTACGTAACGTTGAAAAATAATTGTCCTCTAAATGGGGAAATATTTATAGGCATTGTGCATGTGGATGGATATTTTAGTGTTAATATGTATGTAAATGCCAATGTCAAATTTTGGATACATTTTTTAAGACATTCACACTAAAAATAGTAAGGTTATTCCAAATCTGTTATTCACCCACGAGTCAAATGACATCATATATGACTTATTGACCTACCAAAGGTTTAAGGACAAAATTAATACTTATACTCCCAAAATAAGTTATGGTGAGGGAGGGGGAGGCGTTATTGAATTTTAAATATTTAAAGCTGCTCTATTTTGATTTAGGTAACTGATTACCACATGATGGTGGAAGGAAACCAAGAGTGCAGGGGAATTTAGTGCGATAAATTTTCTATTTTTTAAAAGCAATTTGTTCCCCAATTCAACAATATACTGTCTAAAGCATATCTACAGTTGCAATAGAGTTTTTAGGCCATCCAAAATTTAATATTTTCGCAGGCTCCGGCGCATTGATTTTTTGGCCCGCATTGGTCATTTAAATTTATCGTGGATACAAAAACTTACGTTGTGGACTTTTATAGTAAACCAATTAAATTTGGCATTCAATTGGCAGAAATATGCAAGAGAAACCAGCTGGAGAAACCAATAAGTTGATTGTACTGAAAAAGATATGCAATTTATTAACTTGTGAATAACTGGGGCTGATGCAATGGCCCACATATGCAAGATCCTGAACGAAATTGAAAATAGATCTTATCATTTGAAGATTAAATGTCATGGTCGTCTGTGGGAAATTACTGAGTAGTTTTACTTTCTGATCGCGGCACGAAACATGCCAGGAAAGCTGTTTGAGCAGGGTTGGTGATTTTTTTAAATAAATCAAAAAAATCGATTTATTTGATTTAAATCGATTTTTAAATTTCTAATTGTTATGAAAATGTGCAATGTCTTTGATAAATGAAAATCAAACACAAAAATATCATGGCAGTACAGATATAGTGACCATGTACTTGAATTATGCATACACTTAGGTCCATGTGAGTTCCAATGTTTTCATATCTGGATTAGTGTTGAAACGATTAGTGAATTTCAGAGTCGACTAGTCAATGCCCAAAAGTCGCGTTGCGTCGACTAGTCGGTACCCGATATCAAAACTTTCAAACATAACATTGTACGGAAAATTCATCGTACATGGCATACACTGATGACTGGCGCAATGACAGTCTATTGCGTTGCGCATTTCCCTGCACACACACCAATTTATTAGTTGAGTTTTATTTCAAAACTCGACTTATAGTTTGATGTGGACGGGCGGCGTGTTTTGCTTATAACTAGACCGTTTATTGACAGATTAAAGAAATTTTTGGTGTGAGTACATATCCATGCACGTAAGCTGCAGACAAAAAATCGGGTTCATCCGCACATTTATTACAGAGTTATGGCCCTTTGCCATTTTTCACTGATTTTAGGCTCGTTAGCGCGACAACTTCAACAAACGTTATCTGATTCGATTGAAATTTGGGATATAGGTGTCTCCCAAGAATACCTCGGACGAGTTCGAAAACCGGCCCGGTCCGATAAAATTTGATAGTTATGGCCCTTAATTAGTCATTTTTCATGAATTTTCAGCTCGTTAGCGCGATAACTTCAACAAACGTTATCCGATTTGATTGAAATTTGGTATATAGGTGTCTCCCAAGAATACCTCGGACGAGTTAGAAAACCGGCCCGGTCCAGTAAAATTTTATAGAGTTATGGCCCTTAATTAGTCATTATTCGTGAATTTTTAGCTCGTTAGCGCGATAACTTCAACAAACGTCCTCCAATTTGTTTAAAATTTGGAATAGACATACTTGCCAAGAATATTTCGGACGAGTTCGAAAACCAGCCTGGCCCGATAAAATATGATGGAGTTATGGCCCTTAATTAGTCATTTTTCGATTTATCTATTAGTCTACCGATACTGATGCACACCAATTGGCGGTAGCCACCGAAAACAAGACACAGCATCTCTGATGCCACCTCTTGTTTGGGAAATAATACTGTAAACATGATATTTATCCAACACACTGAATGTAATTATATAATTAGACATGTGGTGGATAATGATCAGAAACACGATCATTTATACAGGTTTTAAATTTAATATCAGCATTCGAGATTATTTCGTTTTGTCGCTATAAAATGTTAATGTTCCGACCAATATTAGTTCCAAGTATAGGCTACGTCGTAGAATACGATAGCCAGTTCTTAATGTCAGTATCATTTATATACGGTAGCACCAATGACGTCACCTTAAGCGACCTTCACCCAGCGTTGCATCATAACCCGACTGTGCAAGATCAATTGAAATATACACAGTGTCTCCGACAAACGACAAAGCCGCGTCAATCATTGCCATCATGTCTTTGACCTCAAACGACGAGTGAGACATTGTGTTGTCAATTTCTTTTGTTCAATTAATAGTCAGGTCACTGTGTGTGTCTAACTCTATACTAGTGTCAATTTCTGGTGCCACCAAACTTTATACTTACCGTAACTTACGCGCAGTTAACACTGTTTATGCCGGAATCGATCTTGAAAACGTTGTACATGAAACTAATAGACTATGTTCCGACTAGTAGACGGCAAAATTCAGAGTCAACGTTCTGGCATTTCAGCGTCGTCTACGACTAGTCGATTAATCGTTTCAACCCTAATCTGGATAGGTAGACCTGTGCTTAAAGATTTACTCACAAATTTAGTAAATTTTAGCTGAAAACTGAATATATTATCAATCGCGTTTGCTCCTCAGTGACTTGAGGGCATAATCAAGTATAGACATTAGACGACTAGAGTAGTTTAGATGGCAGAGTATATGGTAGAATTACTCGGTTGCCAATTACATGTACAGCAATCAGAAAAGGAAATTAAATAGTGTAATATGAGGCGTGCTGAATCTGATTGTAGTTTCAAATAATACTAACAATGCTAAGCTGAACAGGCCATTGCTGGAGCAGTAATCACGGTACCATGCAGCATGCCTGTAGTTTCTATAGGGTTGACAATTACTGCACAATTTGATATCTATTATCCAATGTTGTATATTGTTTAATCATAATCATGTAAAAGTTTACAAAAACCTTGTTAGATATTGCAAGTTCCTGACTTTTTGCAATCATTTCAAAAATTTTGATTTAAATCTGCCAACCCTGCTGTTCAGAAGTTGATAAAAGGATGTTACAACAGTCTTTTTGAAGATGGAAACTAATACAATTTCTGAAAAAGGGACAATTTTACATTATTTCTGCAGGAGAAAGTTACTGCTGGAAGCTTCAGTTCATTCACTTCTGTTATTGCTTCATTCCGTTTTACCTGGTTTCCAATTCCAAGAAATTGGAACAACCCAACCCAAAAGTTTTCATATCGATGAGGAAGACCTCTTGCTTTCAGTCGAGATAGTGTAAAAATTAAGAACATGGCCAGTGGTTTCCATGATAGATGGTCTGATACTAGCCTACTAGGCCAACAAAATTCAGTGGGTTCGCCATTACATTACATAATATCTCTAGTATTTCAATTTAGGCTCCTTATGCAGGTTTGTTCTACTAGTAATCATTCATCACGGTGATTGGGAATTTAAAAAAAATATATATATAATTCTTGATCGGAAAACATTTATCCCCAAAAAATCTGGATGTATTCTTCCCCGAAAGAAGGCTTTTGAACTAGTGCATTTACTAAGACTACAACTGGGTATGTGATAAAGGCTTCATTTAGATGGGATGCTAACCAGTCCCTATTGGAAATGATGAGTTCATCATGTTGGATTCCCCTACATGATCAAATATGATTGAACGTTAACATTCTGATCCAACTTTAATCCACATTTACATGTTTGTCAGACCATGTTTCTGTTTAAAATAAATTGTAATTTGACCTTGCCTAAAACTGCTTGCAAGGCTCTTCCTGATTGCTCAGTAGCATGTGTTCCCATGGATATTGAAATCTCAAATGAAAAGCCAAACAACCAAAAAAAAAGCCACCCTTTCTTATGGAAGAAAGGTTAACATACAGCCGGCAATCATGCAATTTTATAATTTAATCAATCATGATCAAGTTGAGTTCAATATCTGTCATACCTAAAATCTAAAATGATTTATACTTTAATTTCAGATCCAACAAAGTTTTTTGGATGTGAACTTGGCGCTCAAACCCAATTTGACCTGAAAAACGATAGATACATCGTCAACGGTTCTCATGATGCCAACAAACTTCAGAGTCTGTTGGACATTTTTATTAAGAAGTTTGTTCTGTGTCCTGAATGCCAAAACCCAGAAACAAATTTGGTAAGTGTTATTGATTGTGTTGACATTAGCTAACTTTTCAGGTTTTTAAACTAGGGTTGTTAAAATACAGAGAGATCAGTTATATTGTACTTGAATGTTAGTATCATCCCAATAATATACTGTCCAGAGTTTACCAAACAACTGAATAATTAGCTATCACATACGCAGCCTGACACTGCATGTAGATGTTATAGTAGAACAAAACTTGCACTTTTATTTTGGACATTGTAATATCTGAGAAATAAATAACTTTTTCAGTTTGAAAAAAAAAATGTTTTCTCTCGATATTCAGGTAGTCAAAGGAAAAACACAGACTATCAGTCAGCGCTGTATTGCCTGTGGACATACTGGCAATGTGGACATGCGTCATAAACTAACTACATTCATTCTGAAGAATCCATCTGATCAGGTAATGTATTTATTCTGTTTAATTCTGTTAATTTGCTGCCTACAGTGCCTAGGGGAATAAACCAATAACTAAACCCTGTCCTGATAAAATTTCCATAAAAATGGAGAACTTCTTTGTTATCCCACAAAAAAAAACGAAGATTTGCAGAGGATATAGAAAGGAGTTCATCTGTCCATGCGTAACAACTCATGAGGCAGAATGAAGGGAACAATATCCACATGTAATAGGTTTTCTCCATTCATTTCCTCTGAAGTTTTGGCTGTTTGATCGGATGTGAATGATCTTTGGTATATTCATGAACTACAATGGGATGAAGGATATCCACAAGTAACTTGATTATTTTCACTCATCACTGGCTGGATGAAGACACGTTTCAAATTAAGTCACCTTATCGCTCATTGGGGACCTTAATTATGCATTAAAGAAGTGATAATAAACATGCTTTCCAGAGAAGATGAGGCCTAAGCAGAATTAGGTCCCCAGAGGGTGAATTTATTTATGCTATCCCTCTTGTTACCCTTTGGGGAGTCATGGGGACCTCATTCTACAAATGTCCAGCACCGTATTATTTTGAGGCTTGGCCAGAACCCTGAATACCTCTTTAACTTTGCACCAACCTATGATACAGAAAGCCTTCTGCTTGCACTCTTTTAATGGAATTTTTAGCTTCACAATGAGCCCAAAATTAACTAATGACTTAATGGAAATTGTTTCCAGGAAGCTGGACAGACTCCTAGCAAAGGAAAAAAATCAAAGAAGGATAAGAAGGATGAGAAAAAAGATGACCGAGGAAGTCCTGAAGTAAATGCACAGGAACAGATGGCAGCCCAAAGAGCTGCTGGTGGTGTCATTGAAGCTCCCCCAGAGGTAAGTGCATAATATTTTCACCTTAACCATATATGTGGGTTACTCTTGGGTGCCTAATAAACATACATGTACAATTATTAAAATCGAGGTAAAATTCCCACCTGTACGATCGTTATTTGGTCCTGTACGTTTATTAAATTAACCAAACGAAATAATTCACCAATCTTAAATTGTGTTATTCATAGATAAATGAACTCTGATTGTTGACAGTGATCAGCACACTGTAGATTCACAGACCTGGCTATCCATCGAAACTATAAATTTCTGTCCCATGGCATCAGTAAACCAGTCAGATGGTGCGTTTTGTTGGGATGTATGGTACTAATATTTCCAGTCTGTACGTTTATTCCGCCCTGTACTATTATTAGCTCAACTTTACTTTGTAAAGTTTGAGCTATTGCCATGGCTTTGTCGTCCGTCGTCCGTGTGTACGTGTGTACGTAAGGCGTCAACAATGCAGTCTACAGGTCGTACCTTTGGTCGGATCATTATGAAATTTGTCATAGCTGTTGACATCAACATTTAGACCAGAATGATTAATTTTGGGGTCATTCGGTAAAAAAACATGGCCGCCAGTGGCCATCTTGCATTTCAAAATTCAATCCATTAGCACGGGCTACAGGGCGTACTGTTTGTCTGATCGTCATGAAATTTGTCATGGATGTTGAAATTGGAATGTAGATGGGAACGAGTCATTTTGGGGTCATTCGGACAAAAAACATGGCCACCAGCGGCCATCTTGGATTTCAAAATTCAATCCATTAGCACGGGCCACAGGTCGTACTGTTCGTCTGATCATCATGAAATTTGTCATGGATGTTAATATTGACATGTAGATGGGAACGAGTAATTTTGGGGTCATTCGGCCCAAAAACATGGCCGCCAGCAGCCATCTTGGATTTTACTCTTTGTATGACTAAATTCTTTAGCACGGGCTACAGGTCGTACTTTTAGTCTGCTCATCATAAAATTTGTCAAGAATGTTAATAATGACATGTAGATGGGAACGAGTCATTTTGGGGTCATTCGGCCAAAAAACATGGCCGCCAGCAGGCATCTTTGATTTCACTCTTTGTATGACTAAATCCTTTAGCACGGGCTACAGGTCGTACCTTTAGTCCGATCATCATAAAATTTGTCATGGCTGTTGAAATTGGAATGTAGATGGGAACGAGTCATTTTGGGGTCATTCGGACAAAAAACATGGCCGCCAGTGGCCATCTTGGATTTCAAAATTCAATCCATTAGCACGGGCCACAGGTCGTACTGTTCGTCTGATCATCATGAAATTTGTCATGGATGTTAATATTGACATGTAGATGGGAACGAGTAATTTTGGGGTCATTCGGCCAAAAAACATGGCGGCCAGCAGCCATCTTTGATTTTACTCTTTGTATGACTAAATCCTTTAGCACGGGCTACAGGTCGTACCTTTAGTCTGATCATCATAAAATTTGTCATGGCTGTTGAAATTGGAATGTAAATGGGAACGAGTAATTTTGGGGTCATTCGGCAGAAAAACATGGCCGCCAGCAGCCATCTTTGATTTTACTCTTTGTATGACTAAATCCTTTAGCACGGGCTACAGGTCGTACATTTAGTCTGATCATCATAAAATTTGTCATGGCTGTTGAAATTGGAATGTAAATGGGAACGAGTCATTTTGGGGTCATTCGGACAAAAAACATGGCCGCCAGTGGCCATCTTGGATTTCAAAATTTAATCCATTAGCATGGGCCACAGGTCGTACTGTTCGTCTGATCATCATGAAATTTGTCATGGTTGTTAATATTGGATTTTACTCTTTGTATGACTAAATTCTTTAGCATGGTCTACAGGTCGTACCTTTAGTCTGATCGTCATAAAATTTGTCATAGATGTTAATAATGACATGTAGATGGGAACGAGTCATTTTGGTGTCATTCGGCAAAAAAACATGGCCACCAGCAGCCATCTTGGATTTTACTCTTTGTATGACTAAATTCTTTAGCATAGGCTACAGGTCGTATCTTTAGTCTGATCGTCATAAAATTTGTCATGGATGTTAACGATGACATGTAGATGGGATACAATCATTTTGGGGTCATTCGGCCGAAAACATGGCCGCCAGCAGCCATCTTGGATTTTACTTTTCTCTTCATGTCTATAACTAGTATTAGACATTCAACTTTCCACATTCCTAATCGCTTCATTGACTGTAATACATTAAATTATTCCCTTTCCAAGTTGAGCTACAGTGTCATTGACACTTTCATTCAGTTACTCGACATTTCCAACCTGTACTATTATTCCACCCTGTACTTTTATTAGGCACTCAAGAGTACATGATTTGTTCTTAGTTTAACCCTTTCATGACTGGAGCTTACTGAAATTTTGTGAAAACCCTGTGACAATGCATTTTCTTATATATGCCATTCTGCCATAGGGAGCCTCGCATATATGTTCGCTAATTGTCGAGGAGTATGCAGCAAAGAACTGGTTAAAGTGCAGGAAGAGAAGCACCAATACTTAGTGGTGATTAAAATTGGTTGGTTCCAAAAATAAATTGGCTCAGACCTGGTATGTTTGATCTAAAGTTAGCCTTAGAGCAACTATATAGAGTTTGTAGACATTTGTAACAGTTTTTATGTTTACCCATACGATAGTATGGTAAACATAGTGTAGTTGTCCGTCTGTTTGTCCGTAGACACTTTACGCATGGTGCGATAACTCAAATATTTTCTATCTGATCGCAACCAAATTTGGTATGTGAGTTTCTCAGCCCAAAATACAGATCAGAGTTCGAATATGGGTTTGATCAGACTATATTTAACTGAGTTATGGCCCTTTTTCGAAAAAATATATTCACTCAAAAAAAATTATAAACTAACACCATTATAACTCTGCCAAGGGTACCCCGAGTCACCACACCAAATTTTGTTTAAATCCATCCATAATCTTGTGTTATGTACTGGTAAATTTGTTTGGAGTGACTTTAAACCCAATTCACCAATTCCATCCCATGCCTTTGGACTACTTAGCTATTGATAAGGCGATTTTATTTTCTGATGCCAATGTGCAAATAAAGAAAGCTATGTATATCACTGAGTATATCACTCGACAGATGGCCTGAGGTCATTATAAATGTTATTGGTTTAACAGAGATGCCAGCATCAATATAAACAATGTCTGATTTGTTGACAGCTCGACTATATAATTGTTATTACTATGGGTCAGCAGTGAGGTGTCTTTATCTTAATGGGTGTTGGTAGAATTTGATACACTATCCTTGTAAACTTAAATTTGACTCTCTTAACCCAAGTATTATGTCCAGGTCACCTTTTTGTCCCCCGAAAAAAATAATTTCGGGGGGACTATTAAAATAGCCGGTGTCCGTCAGTGCGTGCGTCCGGAAATGGTTTCCGGATGATAACTTTAGTTTCGGTTATTAGATCAAAAGCAAATTTCATAGGTGAGTTTATCAGACCAAAATAAAGGTAAAGTTCGAATATGGGTTTGCTCCGCCCATTTTTGCGAGAGTTATGGCCCTTTTTTGACTTTGAAAACCCCTGAAAGTTGGTTTCCGGATGATAACTTTAGTAGAGTTAATCGGATTCAAACCAAATTTGGTATATTACTTTCTCCCAGTAAAACACAGGTCAAGTTCGAACTTGGGTTCTGCCCGACCATTTTTGGCAGAGTTATGCCCCTTTTTCGACATAGAAAATTCAGTTTTTCTTCTGTGTTTTGGTTTCCGGATGATAACTTGATTTTGGATTGTTTATATGCAAAACCCGTTTTTTTTTGTGGATTACTTATATCAAAATACAGCTCAAGTTCGAATTTCGGTTTAATCCGATAATTTTTGCGAGAGTTATGGCCCTTTTTAGCTCAACTTTACTTTGTAAAGTTTGAGCTATTGCCATGGCTTTGTCGTCCGTCGTCCGTGTGTGCGTAACGCGTCAACAATAGAGGCTACAGGTCGTACCTTTGATCGGATCATTATGAAATTTGTCATAGCTGTTGACATCAACATTTGTACCGGAATGATTCATTTTGGGGTCATACGGAAAAAAAACATGGCCGCCAGCGGCCATCTTAGATTTCAAAGTTCAATCCATTAGCACGGGCTACAGGCCTTGCTGTTCGTCTGATCGTCATGAAATTTGTCATGGATGTTAATATTGACATGTAGATGGGAACGAGTAATTTTGGGGTCATTCGGCCAAAAAACATGGCCGCCAGCAGCCATCTTCGATTTTACTCTTTGCATGACTAAATCCTTTAGCACGGGCTACAGGTCGTACCTTTAGTCAGATCGTCATAAAATTTGTCATGGATGTTAACAATGACATGTAGATGGGAACGAGTCATTTTTGGGTTATTCGGGCAAAAAACATGGCCGCCAGCAGCCATCTTGGATTTTACTCTTTGTATGACTAAATCCTTTAGCACGGGCTACAGGTCGTACCTTTAGTCTGATAATCATGAAATTTATCATGGCTGTTGAAATTGGAATGTAGATGGGAACGAGTCATTTTGGGGTCATTCGGACAAAAAACATGGCCGCCAGTGGCCATCTTTGTTTTCAAAATTCAATCCATTAGCACGGGCCACAGGTCGCACTGTTCGTCTGATCGTCATGAAATTTGTCATGGATGTTAATATTGACATGTAGATGGGAACGAGTAATTTTGGGGTCATTCGGCCAAAAAACATGTCCGCCAGCAGCCATCTTTGATTTTACTCTTTGTATGACTAAATTCTTTAGCACGGGCTACAGGTCGTACCTTTAGTCTGATCATCATCAAATTTGTCATGGATGTTAACAATGACATGTAGATTGGAACGAGTCATTTTGGGGTCAATCGGCCAAAAAACATGGCCGCCAGCAGCCGTCTTGGATTTTACTCTTTGCATGACTAAATCCTTTTGCACGGGCTACAGGTCCTACTTTTAGTCTGATCATCATAAAATTTGTCAAGAATGTTAATAATGACATGTAGATGGGAACGAGTCATTTTGGGGTCATTCGGCCAAAAAACATGGCCGTCAGCAGCCATCTTGGATTTTACTCTTTGTATGACTAAATCCTTTAGCACGGGCTACAGGTCGTACCTTTAATCTGATCATTATAAAATGTGTCATGGCTGTTGATATTGGAATGTAGATGGGAACGAGTCATTTTGGGGTCATCCCATTACTATATTAAATTATTCCCTTTCCAAGTTGAGCTACAGTGTCATTGACACTTTCATTATTAGCTCAACTTTACTTTGTAAAGTTTACAGGTCGTACCTTTGGTCGGATCATTATGAAATTTGTCATAGCGGTTGACATCAACATTTAGACCAGAATGATTAATTTTGGGGTAATTCGGTAAAAAAACATGGCCGCCAGTGGCCATCTTGCATTTCAAAATTCAGTCCATTAGCACGGGCTACAGGGCGTACTGTTTGTCTGATCGTCATGAAATTTGTCATGGATGTTAATACTGACATGTAGATGGGAACGAGTAATTTTGGGGTCATTCGGCCCAAAAACATGGCCGCCAGCAGCCATCTTGGATTTTACTCTTTGTATGACTAAATTCTTTAGCACGGGCTACAGGTCGTACTTTTAGTCTGATGATCATAAAATTTGTCAAGAATGTTAATAATGACATGATCGTCATAAAATTTTTCATGGATGTTAATGATGACATGTAGATGGGAACGACTCATTTTGGGGTCATTCGGCCGAAAACATGGCCGCCAGCAGCCATCTTCTTGGATTTTACTCTTTGTATGACTAAATTCTTTAGCACGGGCTACAGGTCGTACCTTTAGTCTGATCATCATCAAATTTGTCATGGATGTTAATATTGACATGTAGATGGGAACGAGTAATTTTGGGGTCATTCGGCCAAAAAACATGGCCGCCAGCAGCCATCTTGGATTTTACTCTTTGTATGACTAAATCCTTTAGCACGGGCTACAGGTCCTACTTTTAGTCTGATCATCATAAAATTTGTCAAGAATGTTAATAATGACATGTAGATGGGAACGAGTCATTTTGGGGTCAATCGGCCAAAAAACATGGCCGCCAGCAGCCATCTTGGATTTTACTCTTTGTATGACTAAATCCTTTAGCACGGGCTACAGGCCGTACCTTTAGTCTGATCATCATAAAATTTGTCATGGCTGTTGAAATTGGAATGTAGATGGGAACGAGTAATTTTGGGGTCATTCGGCCAATAAACATGGCCACCAGTGGCCATCTTTGATTTCAAAATTTAATCCATTAGCACGGGCCACAGGTCGTACTGTTCGTCTGATCATCATGGAATTTGTCATGGAAGATAATATTTACATGTAGATGGGAACGAGTAAATTTGGGGTCATTCGGCCAAAAAACATGGCCGTCAGCAGCCATCTTAGATTTTACTCTTTGTATGACTAAATTCTTTAGCACGGGCTGCAGGTCGTACCTTTAGTCTGATCATCGTAAAATTTGTCATGGATGTTAACAATGACATGTAGATGGGAACGAGTAAATTTGGGGTCATTCGGCCAAAAAACATGATCGCCAGCAGCCATCTTGGACCTTTAGTCTGATCGTCATAAAATTTTTCATGGATGTTAATGATGACATGTAGATGGGAACGACTCATTTTGGGGTCATTCGGCCGAAAACATGGCCGCCAGCAGCCATCTTGGATTTTACTTTTCTCTTCATGTCTATAACTAGTATTAGACATTCAACTTTCCACATTCCTAATCGCTTCATTGACTGTAATACATTAAATTATTCCCTTTCCAAGTTGAGCTACAGTGTCATTGACACTTTCATTCAGTTACTCGACATTTCCAACCTGTACTATTATTCCACCCTGTACTTTTATTAGGCACTCAAGAGTACATGATTTGTTCTTAGTTTAACCCTTTCATGACTGGAGCTTACTGAAATTTTGTGAAAACCCTGTGACAATGCATTTTCTTATATATGCCATTCTGCCATAGGGAGCCTCGCATATATGTTCGCTAATTGTCGAGGAGTATGCAGCAAAGAACTGGTTAAAGTGCAGGAAGAGAAGCACCAATACTTAGTGGTGATTAAAATTGGTTGGTTCCAAAAATAAATTGGCTCAGACCTGGTATGTTTGATCTAAAGTTAGCCTTAGAGCAACTATATAGAGTTTGTAGACATTTGTAACAGTTTTTATGTTTACCCATACGATAGTATGGTAAACATAGTGTAGTTGTCCGTCTGTTTGTCCGTAGACACTTTACGCATGGTGCGATAACTCAAATATTTTCTATCTGATCGCAACCAAATTTGGTATGTGAGTTTCTCAGCCCAAAATACAGATCAGAGTTCGAATATGGGTTTGATCAGACTATATTTAACTGAGTTATGGCCCTTTTTCGAAAAAATATATTCACTCAAAAAAAATTATAAACTAACACCATTATAACTCTGCCAAGGGTACCCCGAGTCACCACACCAAATTTTGTTTAAATCCATCCATAATCTTGTGTTATGTACTGGTAAATTTGTTTGGAGTGACTTTAAACCCAATTCACCAATTCCATCCCATGCCTTTGGACTACTTAGCTATTGATAAGGCGATTTTATTTTCTGATGCCAATGTGCAAATAAAGAAAGCTATGTATATCACTGAGTATATCACTCGACAGATGGCCTGAGGTCATTATAAATGTTATTGGTTTAACAGAGATGCCAGCATCAATATAAACAATGTCTGTGATTTGTTGACAGCTCGACTATATAATTGTTATTACTATGGGTCAGCAGTGAGGTGTCTTTATCTTAATGGGTGTTGGTAGAATTTGATACACTATCCTTGTAAACTTAAATTTGACTCTCTTAACCCAAGTATTATGTCCAGGTCACCTTTTTGTCCCCCGAAAAAAATAATTTCGGGGGGACTATTAAAATAGCCGGTGTCCGTCAGTGCGTGCGTCCGGAAATGGTTTCCGGATGATAACTTTAGTTTCGGTTATTAGATCAAAAGCAAATTTCATAGGTGAGTTTATCAGACCAAAATAAAGGTAAAGTTCGAATATGGGTTTGCTCCGCCCATTTTTGCGAGAGTTATGGCCCTTTTTTGACTTTGAAAACCCCTGAAAGTTGGTTTCCGGATGATAACTTTAGTAGAGTTAATCGGATTCAAACCAAATTTGGTATATTACTTTCTCCCAGTAAAACACAGGTCAAGTTCGAACTTGGGTTCTGCCCGACCATTTTTGGCAGAGTTATGCCCCTTTTTCGACATAGAAAATTCAGTTTTTCTTCTGTGTTTTGGTTTCCGGATGATAACTTGATTTTGGATTGTTTATATGCAAAACCCGTTTTTTTTTGTGGATTACTTATATCAAAATACAGCTCAAGTTCGAATTTCGGTTTAATCCGATAATTTTTGCGAGAGTTATGGCCCTTTTTAGCTCAACTTTACTTTGTAAAGTTTGAGCTATTGCCATGGCTTTGTCGTCCGTCGTCCGTGTGTGCGTAACGCGTCAACAATAGAGGCTACAGGTCGTACCTTTGATCGGATCATTATGAAATTTGTCATAGCTGTTGACATCAACATTTGTACCGGAATGATTCATTTTGGGGTCATACGGAAAAAAAACATGGCCGCCAGCGGCCATCTTAGATTTCAAAGTTCAATCCATTAGCACGGGCTACAGGCCTTGCTGTTCGTCTGATCGTCATGAAATTTGTCATGGATGTTAATATTGACATGTAGATGGGAACGAGTAATTTTGGGGTCATTCGGCCAAAAAACATGGCCGCCAGCAGCCATCTTCGATTTTACTCTTTGCATGACTAAATCCTTTAGCACGGGCTACAGGTCGTACCTTTAGTCAGATCGTCATAAAATTTGTCATGGATGTTAACAATGACATGTAGATGGGAACGAGTCATTTTTGGGTTATTCGGGCAAAAAACATGGCCGCCAGCAGCCATCTTGGATTTTACTCTTTGTATGACTAAATCCTTTAGCACGGGCTACAGGTCGTACCTTTAGTCTGATAATCATGAAATTTATCATGGCTGTTGAAATTGGAATGTAGATGGGAACGAGTCATTTTGGGGTCATTCGGACAAAAAACATGGCCGCCAGTGGCCATCTTTGTTTTCAAAATTCAATCCATTAGCACGGGCCACAGGTCGCACTGTTCGTCTGATCGTCATGAAATTTGTCATGGATGTTAATATTGACATGTAGATGGGAACGAGTAATTTTGGGGTCATTCGGCCAAAAAACATGTCCGCCAGCAGCCATCTTTGATTTTACTCTTTGTATGACTAAATTCTTTAGCACGGGCTACAGGTCGTACCTTTAGTCTGATCATCATCAAATTTGTCATGGATGTTAACAATGACATGTAGATTGGAACGAGTCATTTTGGGGTCAATCGGCCAAAAAACATGGCCGCCAGCAGCCGTCTTGGATTTTACTCTTTGCATGACTAAATCCTTTTGCACGGGCTACAGGTCCTACTTTTAGTCTGATCATCATAAAATTTGTCAAGAATGTTAATAATGACATGTAGATGGGAACGAGTCATTTTGGGGTCATTCGGCCAAAAAACATGGCCGTCAGCAGCCATCTTGGATTTTACTCTTTGTATGACTAAATCCTTTAGCACGGGCTACAGGTCGTACCTTTAATCTGATCATTATAAAATGTGTCATGGCTGTTGATATTGGAATGTAGATGGGAACGAGTCATTTTGGGGTCATCCCATTACTATATTAAATTATTCCCTTTCCAAGTTGAGCTACAGTGTCATTGACACTTTCATTATTAGCTCAACTTTACTTTGTAAAGTTTACAGGTCGTACCTTTGGTCGGATCATTATGAAATTTGTCATAGCGGTTGACATCAACATTTAGACCAGAATGATTAATTTTGGGGTAATTCGGTAAAAAAACATGGCCGCCAGTGGCCATCTTGCATTTCAAAATTCAGTCCATTAGCACGGGCTACAGGGCGTACTGTTTGTCTGATCGTCATGAAATTTGTCATGGATGTTAATACTGACATGTAGATGGGAACGAGTAATTTTGGGGTCATTCGGCCCAAAAACATGGCCGCCAGCAGCCATCTTGGATTTTACTCTTTGTATGACTAAATTCTTTAGCACGGGCTACAGGTCGTACTTTTAGTCTGATGATCATAAAATTTGTCAAGAATGTTAATAATGACATGATCGTCATAAAATTTTTCATGGATGTTAATGATGACATGTAGATGGGAACGACTCATTTTGGGGTCATTCGGCCGAAAACATGGCCGCCAGCAGCCATCTTCTTGGATTTTACTCTTTGTATGACTAAATTCTTTAGCACGGGCTACAGGTCGTACCTTTAGTCTGATCATCATCAAATTTGTCATGGATGTTAATATTGACATGTAGATGGGAACGAGTAATTTTGGGGTCATTCGGCCAAAAAACATGGCCGCCAGCAGCCATCTTGGATTTTACTCTTTGTATGACTAAATCCTTTAGCACGGGCTACAGGTCCTACTTTTAGTCTGATCATCATAAAATTTGTCAAGAATGTTAATAATGACATGTAGATGGGAACGAGTCATTTTGGGGTCAATCGGCCAAAAAACATGGCCGCCAGCAGCCATCTTGGATTTTACTCTTTGTATGACTAAATCCTTTAGCACGGGCTACAGGCCGTACCTTAGTCTGATCATCATAAAATTTGTCCATGGCTGTTGAAATTGAATGTAGATGGGAACGAGTAATTTTGGGGTCATTCGGGCCAATAAACATGGCCACCAGTGGCCATCTTTGATTTCAAAATTTAATCCATTAGCACGGGCCACAGGTCGTACTGTTCGTCTGATCATCATGGAATTTGTCATGGAAGATAATATTTACATGTAGATGGGAACGAGTAAATTTGGGGTCCATTCGGCCAAAAAACATGGCGTCAGCACCCATCTTAGATTTTACTCTTTGTATGACTAAATTCTTTAGCACGGGCTGCAGGTCGTACCTTTAGTCTGATCATCGTAAAATTTGTCATGGATGTTAACAATGACATGTAGATGGGAACGAGTAAATTTGGGGTCATTCGGCCAAAAAACATGATCGCCAGCAGCCATCTTGGACCTTTAGTCTGATCGTCATAAAATTTTTCATGGATGTTAATGATGACATGTAGATGGGAACGACTCATTTTGGGGTCATTCGGCCGAAAACATGGCCGCCAGCAGCCATCTTGGATTTTACTTTTCTCTTCATGTCTATAAACTAGTATTAGAAATTCAACTTTCCACATTCCTAATCGCTCCATTGACTGTAATACATTAAATTATTCCCTTTCCAAGTTGAGCTACAGTGTCATTGACACTTTCATTTGTCTGCCAACCAGACATGCATGTATAAAACCCCAAAAGTTGGTGTCCGGATGATCACTTTAGTAGAGTTAATCAGATTTAAACCAAATTGGTATGCGTCTTTCTCCTAGCAAAACAAAGGTCAAGTTCGAATTCTGGTTCCGCCCGCCAATTTTCACCAGAGTTATGTCCCTTTTTTACTTAAAATTTTTGCCAATTTGAGGTTTCCGGATGATAATTTTAGTAAATGTGTACTGAATGAAATTAAATTTGGTATATGTAGGTTTACTAGCACAAAAGACAGATCAAATTCTATTTCGTGTTCCGCCATGCCAATTTTTATACGCAAACAGTCGTATCAAGCCAACGCTTTATTAATAGGCGGGCATGAGGTCTACCGACCTTTTATTCGACTTGTTTTACTTAGAAAATTTCTCACTTTTTCGGTTTCCAGATAATATCTCAAGTTTGGATCCTTTAATTGCAAATACCGTTTTTATGTGGATCAGTCATATCACGATACAGGTCAAGTTCGAATTTGAGTTTGAACTGATGATTTTTCTCAAGAGTATGGGCTTTTCGACTTAGAAAATTCAATTTTTCATGTAATTTTCTTCATTTTGCATGCATTTTGTACGTTTGACTTTTAAGAGTTTTTTTTTTAAAGATTTGGTTATTTGTATGCAGGTCAGTATTGAGACAATGCACAAGTGTCTTATCCATATAGTATACTTCTACAAAGCCTCCGCTCCAAATGAAGCCACCGGTTCGGGGGACACTGTGGCCGAGCGGCCTTGTATTCACATTTAACCCAAGGCTGTGGTGGTGCAGCAATTACAGATCCTGTACCAGTGCATTCTCTTATATACATGCGAGTGACCCATAAATTCCAATAATTTGTGTTATGTATATTTGTCTATAACAGTACATAACAGTATACTCTATCGTGATCGGCCTTTCGTTTGGAAAAATAGGTAATATACGTAACAAATTCTGAAATAAAACATGGGGTGGGGTTGAAATATATTGGAAAGGGATTGAATAATTTGAATAGTAAAAAACATTGGTGATGATGATTGGTTCCAAAAAGGACCAGTTGCTATGATATCTCAACCTCCCCTGTAATAGCAATCATGTAAGTAGGATTTTTTGGTATTTATCATTGTCCATCAAAATCATGACAGCTGCATTTTCAATAGCACTGTTTATTATAGGTTAGTGTCTGCGATGATGACTGGGGTGAAGACGTTAGTGAATCAGCAATCAAAGAACGTATGAATGAGCTGACTAATGCTGCAAAAAGCCTTGCAATGTCTGACGATATTGAGAAGAAACAAGAAGATCGTCTGAACATATTTTACCAGTTTGTCAAGGTAATATACACGTAATCTTGATCCTTGGGATGTTTGGTGTGATTATCACCTTGGCAAAACTCAAATACATTCAAAATAAGAATCTTCCAAAACATCCTCATGTTGTCAGTTCATCTGAACTCTTGGTTTTTGACATCGGGACCTCCGTCATGGAAGAATCCAAGACTGTTTTTTTTTCAAGATAACTTTTCTCCGGCTGATATCTCCATATAATTTCAGATGCCATAATATTTGATTGGACAAATCAACATGCAACTAAATGCTCTATTGCAACTGCAGATAATATCAATTATACAGAATATTGTTGATTTAAGGAACATTGCTTGAAAAAGTATAAAATTCAGGTTATACTTAAATGGTTTGGCCCCGAACGTGCAACAGCTATCAATACACACCTGGATATTTCCCTGACCTCTATATCTTTATGATTGATAACTTCCTGTCAACTTGAGGATCCCTTATTTTCGTTTGATTTTCAGGACAAGGCAACGATTGGTACTGCTTCATCTGCTGCTGGTCAAAAAGAGATATTAACTGAAACAGATAGACTGGAAATCAAGGACAAGTGCACCATAGTTCTTGTTGAGCTATTGTTTGATACTAGGATTCTGCAGCAAATAAAGCAGTACAAGTCTCTTTTCCTAAGGGTAAGTTGTGCTTTTTAGCTCACCTGAGACGAAGTCTCCGGTGGAGCTATAGTCATCACTCCTCGTCCGTCTGTCTGTCCGTCCGTCAACTTTTTTTTTAAACATCTTCTCCTCTGAAACCATCATACCAAATTGGTTCATATTTGGTGTGGATGTTCCCTAGGTGACTCTCATTCAGATTTGTTCAAATGAGGTCACTGGGTCAAATAGTTGCGAAACCAGGGCCATAATTCTATTCCTCCACAGTAATTCTTACAACAACTTCTTGTCCATAACCATTGTGCCGATTTAGCTAATATTTGGTATGGAGGGTCCTTGGGTGACTGGTGTTCAGATTTGTTCAAATGAGGTCACCCGGTCAATTAGTTGAGAAACCAGGGCCATAACTCATAGTAATTCTTACAATGACTTCTTCTACAAAAATATTGGGCCGAATTAGCTGGGAATCAGATTTGTTCAAATTGGGTCACTGGGTCAATTAGGGGCAGAGCCAGGGACAACTCTAAAAACCAAAAAATTACATTTTTGCATTTTGATCATATTTGGGGTGGATGTTCCCTAGGTGACTGTCATTAATATTTGTTCAAATGAGGTCACTGTGTCAAACAGTTGCGAAACCAGGGCCATAACTATATTCCTCCTTGGTAATTCTTATAATGACTTCTTGTCAATAACCATTAAGCCGATTTAGTTTATATTTGGTATGTGGGGTCATTGAATGACTGGGGTTCAGATTTGTTCAAATGGGGTCACTGGGTCAAATAGTGGTGGAGCCAGGGCCATAATTCCCCAAAAAATAATAAAAAATTCAGGAACTCCTTGATCAATTTAACATACAAACAAAAAATATCACCCCCCCCCCCCACATGACCCAGAACCCAACCCCCAACCAACAGCATTCCACCCTATCTCATATCCTAACTCACAGGTAAATAAAGTATATTTATTTAAATTCCCATTACAAGGCAACTCTCCTATGAACTGATGGACATGACACATGGCAAGGCAGATAGAGAGATAAAGAGAGCTTCGGCAGCCTTAGACAGAGTCCCCAGGGAGTGTATTCATGTCATCCATAATTTAAATGAGATTAATGGTGTTATTAATGAAGCACCCTTGTTGTTTATATTATCACTCAGTGGTCATTAAAATCAGATTAATTTCATTTTCTCAAAGAGTGCCTGGCATTTGTAGAATGAGGTTCCCAGAGGGTGAATTTAGTGACACTATCCTACACAGCAGGCTAGCATAACCAAATACACCCTCTGAGAACCTTATTCCGCTTAGGCCTCATCTTCTGGGAAGTATCTAGAGTCTCAAGATCTCATTCTGCTTAGGCCTCATCTTCTGGGAAGTATCTATAGTATCAAATTTACATTGTTGTTAGTTAAATTTCCCTTCTAGGAAGTTTCTGTATCCCTTAATTTGCAGAAGATAAAATTCATGATTGAGGTGCCCAATGGGTGAACATCACCAATTTCAACTGGGGAACTTCAATCTTATTCTAGGTCTTCCATAGCAGTTGAGGGCCTTATCAGAATGAGGTCCCCAGAGGGTGAATTTAGTGATACTAGCCCGCTGTGCAGGATAGCCTCACTAAATTCACCCTCTGGGTACCTCATTCTGCAAATAACAGACAGACTATTTCAAAGCTCGATTCAAGGCTAGCATCACCAAATTCACCATTTGGGGACCTCATTCTGCTTAGGCCTCATCTTCTGGGAAGTATCTATAGTATCAAATTTACATTGTTGTTAGTTAAATTTCCCTTCTAGGAAGTTTCTATATCCCCTAATTTGTAGAAGATAAAATTCATAATTGAGGGGCCCAGGGCTGGCGATCTAGAAAATCCAGGAGGGCTATTAATAGCCCTCCTAGATATGCCTAGGAGGGCTATAGCCCTCCTCAACTTTTAAAGTTATGATTTATTTTATCTGAGTTACTAATGCCGTTAGTTTGTCTATTTTTGATGTTGTATAACTCCATCTAAATTAATTTTTTTTTATGTGGAAACAAAGTGTCCACAGAGTTGTGAATGTCAAAATCCCCCACAGTAATTATGGTATGGTGAATATTTAACTATGTTTTATATGTTATGATAATTTATATGAACAAGAAACAAAATGTAAGAGTGTTTGTAACTTTGTACTCAACAATTTGTCAGTCGGTGTCCAACCCATGCAACGGAATTGGGTGAATTTGTCCACGTTAAAAGCATTCTCCATGAAAGTGTAATTTTACATAAAATACACAATCAAGAACAATATTAAATCCAGTATATTTGCACTTGAATATTGACTGCTTTTTCTCTCAATGTAATCCATATTCCATTGCCGATCGCAGACTGCTGCTTGCAGCAGTCAAGTCGCTATCTATAGATTTACTGGGTGTTTGCAATTGGGGACATAGAAAATAGTTTCTGAACTTTAATAATTGAATAACAGTGTAAACTAGATTACGTGGATATATTTAGCTAATTATATTAAAATATTGTCAATCGAAGCGATAAAAGACGGCTGCAAGCTAAATACAATTTTCACTGATAGGAACCGGAAACGGAACGAAAGGTTGAACTTAATTGGGACAGTGACATTTGGTTCTCACTATCCACAAACATGTGTTCATTTTATCCAGTGAAATATATTGTAAGCTCAATCTTATGAAGAGAAATAATTTATTTTGGTCATAAAATGTGTGAGAATCGATCAAAAGATCAGATTTACGAAACAGTTCGTTCCGGAATTTACTGATTCCGCTATAATTCCCATTTGACATTACCGTCGGGTCACGCATGCGCACAGTCCCCACACTGTACAATATAATTACGATTTCGATGCAGTATTTTACTCATTAAACACAATAAAATAACTAAATAATAAATGTCCTATCGTAGACGAGGCGGGCTATAAAAAGCCCGCCTTGGAAAATTCTAGGCGGGCAGCCCGCCTTGAGATTTCCAGGCCTGGGGGCCCAATGGGTGAACATCACCAACTTCAACTGGGGAAATTCAATTTTATTCTAGGTCTTCCATAGCAGTTGAGGACTTTTATCAGAATGAAGTCCCCAGAGGGTGAATTTAGCGTCACTAAATTCACCCTCTGGGGACCTCACTCTGCAAATGACAGACACACTATCACACTATTTCAAGGCTTGTTGTATAATACATTGTGTTGCTTGAGGCCAGGCATACACAATGTAGGAACAGACACGCTTTTTGTGATGCTATCCGGCACAGCAGGCTAGCATCACCAAATTCACCCTCTGACGACCTCATTCTGCTTAGGCCTCATCTTCTGGGAAGTATCTATAGTATCAAATTTACATTGTTGTTGGTTAAATTTCCCTTCCAGGAAGTTTCTATATCCCCTAATTTGCAGAAGATAAAATTCATAAATGAGGTGCCCAATGGGTGAATATCACCAACTTCAACTGGGGAACTTAATTTTTATCCTTATCAGATTTGTGAAAATGGGATCACAAAGTCAAATAAGGGCAGAGCAAGAGACTTAACTATTTCACTACATAGTAATTCTTAAAATATGTTTGCAAGAACAAGTTGGCTTATATAGAATGGAATGTTCTTCCTTGACTGCAATTCAGATTTTGTTAATGGGCTCACCTGGTCAAATAGGGGCCAAGCGAAGGACAGTTTCCCTCTTAATATGCTTCCTTCACAAGGACCATCGGGTCTATTTGACTGATATTTATGATATGTATGAAGGGTTCTTTGGTGTCTGGGATTCAAATTTATTCAGATGGGCTCACCAGGTTAAAAGGGTGGGACCAGGGACATAACTATATGTCTCTATAGTAATTCTTAAAATGTCTTCTCAAGGGATTTTGGACTATTTAGCTTACATATAGTATGGAGGAATCGGGAATATCCTTTAGTGACTGAGATACAGATTTGTTAAAATGAGATCAACCTGTCAAGAAATGGCAGTCTATGGGGAGTTAACACTTTTGTGTCCAATAAAATCATAGAAATACCAAATTCATTAAAACATCTACCTTGGAACCACCTGACTGATTGGTCTGACATACATGTATTGTGTTTTGGGTCCATGGATAATTGGGCTTCAAACATGTTTAAATGGTTTTAGAAAAAGGCGCTTGTGAGATTGGAAATTTCCAACAATTGAGAAAGTTTGAGGTGTCGGTTATGAAATTCCAACCTAAGACTTGGGAGTCTGGATCCCGGTCGGGAGGGGACTTGTTGAGCTGGAGGAGGGGGGTGATCAGTAGTGTACAGTTGGCAATTTAAAGGTGGTTTTTTTACCAAGCTACATACTTGAAGTCTCTCTAGCCACATATCCTGTTTAAATCTACTTCTTTCAAAGTGATTATGAAAAGTGCTCACTGTTTTGGTCTCCAGAGTCCCAGTCTTATCAGTCTTTGCAGTCTGGTGAGCGACCCCACAGTCATTGACTGTCTTGTTAAAACCATAGCAGATTGGAGGAAAGTCTTCTAAATTATGGAATTGGAAATACTGTTGAGAAAGATGTTGGAGGAGTTTTTGCTTGGTCATGAAAATTGCTAGTCAAGCTGAGTCACGTCTATTGTGTCATATGTGATCAAACATAATGCTATAAAACAAGGTACAATTTTCAAATCGTGTGAGATTTAAATACAGTAAAACCTCTCTAGACTGAACACCCTTCGGACCGGCCCTTCTCTTGGGGGTTTATAGAATATCGCACAACCATCATAATTTATTGTTGACTTTACTAAGAGTGATCGAGACATAAACAACTCATTGTTGATTAATTAAACTTGATTCAATAATTTACCAAATAAAATACAAATAACAATAGATAAAACATGGTATAATAAGAATTAAAACATTGTATTTTAAGACATAATGTACATCTTGTATACGTGTATAGATTAGACAGGAGACATGGAAATGATAAATTTTATTGTGATTCGTAGTTTTTTAAATGTCCCTGATGGTAGATTTGCCATACATGATACTGAGCTCTTGTCGGCTTTGGTGTAGACTTGGGATCTTTTATAAGTAACTTTATAATCTAAATTCAACTCTGGGCTGTCGTTTTCGTGACGGCTCATTCGTTGCGATAGGTTGATTAAAACTGTTACATCAACATCGTGTACTTTTAGCAAATTGGTGTTCAGTTTGGACAGTGGTTGTAAAAAACAACTCGGCGTAATAATTGATGTAAAAACAAAGTGTCTAATTATCTGTGAAGTCACCATTGTTCCCTCGATGAAATAAGCATACATTTATCTAATCAGACACCTGTTATAATCGGTTCAAATCATTCTCCGAACATAAGACCACTAATTAAATTGGTATGCTTATACAACAGTAGAAATAAATTTACCTGGGTGCATGCGCATTCAGTTTGTATTGCTTTCCTTGTTCGGTTTTTGGAGCTAAAAATTGATATGTGCCGTTCATGGACTAAAAAAGCTGTCCCAGAGGTTTTGGTTTACTGATGTAAGTTTTTAGTGACAATGCACTTTGTTGAGGGATTCAGTTTATAGAGAGTCCGGTTTGGAGAGGTTTTACTGTAGTATTTTTATTAATGGATTATTCTTAATTTAATTGATGGGTAGGTTGAGATACTGTTATGGACAATAAAATATACCTCTTCTAGAACTTTTTGAACTTGCAAATAATCTATTTCCTGGGAGCATTCACCAATGCTGCAAACTGCAGAAGATCAAATGGTTTTACCGTAGACTATTTCAATGTCCGAAAACATTTATAATAGTCATTCCCTGAAACAAGGTAAACTATATATGCAAAATAGCAGGGGTTGGGGTACTATGGCAAATACAAGTTTGACTTTCCATATCTAAAGTATAGTTTTGGTGAGAAAGACCATGTGGCAGACAAGTGGTGGGGAACCGTGACATGTGTGCAGACAGATTGAACTTGAATTAGAAAATTCATAGGATTGTATATTGTGTGCCAATTAAAGGACTGGATAACTCGAAAAAATATGTTGGTCCCAAATGATTTCACCTACCAAATAAATGTTATTGACTAGATATACACTATGCAGTAGCCTAAAACTTTGCTCCATAAATATTTGTATAGCATTTTTCGTGCCATCCTTTGTGTAAAAAGTAATTTGATTCATGAGGAATTTTTTTAATGAAAACCTTGGGATTGTATTAAGTAAAAATTTGCCGTGCATGTCTTTCTAAGCTTGTTGATATTATTTTCAGGTTTGTAATCAAAATCAGAAAGCGCAAAAATACCTACTTGCTGGTTTAGAACAGTTGATTGGTAATGTCCATAAGGATACTCTGATGGTGAAGGTACCACACATCATCAAGTCATTGTATGACTTTGATATACTTGATGAAGAGGTACTTATAGAGTGGAGTCAGAAGGTGAGTATTGTTATGAAATGGCTCAGATTATAATATGTGCAGGCCTTAAGATGCTGTGAAAGTGTTCAAAAAATATTCTCTAGGTGACTGGGATTCATATTTGTTGAAATGAGGTCACCATGTCAAATAGGGACTCAAATAGGGTACTTTATTATTATAGTAATTCTTAAAACATCTACTTATCAAGAACCTTCAGGCCTATTCAGCTTATATATGGTGTGGAGGGTCCTTGAGTCACTTCAGATCCAGTTCTGTTAAAATGGGGTCGACTTGTCAAAAAGGGGCAGAGTTTTGGCACTTAACAAATTTCTCTTCAATAAAATCACCGATAGTCACTATCCTCCCCCATATGACCCAGACCCCCCCCCCCCCCCACTCCTGTCCTCCTAACACCCTCACTTTCCATGCTATATTTCAAGGCTATATGGTCGACTTGCATATATAAGAGAATGCATTGGCACAGGGTCTTTTATGTTGCGCCAGCGCAGCTCCCATCATGTGTTAAAGTGTTAAAAAAAATTATTAATGAAGCATAGATTTGAAGTACATTAATGTTCTGGAAAATATTATACTACTACTACTACCACTACCTATTTATACTATAAGTAGTTTTTTGCGAGTTTATCCGACAGACTGATATATCAAGTTTGACAGCAAGTGCCGTGGATTAAGATAGATGCTGAGAAAAAAAATCCTACCCATGCCTTTCCTATGCCACATTTTCGAGGAAATAGAATTTATCCTTGGGGAAGGTGTGTGAACCCTGTATTGGCTGGGAGCTGCGCTGGTGCAACATTAAAGTGTCCCAGTGCAATCTCTTATATATGCAAGTCTCCCATAGGGAGCCTCGCATATATAAGAGAATGCATTGGCTTACGCGTTAAAGGTAAATATTCTTGGGCCAATGCATTCTCTTATATATATATATATGTGAAGTGCCCTATGGGTGACTTGCATATATGAGAAACTAGAGAATGCATTTGCACAGGGTTTTCGCAAAAATTCAGGGAGCTGCAGTAATTAAAGGGTTAAACAATGGATATTAGTGGGTGAATTTATCAGAGGTGGTTCATTAAGTTCGAGAAAGTGCAACTTTTTTCTTCCGAAGCCACTGTTACTTTAGACCTCGTCGTGAAATTCATCTCTGCTCTATTATTCCAGGTGACAAAGAAGTACGTCTCCAAAGAGATAGCAAAAGAGATACGTGATAGAGCTGACCCAGTGATAAACTGGCTGAAAGAAGCGGAGGAGGAAAGTGAAGACGACTCTGATGAAGATGATAATGTGAGTGTATTTCAGTGATTATTCCACCCTGATTACGAAAGGGGTCATGGGGGGGGGGGGGGGGGGGGGGGGGGGGGGGGGGGGGGCGGGCGGGGGAATGAATGCACTTCGAATACCAGCCTCCGAATATTGTATCTGATTTATCGACAACATTTGGGTAATTATCAGGGTGCTATTGTAAAACTTTGTATCAATTTCCTCGTCAAAAAAACAAATTCTAACTTTTACCACATGTGTTTACATGATGAAAACATGTACCTGTTTTCTCTCTTGAGTTGCTACCAGTCACGATGCCAATATATAAAAAAATTATTTATGAATAATGGCCAGTACTGCAAATGGCTTTGATTTTGTCTCCATCAACTTCAGTTATTTCTCATTAACAGCCCTCGAAATGGGGAAAAATGTCCCCGGCCAAATTTAATGCTGTGGCATTTTAGATTCCACATTTTGCTACGGCATTGCTTATTGCCGTTGTCAATTTCGAAGACTGCATTAATACAGCATTTTGTGGGGGATGAGAATTTGTGGATGGGATATCATATTTATACACAACGGGTCTTACAATAGAACATTTTTGCCATACCAGGTATAAGCTTCTCAGATATTGCACTAGCGAGTGCCCCACACTCCAATGTAGTTAGCTTCCCAAAAAGAGAACTTGTTGATAAGCGCAACAGGATAAACAACGAAGGGATTCACCCAAACTTTGTTTAATTACTCTACCAGTCAAAACCAATGATCCCAATCGATATTAAAGTCATCATATAATAATCATATACCAGTCAGTTGTACGGTGTACCAGTCCATTTTAATAGAACATTAATAACGTGAACAACTTTTCAAAACCACCAAAACAATTGTATGTAACATATTGTTCAAATTCCTACAGTCTTCCAATAACATGCAGCGAGAGCATGCACACGACTAGAGCTGGGACGGTTATGCGGTTAACCACCAACTATGGCCGTGACCGGTCACGGATTTGCCGTGGTCGGTTAACCGTAACATCACTATTATAGTGTATGATCACTGTGATGGTCAGCTATAACTGGCTATAAGAGGGTTAATCTGTCTCCGTCAATTAAAATGAATCCGAGATTGACGGAACAACATCAAACGCGGTGTGTCGGCTCTTTGAAGGCTACATTTAACAGCCTGCCGACGTCAAAACGAAACATCAAAGGGTCAGCACACGTGTGATCTTACAACATTGTCACATCGCATGACTCGTATTCAGTGCCACGCCGGCATCGATGGCATGTCGTTTTCACTTTGATATGAAGCCGACGGAGTTGTCTGCTTGGGTCAATCGGGTGGGCGTTGATAACATGTCAGTTGTCACTCACGGGAAGGGTGCTAATTAGCTTCACGGCATTTCATTAAGAATAAATAATAATTGTTCGCCCACCCAGCTAATTGCGGAATAATCAATAAAATATTCCGGAATGTATATTAAACCTTTCTAGTCGTCACTTCCGTGTCGGTGTGTTCAGCTTCCTGCCCGATCACATATCCCGATGGCGATGGAGTAATTTTACAAGGACAATAAATGAACACAACACAGCCTCACAGGGGAATGACATTGTATATTTATTTTATTCAGTAATAAATTGAAGATGTGTACTTAATTAGATATGTGATTATGGGTGACAACTTCTTTGTATAATGGGCAGGAGCCGTTCTCAAACTTACCATGTCAGTGAGCATCACAATCATCGCCGTTCTGCATACTGGGCTTACCCACCCATAATAGTACCTATAATATGTGGTTAACCGGTTAATCGCGGTTTTTTGCCGTTCATAACCGGTCATTAAAAACCCATAACGTCCCAGCTCTACACACGACTGGCTATTCTTGAAGTGTCGACTTCTGTTAGAGTCAATTATTTTGTTGGATGTTGATTTTGTGATTTGGCCGTATTTATTCATGCCATATCCATATATTTTTATTTTCCAGGTCCAAGTGGACTTTTCAAGAACAGAAAAGGTTGGGGCACAGAAAGTGATCACTAACAATAACACTGCTAAGAAAGCTGATGAAAATGCAGCTGCTGTGGACGATGGGGATGATATTGACATTGATATCGACATTGATAATATCTAAATATTAGTGCTACACTTCAAGGATTTATTATTGCATCTTTAATTGTTTTCTGTGTCCATTGAAAGAACACTTATGTATCTCAACCAATTTAAACAATTTTAAAGCTTTATGTGAAGGAATTATTGAATAATTTTCATACAATCTGATTACATTCGGAACTGTTGATTTATTTTCATGTATCAACTTGCTGACATGTATATAAATGTTTTGTTTCCATCATCGATGTTGTTAATAACGTCTGGAATTCTATGAGCTTTTACTCTTTATATTGTTGTGAACAAACTGAAGTTCTCAAAAGTTATAGAGCTGGGCTGTGAGAACCTTGTTACAGCATGTTCAGCTCCACACCTTAACAAACTGAAAAACTTGGAGCAAATGGCAAATCACCACATTGTGAAGTAATGTTTATAAATTATATCATTGCTGTCTGTTTTCTTTAGGTCCTTCACCACAGAGGCTGTAGTGAAAGGTGAAACAATGAGTATATCCACATAACCGAACTCCTTTGCACAAGCCCAATCACCTACCCGTACAAGAGTCAAATGGTTACTTTTTAATCTGCTTAATTATTTGGCGGTTTTAAAGGAGTCGGCTTCAGTAGGCGGTTTAACCCTTTCTTTACTAAATGGATTCTGCCATTCAGTAAGAAAGTATACATTGGAACTGTCTATTATTCATTTGGAGGGGAGGGAGGGAGTTCGGGTAATAAAATCAGACTGACGGCAAAATAAATACAAGAGCAGAATGATTCATTTTCATTTGTTGGAAATGTTCAGATAATAAGTTTGTTTGTTGAACTTATCATCGGAACTAAATAACGAGGATTTAGTATAGAAAGGGTTAAGTTTGTTCATTGCCCAGCCATATGAGTTGACTTGAAACAGATTTTTTCAAAAGAATTTAGCAATGAAATTCATGTGCTAAATTTGAATATTTACACTCCTACATGCATTCACACTGGAGGACGTTGGTTGAAGTCACGTCCTGTGATGTTGCTCGCAGGCCCAAATTGTTTACATGTTGAATGGGATACAACAGGCAACGCAATAGCAGAATATCATTCAAAACAAGGTCCTAAATAATCTTTTAAGTTGAGCGTAAATATAAGAAACGGATGTTTATGTTGTTGCTTTCCATCGAGTATGGTTGCAAGTTGGCAGACCAACTTGCATCTGTTTTGCCATGGAACGAACGCAAGCAAATCAATATCCATCTCATTCATATCTAGATTGAAGATGTTCTCAGGTAAAAATATTGTTTGATTATTTGTTTTGCCGCACACATTTAAAAGAAGTTGTTGAAATCAATCTGACAAGTCAACTTATCTTGGCAAATTGTAGATGCATAGCACAAGAAGCAGATTATAACATAAATTACCAAGCATTCCATGAAAACAGGTACATGTGATGAGAAAGTTAATTAGCTTGATTGCACTTATCAAATATACAATAAATGGTGATGCAGAGCTGTGTGTTTCATTTTTTTTTCTACTGTAAGAGTTTAACTCATTACCACTCTGACCGCAGCTGACTGTAACCCCCAGGTTACTTTGACGTTGGACGTTGTGACATAATAAACTCAGCGCACCTTGCCACGGCGACGTAATTTACGTCGCATTTCCTCAGAGATTTTGACGTTTTAGTCGGCTTTAGCATGTTTTTACCTTAGTTCTGTGATCGCTGTCATTCTAAATTCTAGAAATGGTCTTTCGTGGTTTCGCTATTTAGTATTAGTTCAGAATTTGTTGTTTCAAACTAGCAATTGAATAGGCTGTGCCACCTTTCCATAATGTCACAATTCCAAGTTTAAATGTTAAAATGTTGCAACAGTTATCAAAAGCAGGGTTGGTGATTTTTTTGATTTTTTTAAATAAATCAAAAAAATCGATTTATTTGATTTAAATCAAGATTTCTTTGATTTAAATCGATTTATTTGATTTTTTTTTCTAACTGTTATGATAATATGTAATTATGCAATGTCTTTGATAAATGAAGGTTCTGAAAGGTGTTGCTTATTATATCCAAGGCTGGATTAATCAGAATTCTGTGATTGTATTATTTTTAAATTATTTTTTGTATACCAATTAACACACAAATATGGCAATACAGATATAGCAACCATGTGCTTTATGCATACACTTAGGTCCATATGGGTTTCAATGTTGTGATATCTGGAAAGGTAGACCTGTGCTTAAAACTTTTACTAATAAATTTAGTCAATTTTAGATGAAAACTGAATATATTTAATATCAATCACATTCGCTCTCAGTGACTTGAGGACATACGTAATCACACTATATATCAAGTATAGGCACTAGACAACTAGAGTAGTTACATCTAGATGGCAGAGTATATGGTAGAACTTCTCAGTTAGCATTTACATGTACGGCAATGAGAAAAGGGGGAAAGAAAATGAAACAATGTATATTGAGGCGTACTGAATCTGAGTGTAGTTACAAACAATACGAACAATGCTATAAAGTGGGACAGGCCATTGCTGGAACAGTAAATATGGTACCATGCAGTATGACTGTAGTTTATACAGTATAGGGTTGATAATTACTGTACAATTTCATATCTATTAACCAATTTGTATATTGATTAATCATACTCATGTTTTAGTTTACAGAAACCTTGTTAGATATTGCAGTTCATGACTTTTTATCATCATTTAAACAAATTTGATTTAAATCAATGATTTTTTTGAAAAAGCAATCATCGTTTTTATTATTTTTTAACAAATGTACTTTCGAGCAAGGTAAGGCGTGAATGGAACAAAATGTTCTGATTGGATAGAATATACTTCAACCGCATACATGTAAAATCAAAACAATCATGACGATTTATGGAGAAAGCCACCAAAATTTGGTTTTTGCTTTTATTAAATAAAAAGGTGTCAAAAGGTGCTTCTGAGGAAATGAAGTAAGGTGACAAAAGGTGCCTCTGAGGAAATGACGTAAGGTGACAAAAGGTGCCTCTGAGGAAATGTAAGGCGTCAATAGGCGCTTCTGAGTGGTAATGAGTTAAAAACCTATTTTGCTTTAAGATGAACGAGTACAAAATAACATGTTTAAGCGAGCTGCTGAGGATTACCATCTTTAATTGTGAGATATTGATTTTTCCATCCATTTCGATGAAATAGAGGTGCACTAATAATTAAGCAACAAATTGACTTTCTTTAGTATTTATAAGTCACATGTGTCTATGCTGCTGTTGTAATAGGTCTGGAACCCTGAATACATCTTTTAGCTGAAACTTCATACTTTTGCTATTGATCACTTCAATTCTGTCTAACCATTTTGGCCATATTTCAACTTAATTGTTAATTGACAAAAGAGCTACATCATTCTTTTGCCCGTTTTAGCTACAGGTTGTCTTGAAATAATTATGCACATCATTAAATTCTTTGAAATGAATGTTAATTCATTGCACATACGAGAATGATATGAAATAATAAATTTGAAATTGGCATGTTATTATAACTTGCTCATTTTCAACGTTCTGCACTTTGTCCGAGTGCTCTTATCACTCTAATCTTAAAACATTATGTTAATGTTTCCTTTTTAAGAAAAGTATCATTCACTGATGCATGTTTAGCTAGTCAGTACCCATGTATACAGTTATTTTGAATGCAAACTAAGGGATTTAGAGGCCCACTTAATTTTTGAATACAAAGATAACATACACAACATATACCATATATACCATTTGAAGAGGAACCAAAAATATATATTCTACCAGTAGTGTCCACAAGTGATAGTTTCTCAAATTCATTCCAATACTTCCCCCATTGTCATCCCAGAATGCATTATAATTCAATCTAAGATAGTTATTCCCCTTCCATTGATGGGAACAAAAACATGTTCCCAGTTTATTTGACCGGATCAATTGACATTAAATGTTTTGGAGCTTCCTCTTTCAAAACAGTATATAATGGAATATGTTTTATATAATGTGATCTGGTGATTCGAAAATTATGATGGCCTTTACAATGTTCCAATTCCATTAAATAGCTTTATAAATATGCCGTGTCTGTTTATGGTGCCAATTTTTCAACTATCAACAGCTGCTATCAATGTCTTTTTACACAACTAATGAAGTCTGTAATGCTAAATTCCAACTGACATTGAAATCGGGAAGTACACTAAGTACTTTGACCTAGGTTACTTTTTAATATCCGATCTGATACAGTGAACATCTTGAAGACACTGCTTGATAATCTAACAGTAATTCCCTAAATAATGCCCTAAAGGAGTCAATTATTTAGGGCAATGTTGGGATCCGTTTGTTATGGCACTATAAATAGTCAATAATTTGTTTAGTACTAGTATGTCCAATAATTCTGAATTTGTGAGTTGCTGTTCGCCAGTCTTCACTGATCATTGCCGCCATAAGTCAATGCAGGCATATCAGAAATTGAATTGTCATATAGTTGAGCAGAACAGCGGCCCCATTTTTCATCTGTTCAGTTTGGGACTTCAATGTATATGTAGTAACCTGTATGTTGTGAACCAGCAGACAGTACCACCCATATAATTAATATGCAATTAATAACCAGTAATTGTTGTCCACAAAAAGCACATTGATCAAACGTAGATGCAAATTGAATTATGAATTTGTTGACATATGGAACAAACCAATTTGATTGACAACACTATGCTCTGTCTGAGAATGCCTTCGGTTTCTGAGTGATATGTCGTGTTCTGAGTTGACACTTATTTAATACGACGGGAATAATTGGTAGAAGACTCGTGATAATTGCTATCTTTAATCTATTTGTATGATTGTTGCACACCCATTTTTGTGATTTATATCTTGGAAAGTATTGTTTGTTTTTGAGTCTCCAGTTTATCACACTGCTCATCATTTAGATCATTAGTTGAACTCATTTTGTTTTCATCTTGATAAAGATAATATATCATATTTAAGAAAGATTATTATTCAATAAATGTATATACATGGGAGATAGAATTTGATTTTTTTCTGTCTAAACGGATATAATTATCTGACTGTTGGGACTTAATACTGGTCCTTTGGGCTTGTGGTAGACTAATATTTGTTGGGAGTCCTTCAATGAGATCAAGCCTTAGTTGAGCGTGCCTGTCATTAGCAGAATGAGGTTCCCAGAGGGTGAATTTAGTGATGCTATCCTGCAGTGGGTTAGCATTACCAAATTCACCCTCTGGGGACTTCATTCTACATGGCCTCATCTGCTATGGGAGACATTGACCCATATTTAAGTTCCCAAATTGTTGTGAATATTGTGATGTACACCCATTGGGAACCTAGATTATGCAATGTGTCGTTAGAGAAACTAACCTTTAAAAAAAAGAGAAGGAATCTGAACAAGTTTCTATAGAAATTTGATAAAGAAACTTTCCAGAGAATATGAGGACTAAGCAGAATGAGGTCTCCAGACGGTGAATTTAGTGATGCTAGCCCGCTATGCTATGCACGATAGCTTCACTAAATAAACCCTCTGTGAACCTCATTCTGCAAATGACACACTAAACTCGGGTTTGAATGTTGTTCAAACTTAAAGATGGTCTATCTCTTCCGGACCAGAATTGGAACAACATATTTTTTATAAAAACCTGATTTCACAAGTTGGCTGCCACTACAAGTTAACTCGGTAAACAGTTCCATGGGGACTGCTGCTAGAGTTAACTTGTTGCGATGTCCATGCCACATAAATAACAGAAACCACATTGAAGCAAAATAGGTTTACGCACCAATAGATAGCTGACTATCCCTTTGAGCGATTAGATATGTATAATTAGAATGGTTTCCACTCACAACACATCCCAATGAAGGGGGAACATGCAGTTTGAAATCTTGCTAGGATCCTCCAAATTCACCAGGAACTCTTCCGTACATCCCTGACACATTGCAAGAATGTAAATGGACAATAGAGGGCTTTCATTGCAGTAATCGGTTCATGGTTCACTCTAGATTTGTCAGATCTCAATAGAAGCTATAGGCCTATACTGATAATACATTCCATTGTTTAGGGCATGCAAGGTCCGCCAAATATCTGTTATGTATAATAAGACCACATTTGTGTTGAGATGAGTTAGAAATCGGCACCCGGCTTGAGTGCTAATTTCTAACTAATCGTTCAGTTGTGGTTCTATGTTTATTACACATCTCGTACTTACATTACTGATTTTATAACTGGTTAAATTAATTTCTGATGGTAGGCGAATTCTCGACAAATAATTTTCGCAGCTGGCTCAACCAATTTCATGGCTTGAGTTAGCCGGCTGAGTCGTGACATTCGTGTCGGACGAAATATGGCGGCTCAGCTGGCCGAGATGTTATCATTCAGCATATTTTCTTTCCGCAATTGTCCTAATCACCAGTTATAGACCCAAAGTCCTTTCGTTTATTTTTGCCATTGTGGAAAAGCCCAACACAAAAAAAGAATAAGTGTGCTCTGGAATTCTACGGGTTCACCACAAACGTTTAAAAAAAACACATGGATGTACTACGTAGTTTCCCCACCTAATCGGAAAAGGTTACATTGGGACTTTTGCTGACTTCAGACTGCTATCATCACTGGCATCTTGCGATATATGCATGCATCATTGAAGGATGAATCCGATAGTAATGATATAATATTTCAAACTATTTACTATTTTATTCTACAGGTTATGTGCATATATTGACAAATGCCAGCAATGTCTGAGACTTGTGTCGTGTCGAAATAAACAATTTATATTTTAACCATTTCAAGTTTCAATACTGAATGGATGCTCCCATATGAAAGCATGCATTGGAATAGTCTATTCCACATTGAGAGGCCCGGGTGTTCTGTTAATATAACAAACAAGCAGTGTCCATGCATGTATGCCGATATTGGGCAATGCGGTTTAGTTCTTGGCAATTCACAGAACAGTTGTGCTTGACATATAAGCCAATGCGCATGGCTCCTACAGCCATTTTACAATTTGGGTGGTGGATTTTTTTCCCTGTGGCTGACGTTAGGATAATATGGCTGGCGGTGGTGGCTTTGGGCTCTAGCGAGGGGACAGAACTGTTTTGCAGATTGAGACGGCACCTGGGACGGAATTTACCAGTGTTCGTTGTTAGTGTGCCAACTAAGAGTTATTTCGCAGGTAAATTATAACGATCTGTAATTTTTACTTGATTGATGTTTATCAGGTGTAACATAATGGAGTGTCGTCCGTTCGTATGCCCCGAACGTTGTGTGGATTTCTATTCTAAAACTGCCGTGAATTGTAAATAAAATTAATTTTAATTTAGAGCTTTTCTGGACAGATGCCCTCGATTCATATCTATTATTTTTAACCTGGAACCTGCCGGGAAGCGATAGACCATCTTTAAACCCACTCTGCTTGTTAGTTATCGGTAAATTGAAATTTGGAGTAAATAGAGGATATCTAGTGTTTTTTAGTGGATACCGAAAAATATGTGAGCGAGACAAATGTATAGTAAGATTACAGTTAGGTCAAGTATGGTATGGACGGTGATGCTGCATGACAAACCTGTTTTGGGGTTAGTTGGAGAGTTTACCTCATTAAAACTCAATATCGTACAGCATTCATGGGAAAATTATCTGGCAGATCGAAAATTCAAACATGAGTCAGTATAAGTGAAGGTTTTATTGAGTAAGTTATATGTGGCGGCGAATGAAGGAGTCAAATTAATACCTCTATAATGAATAGATATATAGCTTACCCAACTAAATTGTTCTAACATTTTTAACTTGTGATATAATTTGTTTTTTTTAATTAATAATAAAAGTATGACCTGACTCAGTTATCATTGTCATGGAACCTTATGGGCATAATATGGCTGAATGGGTTAACTCTCACAAAAAGGTGCTGAATTAGTGTACACAGGTTTTGAAAATGTCATTTAGAACACATTTATAACTCCATGTGGGTCCTTTATTAGTCCTCGGTACACATTTTTTTTAAATCTCGTTATAAATGACGTTTAGTTTTCATGACCGTCATGAGTTCTGTTAGAGAATAATTGTTTACGTTCCAATGATCATTGAAATCAATTGAAAACAATTGACTGAATAGAAAATGGCTGCCAGACTTTCAGAAACACAGTTTAATGAACGGTGTTAGTGCCGACCAGAAACCCTGTGTACCCTTGTGTACCTTTCAGCACATTTACAAACCATGTGTACCTTTCAGCAGCTTATTTGGTGAGAGTGACCCTTCAGCCATAATATGGCTTTAGCCCCGTAAAATTGTTATCCCATGCAGTGTGAGTGACAGACGTATATACGGTACTATATACAGACGGAGTAATTATAATTTTAATGCAAAATGTAAACATGGGGTTTAATCCATGTAGTGCCAACTCGTCCTTCCAGACACCAAACCATAGTTTATAGCCGCATACTGACTGGACCTCCAATCAGTCACCACACCACAATACACACAATATTACTTAATTCACACCCACAGAATGAATCTGATGTGAATTCCATTGGCAATTTCGAGTTATATCTGCCAGAATGCTTGTATTTGTACCGCTATTACATCCTAAGACCATGTATGGGCCCCCCGACGTGCAGTTAAATGTGCTCTAAATGATATGCGTATATTCGTGTATATATTCCGTGTACGGTTAATAAAGGACAGCATGAGTAAATTTCAGCGTAAGGACTGAATTGCATCGCTCACCTTTTCCGGCCCTGACACACCCACCCACCATCTTGTGTATATATGGAGAAAAACAATCCGCAGACCCCCCCCCCCCCCCCCCCTCTTGTCAGGGAGGTTATATAGTTGGCTAGATCACTGCATGTCATGAATCTCTACTCTGCCTGCATCCGTATAGAGATCATAATTCACCGGTTCAAATCACGTTCATGTTCTGCCCGGGAAGTTTATAACATTGACAAAAACATTGCAATAATATATTTATCAGGTAATACATGAGGGTATCACCCCCCTCCCCCCTGAATCCCGAATACGAGTTAATTTTGGGGGGTGAATCCTGAATACGAGTTAATTTTGGGGGGTGAATCCTGAATACATGTTAAGAAATAATATGCGATAAATGACATACAAATTGACTGTTTTAATATCAGACAGATACAAGCAGAAGTTACATAGACACATTATGATGCCGGTCGCGTTATGATACCATTAATGATACTTTATGATCAGGGATGTGGCTAGAGGGTTTCCGTTGGGGGGGGGTGTCCACCTTTGGAATTTCCAACTGCACCCCCCCCCCCCCCCCCTCTTGAGTCAGACTCAGACCGAACACAAGTTTTGCATAATTCCATTTGCACACCCCCTTCCACCTCAGTGTTTAGGACTAATATCCTATATCTTCATAAACCATGGTTCTATATTCCCGGTATGAGAACATTCAGATATTTTAACCTGAAACATTGCATAAATCCTAACATCTAGTGGTCTAACTCCATACAAATCAGGGAATATATATTGTATATATTCCCTGATACAAATGCACACGGCTACGTGCAAGAGACCACGACACACCGAGCTGACCATCGTTGTTCGGCCGGTGTGAGAAAATTTTGAAATTTTAACAAGAAAATCACAAATCCTAGCATCCAGACTGGTCTCAACTAAAGCTTTCCTATAGTGTTGGAAATTTCAAACCTCATACTCCGCCTCAGGTTGGAAAATTCTCCAACTGATGACCACAAGTTTGATCAAATGTAGTAAAATATTGTTAAAATTATTAGCATTTTTGTATTGGCCACAGGGGAGAGACAATGTCACACCGGGCCGACCATGGTTCGGCCCGGTGTGGGAATTTTTTTTAATCTGAACAAGAAAATCGCAAAATCCTAGCATCTAGACTAGCGTCAAGCATTCTTAGAGTTGGAAATTTCAAACCTGACACACCACTTAGGTTGGCAAATTTACAACTGATGACAATTCCAATGCCAATGTTGAACAAATGTATGAGAATATTGTTTTCTTAAATTAACTAGCATTTTTTGACTGGCCACGGGGGAGGGATCAGGACACAAGATTTCCAAGTGTTGGAAATTTCCAACCTGTCACCCTCCTGAGGTTGGAAATTTCCAACTGATGACCATTTCAGTCCAAAATTTTGACAAAATAGGAAAATATGCAAATATTGGTCCAAGGTCCAAAAACAATTAATCCCCCCCCCCCCCCCCCAATAAATTGTTTGAAAATCAAACTACAAGAACATTTCAACCTATTATAGGTGTGAAATTTCCAACTAATGTTTTGGCAGGTATGAAATTTCCAACTGTTTTTGACCAAAGTTGAAATTTCCAAAAGTTTTTGACCAAAGTTGGGGGGGGGGTGAGACCTCCCCTGTCGCCACGTCTCTGTTTATGATGGCATGGTGGTCGAATATGCCCAAGAAGCTATTCTACCCACTCATTCATACATATAACTAGCACAAAATATTATTTTGCGCCATCAAAACCTGCGTCCAAGATGTTTAGCTTGAACCCGAATACCAGTTAATTCGGGGGTATGAATCCCGCGTAGGCCTACGGCTTCAAAACACCCTGAATCCTGCGTACCGAAAAGGGGGGTGATACCCTCATACATGTTCCTCGGTAATAATAATGTACCGGTATTCTACAGTAACTATATGTCCCAGCTCGAGATTGCATGCATGAACTATGTCAAATTGTTGAGCCAACGGCTGTACTCTGTTGTGCTATAGATTGGAATAGCCACCAAATTGTTGTTAACACACAGGGACCAGAGACAGGTAGGATCTAACGGGGACGCGGGCATCGCGAGTCGGGGGCGAGATGGCGACGCTGGAAAGGCGTGAGGGACAGATACTGCCGAAGCTGCCGTCAATAAATTCGTTTTTTCGCGTTCGACGAAAATGAAACTTGTCTGTTTAAAGGTCCAATTTTCGTGTCGAATGGTGATATAATCTCCAGTTGTCAAGTTCATGGATAAATTACATCACACTTAATCGGCTTATGTCCGCGGCCATAAACCTGTGTTTTTATAACAATTTATTTGAGACAAACTGTTGAGCGCATACGTTGCGCAGTCGGCGCTTATCAGTTGAAGTTAATAATCGCGAAGCCTGTGTAACAAATGTTCAAATACAACAGAAAAAAATACGTAAAATAAATAGCGTGACCAATGAGCATTCACAAAACAATATACATCAGTTTTGAAAACGAGTAAAAACGATTGTAAATGAAAACGCTCTTTATCGTGTAGCGGCGCTTTTGCGCAAGAAGGTTTTTAATGGACGCAATCATTGGATATTGTTCTAGGCAAAAAAAACAAAACAATACAAAATGTGTTCAAACTTCCTCTTTTGAAAGTTGAAGTAAAACATCACGGGTGTTGTTGCAGCCAAATTCACCATTGGACACGAAATGGGACCTTTAAACAGACAAGTTTCATTTTCGTCGAACACGAAAAAGCGAATTTATTGACGACAGCTTCGGCAGTCTGAGGGTTAATCAATCCCAAATGCACAGAACTCCTTTACGATATTCCGATAGTACTGTGTTTACTCTATATTCTCTGAAAATTTGGTGTAAAAATTCCCAATAGAAATACTTTTATCAGGCGTTTACTAAAACCGCAAAGTATTGAGAAATTATAGTGCAATTTTCTAAATTTTCGCATTATTTCATCGCATAAAATCATTTAAAATACGACAAGCAACTGGAAATGTTTTTGAACATTCTAGAAGGGGTACATGTCCCTGATATATGTTTAAAATTTATCGCGTAAACTATGACAGATACCAAAGTTATAATTAGTTTTATAGACCCACCCTAAATGCCCCATAGTAAATGCATGCGACCGTAAAGCACGTGGCTTTATTTGGATACTTTCTGGCCCACAATGCAACAGTCAAAATGGTTATCTGTAAAATGGTCTATAGGTAAAATAAAGTCCATCCTGATTACGATACGCGGCAAACTAACTTCATTTATATTATTCGATTAATACAAGCCGTTACTCTTTTCATCATTACTATCAATAAACACGAATTATGCATGCACGTAAGAAACAGGTCTGTTGTGACAAACGCATGGCCAAATAGCCTGTCTTAGAAAAGCCGACGAAATTACTAACAGATGTACATCGTTTAGGAATTTCATCTGCTTTCCAAAGAGACATACACAGCGTACTCCGGTATCAGGCTATAGGAGGCCATGCATTTAGCTCGTACTGTGAGAAGCACACTCGATTAATTATCTTCATCCGGGCACTCTGAACCAACGGGGCCCGCTTCTTCGTTATGTCGCAATAATCAAAGTGCCCCTTTAAGGTTAAGTTATGGATAAACCTATTTATTCACCAGGGGTGTTTAGTTACATATAACCATGAATTGCGCTTAAGCGCAATTCATTATTAAATGTGAATTTGGCCTCCCATACGTCTCAACAGTCATTTACTGTCTTGTTTAGTCCCCCCTCCCCACACACAAACTCGACTTATGATTCAACGATGGACAGTAACTATTGGCGTGGATGACCCGAATAACTTAACCGTTCATTGACTGATTTTGACAGTTTTTGCATGGTATATAATCGGGGCCCACCCCAAATTTCGTACCAGAGTTTTCTATTTATAGACGTTTTACGGCCGTTCAAGTTTTCACGAACAATCGTCAGCCGATTCCATGCATATTTAGTATCGTGACATGGCCGGATATTCCACAACGATGTTTCGGTTGAGCTCGAAACCAGGTTTGCATGTCCTATTTTATTTACCGACTTATATAATTTATGGTCTTAAGGATACGGGCTATGGGAGGCCAAATTCACATTTAATAATGAAATACGCTTAAGCGCAATCAATTGCGCTTAAGCGAAATTAATTACGCTTAAGCGCAAATACCACATATTACGCTTAAGCACAAATATGGCATTTACACTTAAGTGTAATGAATTGCGCTTAAGCGCAATTGATTGCGCTTAAGTGTAATGAATTGCGCTTAAGCGCAATTCATGGTTATATGTAGCCATTTTGATAAAATAGTTTAGATGTGTCAATAGGTGAAGGGTGAGTTATGGATAAACCTATTTATTCACCAGGGGTTTTTAGTTACATATAACCATGAATTGCGCTTAAGCGCAATTGATTGCGCTTAACCGCAATGATCGCGCTTAAGCGCAATCAATTGCATAATTAATTGCGCTTAACCGCAATCAATTGCGCTTAAGCGCAAACAATTGCGCTTTTAGCTCAATTCAATATTAAATGTGAATTTGGCCTCCCATATAACGGGCGGCCTTCAATCGCGGTGGGTAGGCGATATAGCTTTTGAAATAGTCGCATCTGCTAAAACCGTTATAAACAGAAATAATATTATATAATATAATAATAGACAGATATTGTTCTTATATCAATCATAAATATCGCGTACATTGAATGTTATTGTCACGTTTGTACGCTTTGTTATAACAAACATCAAAAACGTTACAGAACAAATATCGAAAATCGCATTCAAATTTAATTAATCGACCCATTCTACCCGCTGCATGTCAGTTCAAAATCCAGCTAATCCACGTTACTTCATGATTGAGAAATTATCAGACAGAAAACGTGTTCATAATATAATAGACGCACCAAATTAGGGCTTTTACAAATTACAACCGACGAATATAATGCGTGCGAATCTAAATAATGGATTTAAAAAAAAAATTGGCGCAATATCGTGACTGCTATATATATATATAAACAATTCACTGCGCCTTTTGCGAGAAACTAAACAACACTCGACCTCCATTTTCTCTGTCACAAAGCATGTTTTTGAATAATATCATGCATATCATAATTAAGCTATAGGCCTACTATTAGTATATTCTTGAGGAAATTATATCGCATGGTAATTAATTGTCGTGTGCCAGAGGGATCCAGAGGGTGCAGTATACAGTATTATATGGGCCTATAGTTATGGGAGGCCAAATTCACATTTAATAATGAATTGCGCTTAAGCGCAAATAATTGCGCTTAAGCGCAATCAATTGCGCTTAAGCGCAAATACCACATATTGTGCTTAAGCGCAAATAGGGCATTTATACGCTTTAGCGTAATTAATTACGCTTAAGCGTAATTGTGACTACTATCTAACCTACCCATAAACTATTAGCATGACCTGGTGTATCACCTATAGCAACACAAGATGAGCATTGGGCTAATTTTGACCTGTACTCAACAGTCAACTGTGAGTATGTGTTCAACAAGGAGAATCCCTAATTAAATATTATCAGCATCCCTCTATCCAAAGAATTGATGTCGCCTTCCCGGAACTCTTATTAATTTTTTGTATGATGTTTTTAATGTATTTTTGCACAGATTTTAGCCTATACATGCATGCGATGTCACTGTATGAGGGCTTTCTTACCTCATACAGTAATGCTCTAATTAATCGACTTCTTAACCACAGCAGAATTATGGGTAACGTTTCAGGATTTAGTCGGAAATATGGCTTGTTGCCATTCATCGAAAAGCTCTCGAGAGCTTTCCAATGAATGGCAACAAGCCATATTTCCGACTAAATCCTGAAAAGTTATCCATAATTCTGCTGTGGTTAAGGAGTCGATTAATTAGAGCATTACTGTATGGTTTACTTATATTGACTTAAATCAGGGGGAAAAAACCCTATTTTCATATTATCAGCATCCCTGTCCAAAAAATGGTGTGTAATCACTGGAGCTTTGGTGTCTCAGTCCTGGAGCTCTAGTTTTTCTTATTAAATCAGCATCTCTTGCACAAATCTATAGTATTTCCATGATCATACAGTGTGAATGTGGTGTCACCGAGGGCTTGCTTCCCTCATATGGTGTGCCTGTATACTCGAAAATTTAAGAAAATAAATGTTGCCCCGACTAATACAGAAAGTAATGCTATTGCAAGTAGCCCCAACTAATATATACCGAAGATAATATAATGCTATCACGAGTCGCTCCAACTAAAACAGAAGGTGATACTATTGCGAGTCAGCCATTTTGATAAAGAAGTTGGGCTAGCTCCCTACCCAATCAAAGCAATGAAACCAAGAGGTGACATGTCAATAGGAGTTAATGCTAAGTTATGGAGAAACCTATTTATTCACCAGGGGTGTTTTGTTACATATAACCATGAATTGCGCTTAAGCGCAATTAATTGCGCTTAAGCACAATGATTGCGCTTAAGCGCAATTGATTGCGCTTAAGCACAATTAATTATTAAATGTGAATTTGGCCTCCCATATATAGTATAGTGGCCAATTTAGCCAGAGTCCACATATCACATACAAGACATACAACATGCTATATCCCCACTCGATATAGTCAAATAGTTAATTAAATAAATTCATCATAGCTGCATGGAACAAGTAATTATGAGGCACCCCACCAACCCCCCCCCCCCCCCCCCCCTGGAATACGGAATACCACTTAACACAGAGGGTGGAATATGGAATACCAGTTAACAGCATGCATATGGATAAATTTTCTATTGCCGTACGAACGCCGGTCATTCCGCAGTGTCCACGTCTAAAATGACGATGATCGACGATCTAGCTGTATGTCAAATCGTGAATTTATCATTTATTGTGACAAAAATCGCATTTATATTATTTAATATTATGATAATTTTTTGGAAGGTCGTCGTACGTCATACCGGTATTTTTGGAATAGCGAATACCTCCTAATGGACTATAACAGAGGGGCCGGAATACGGCGTACCTCATAACAGGGCATGGAATACGGCGTACGAAAAGGGGGGTGGGGGCCTCAATTATGACGTCAATTATTGCTGATATAAAAAAATTCGCGCGAAAGTGAAAAGGGCGCGAATAGTTTTTACGGAAATAGCCGAACAATCGGGACATATTCGGTTGGTTCCGACAATTGCCGCTGCCCATGAGATCACGTGACCCCAATCTGGTAAGTGAAAGCGTGCCGTAAAATTTCCACCTATTTTTTAAATATTTCTCGAAAATTAGAGCTTCATACCGAGAGTGCAGTAAAAAACATCTTGGGTTCAAGTCCTGTGTATCACATGTGCTATATATTGTTGCGATCGAATGCCCAAATTCTGCATAAAACATGGTTTCAAAATAAAAATGAACAAAGCGTTTCACGCCAATCACGGCCATATGAGATGATGGCCGACGGCAACAACATTCCAATTTCCTCTGATCATATTGCTCTTTATTTTTCTGTTCTTGTTATTGGTGTCGACTGTCCTATGTGGACAGTGAAACCAGTAGTGCAATCTTAGTATCAGAATGGTGGCTAAAGGCTTATTTGGATGTGGGGATTGTGGCTGGTGTTGCCATGTGCTCACTCAGGCTAATGCCAGTAATGGGGTCGTTGTCGTAACGTTTTATACACATAAATGCACACCAGTCTCAGTCGGCGCGAGATTGAAATGTTACGGTAAATAATTGCTGTCTGCTTCAATTTATTCAAATTTTTCTTCCGAAGTTCTGATAAAGTAAAGGCATTTTTTTTATCACAATGAAGAAACTGCAATAAAACTGGTCATCGCTCACATATTGTTCTTAGTATTAAACAGGGACGGAAAGAACTGCATGATTGTTTGATCGATGAACGGAAGAAAATGAATTTACAAAAAATATCAACACGTGTGCATTTATGTAGAAAACACTACGACAATGACCCCTGTCACATGATACTACGCGAGACTGGTGTGCATTTATTATGTCTACAGAAATGTACACAGTGTGTAAAACATTACGACAACGATCCTGTTAGCCTCACTCAGCGAGTCTCGGTCACTGCTACTAATGCTGAGTAATGGGATCGTTGTAACGTTTTAGCACACAGTGTGCATTATGTATACGGGTACTCTAGTGATCCGAATAATAGTAGGGGGTGGAAAATTTGCCAAATTTTAATAATAGTAAGGGTCGGAATAATAGTAGGGGGTGGAAATGTCAATGAAAAAGGAGATAATTGAAGAACACTGATTTAATTATCAAACAAAAACTTATAATAAACACTCCTCGACCCAGCACGGACAACGTCTGGTTCTTGCAGAACCTTTTCAATGTCATTGATTTGAACGGAGAACACTGCGTCAACACTTTTATACGAATTTTCAGTTCCAGCACAAGGCTCGAAAAATCTAACACTCAGGGGATCCTGAGCGGTAACACATGCGGGAAGGGTATGGTGTCCCTTTCTTATCAGAACATAACACCCAGTTTTATAAGACTCGCGTGACCCGTACACCACAAGTTATTTGACGGAGGTACGCGGAAGGTTTACTTTCATGCTATTAATTTTCTTTGGTCGGAATCGGTCCACCAACTACTCAATTGTGTTCTAATTAAAGAAACTTTCAAACGTGAGCCCCAGACGTTGATTAACTTCTTAGTTAATAACGCGTCAATTGTAAAAAAAAACAGACATAACGCGTTGTCACCTTTGTTCGCCTCACTGAACGATAAACAATACCCGCAGAGTGGGGTCTGTCTATTGCAATAGGGTCGCACGAATTACAAAATAGCGACACGTGCGAGGATGGAGTTACTTCCCATGGATCAAATCATTGATTATATTGCGATGCCAGACGGTTGCGCGAATTCTTTGAACGTATTCCGTTTCATGCATGCCATTTGATTAAAAACTACAAATAATGCGATCATTCATGGAGTATGGGTGATCAAAATTAAATAATCGTAGGGGCTTGAATAAGAATCGTAGGGGGTGGATTTTTTCTCCAAAATTAACAATCGTACGGGTACGGTTATTCGGATCACTAGAGTATACATAAATGCATCTCAGTCGGCACGAGATTGAAATGTTGCCGTAAATAATTGCCGTCTGCTTCAATTCAGACTATTTTCTTCCGTAGTTCTGATAAAAGACATTCTTTTATCACAATGTCGAAACTGCAATAAAATTGATCATCGGTCGCATATTGATCTTAGTACCTGTATTAAACAGGGACCGAAAGAACTGCATGGTTGTTTGATCGATGAACTTAAGAAAATGAATTTACAAAAAATATCAACACGTGTGCATTTATGTAGAAAACACTACGACAATGACCCTATCACGTGACACTACGCGAGCATCTATGTATAAAACATTACAACGACCCCATTAGCGATACTGCTCAGCGTTTTTTGTTTGTGAAAAGGATGATTTGTCCCTTCCCCAGTCCTTAACTCATTGAGTGCGGGCAATGTAGCTGTATATATATACGCCGACCAAATTTCACAATATTTCCCATGTCATTGCTTATTGTGGAGGACTGATTTGCTGTAGACATATAGGCAATCTCACACAACTTCCCCGTCGAGTAAATTTTGGGCTGAAGTTTGTTAGAATGTGCCGTCATCCTCCCCCAAGGCCACCCACCCTGCCAGGTTTTGTTCCCATAGAGTTCTTGAAATCTGTGATTCTTTTGGTGTGCCCGTTATTTAGTAAAGGTGATATTTTACTAAATTACTGCAATATTTATTAGAATTATATTTCTTTGAAAAACTAAAAAATTGGGCTACGACGGGGAAGTCATATGATATTGCCGACATATACAGGTCGGGCACAGGTGCCAAATGAGCTAAATAGATCATTTCAGCTCACGTAACTAGATAGAGCTAAATTTTTAATGTGATTTCAGTCCATTTCCTCAGTTCAACACATGCCGCAAATTATCGCAATGCGAATTGACTTTCATTAGTACGACCCCATGTCAAGCTTCACAGAAACACCCTAGATACAACTAATTAAGGGGGAGGTCAAGTGACCAATTTTGAATGGGGATTTCCGTTCAAATCTGCAGAGCTTCTGAGTGTGACTTGATGTGGTATTGGAAACAACAGGTTTTTATCTGGTTTTTGTATAGAGCTTCATTTCCTATTATTTCAGATATAAGATCACAGAACAAAATAACCATGTCATCAGGCAAAGTTCCAACAAAAGTTTATGTGGGAAACCTCCCAGAATCATGTAGAAGCCAAGAACTAAGAAAAATGTTTGATAAATTTGGAGAAGTTGTTGAATGTGATGTTGTCAAGAATTATGGTTTTGTGGTAAGTTTTAGTGAGATGTGACACCTGCATAAAGTAAAGGTAAAAAAAAAAAACGCTCTTGTTTCTGGTTTGCCGACAATTTTTTTGGCTGGTTGCAACCTGACCTGGTTGTGGAGGCAAACACCTTAACAAAATTAAAAACATACTGGACACATATACTGCTACGATCTGAAATGCATTTACGATGATTAAACTATTGTGACATTCTATATTTTAATTGTTGTATACAGTAAAACCTCTCTAAAACGAACACCTTTCTGACCGGCCCTTCCATTAGTTCAAAGAGGTGTTCGCTTTATAGAAAATAGCACCAGCATCGTAAAATATGGCCCCCGTGACCAAGACACAAGCATTGCATTATCGATTAATGTTACTTTAATGAATAAACTACAAAAATCAACTACAAATATTAATAGCACACGATATAAAGATATGATAATACATAGAGATTATCACTACAGTGAAGTGATCTGAATCTCCATATTGCGCCGAGTTGAGATGGTGAGATCCCGGATCAGACAAGCTGCCAAAGGCTGCGAGTCTGATCCGGGATCTCACTAGAGCTGAAACGGATAACCGGTTAGCATCCGGATAACGACGTAACCGGTTAGAAAAAAATGAACCGGACGAAACCGCATCCCGCTCTGTCAGTTGAATGTGAACGTGAATAATGCCCTGGTACCCTTAAAATATTAAGATAAATAATGCAAAAGTAATACTAACCCCTGTGCCACCGATAGTAGAGTGCAATCCAAGCATTAATTGGTGCACACGGAAGTTTCATACACTGAATAGCGTGTCGGCGACCTTCAATCAATTCCGGTCTTTGAAGTTTTCTCTGATCTTCCGACGAGAGCACGTGGGCAGTCACTGTGTATCCAGGCGGGATAGCTCAAAGCAATGACGTCACTGAATCTGTCATCTGATTGACACCCCTCAGACTCGGTATTATTTCGTGTTGAAATTTGAAAAGTGAACACGGTGATCGATAGTTACTGTCCGCGATCATGATACCGGCGAATAGTTCGAATACTGAATAGGACTGTGACCTAACTGACCTTCCTTTTAGTTCTATAGTTATTACTTTCTGGTCTTTATTTATAATTCATTGGAGGATATACCAATGATGATCATGATATATTACAGATCTTTAATATATAGTTTTGTTACTCGTTTTACCAATACCCATACTAATGTTACTCGTTTTACAAATGCCCAAACATATGCTGATCACCGGCAATTGCAAATAAGCGATCCCCCTGCCATTCACAAATTTCACTTGCTCATTCCCCATCACGAGAGCCAGCAAAAGAACAGTGAATGCGTGTTTTTGAATATCGTTAAATGCCGTGAATAAGGTCTTTATTTCAGCTACTATTTCTCACCTAGGTTTGTCCCTGGAGCATGGCATAATGTCGACATAATTAGTCTGAGAGAAGTCCGCTAGAAATTAGTGGTTAACCGGTTGAAATCCGGCTAACCCCAATGTTTAACCGGTTAAAAGAATGGGTCAACCGTTTCGGCTCTAGATCTCACCTATTGTGACCTAATGAGACATGATGTGGAGACTCAGATCGCTTCACTGCAGTAATAATATGGTTATTATATGACCAATTGAACTTGAATATTACAACCAACCTCTTATATTTATTAAGCAAAAGGTGATCAGTTGAATTCAAATTTAATGAACAAATCACAACAAGTTAATCAATAACAATTTCAAGGAGAAATTTCTCAATTGAATACATTTGCCATATTCAATTGTTTATTCTCGTCACTCAAAATTACATGGGTATTGAGACATTTAACATATTTACATGACATATAGTTATATACATTATATACATGGGGCAGGCGGGATTATTGCAATATGTACCATGCATACATGCCGTATATAATTATCCAACAGCGATAATAATCTTACTCTGTCGTTATTAGCGCTGATATATACTCTGCCCTCGATTGAGCTTTTAAAAAGTATTCTCTCGGTTTTTAGTACTATCTGCACAGGGTTACTAAGCTTCAGTTGGGTCCATCTGGGTTACTCCGTTCTGGGCATTCGAACACAATCGTGGATTCGTGAAAATTTCTAAAATTCGATGTACCTGTTTTCTCCCAGAAAATCGCATTAAATACTTTTTAGATGTTTTCGTGGTACTCTCCACGATTATGAATCGATGGGTTGTAAGTTTCAATAAATTTTCGTTATCAAGAATATATATTAGTTTGATAAGTTAGGCGAATTGGGCCAGGGTGGTCGGATTTTTTACTTTATGCTATAAAGCTCTTTGTAGGTCGGCTTTGGTGGACTGGAGATCTTTGATAATTTTAACTTGATGGTCTAAATTCAAGCCTGTAAACTATTTGTGATGGCTCATTCATTGTGGAAGATCAATTAAAACTGTTATGGTGACTATTATACACCACCATCGTGTACACAAAATATTTAACCAAATTAGTGGACTAGATGATGGCCTTAATGAATAAAATGTTGCGTGTTCATTTATGGCAATCAATGAGTGAGTTGTTATTTTATGTCTGAGAAATGTTACTTATACTTATTTTATATATACTTTCTGTTCATCTCTTTCAGCATTTTGCAAATATGTCAAACGCAAAACAGGCTTCTGATGCTTTAAATGGTTCAGATTATGAAGGCTATTCTCTAAAAGTAGAGGTAAGCAAAAAGCAGATGCTAGTTATCATAATCAAGTTCTGTTATAATAGTAGCAGCTGATGCAGGCCCCCTTTGTGAGCTTTTATTCATTCTCCCTTTGTGGGCTAGAGGCTTGTTGCCCCTTTTAGTGCTTTGCGGGGAAGTTTGTGCACATTTTTATTTTATCATTTATAAAACATTTTTATTTAAAACAAATTAATACGGTAATGAAATATTTCATATTTATATTAACATTTGTGAAAACTGTTTGGCAGTTATAACAACTGTCAGGCTACTAGTGTTGAAACGATTAATCGAAATCGACGCGATTATTAAATTAGTTGATCCCGAAATCGTCTATAGTCGACTAGTCGGGACACGCCCACCACCATTATGCCATCGCGAAAGCAGTGCCGTAGTTACCGTTACTGAATTACCAAACAATTTAAACAATCAGGCTATCAAAATACACAATCACAATTAGCTTGTTAAAGCCTTCTTTGTAATCTCTTTGATGCGATGATTACTGCTTTCAGTACTTGGTTGTCATGCACGAGCATGAAACCCAATGACCCAACTCAATGTATTTGTCGGCGCCGCGGTGGCTTGTCCTTTGAAGTTGAGACGGCCGTCTTTGATAATCAACTTCAAAGAATCAGCGCCGATCGCAACCATGTCTATTTCGGTGTGACGGAATTGATCTGAGTGATAACTGGTCAACATGTTTGCAGGTGTGCAGGACTCAAGTGAGTTGTGAAGTGACATTATTAAGTTTTAAGTTAACAAGTCCAATATACTGGCATATAGTGCTTTAGTAAACAGTTGTTACATAATTTATTTAACCGAAATTCTGTAACACCTGTTTACTGAAGCGCTATGTCAGTAAACCTTTAAAGTTTATTTGTCAAATTGTGTGATATTTTCCCAATTTCCTGCTGTTACAGATGTTATAACATTTATTTTGTAACTTTTGTTTGACTGTCGGAAATGCAGTTTGTTTCTCAAAATATCTTGCATTTCTTCATGTATGCAGGTTTGTGAAGTCAAATTAGTGACAAGCACACTGGGCACGTTTGAAATTCAAACAACGATGTTCGATTGTAAGTAAAAACCAGTTCGGCCGTAGACCATACCATATAAAATAATAAATTTTAAAGGAACATTTTTACACAAAGCATATATAATAATGCACCGGTTCCGGTTGTTGCATGTGCTCCCACCCCGTAATCCGTGGCACTTCAGTGATCGATGAGGTGTTTGTCACCACCGTTTAGATACATACATCAACTGGATGGTGATTTGATTATCATAAAATATCATACCTGGGACAAATTAATAACCTATTAACCTTCAGTGACATTAAGCCAAATAATCATGGCAAATAGTGTTAAATCGCGTCTTGCTTTGCGTTCGAAAATGCAAAGTTGGTTACTCAAAACAAACTGCCAATTATGTAGGTGTATGGGCACAAAACGGTAAATTTCGGAAGGGGTCCGACTAGTCGACTAGTAGTCGATTCCATCTGGCGACTAGTCGATTCCTCAAAACCACTAATCGTTTCAACACTACAGGCTACCCTGAGTCACCACACCATTTGTGAAATTGGTGCAGGGGTCAAGGAGAAAAATTGCGATCAGATAGATCCTTATCTTTTATATACCTATAGATTTATACAATAGAGAGGTCTATTATTTGTTACATTGGAGGGGATGGTTATACAATTGGCTGCCTTACCCTTTCTTTACTAACTACTAACTGACTGGTAGTCCCTTTAAGAAATGTTCAGATGATAAGTACAACAAAATGGTTGTTTCCCCCCCCCCCCCCCCCCCCCGCAAATGATGTTTAGTGGGCGATATAGAAATGGGTTCCTTGAGTTCCTTGGGTTCTTGTAGGATTTAAATTAAATTTAGTCTGGATGTTCACATTTTCTGTTTTAGAGTTCTCCTTCTTTGTTATCCCCTGCCAAATTTCGAACAAATGTCAACGGATTTAAAAGATTTGTGGTATATGAGTTCACCTTACCATTACCTAGTATTAGTACGCAAGCCAGGTCCGGCCGGGTATTTTTTTGTGTGTAAATGGACGTCACAGGGCTCATTTCCACAAATGTCAACGGAATTCAAAGAATTTTGGTATATGAGTTCACATGACCAGTATCTAGAACGAGTTCGCAAACCAGGTCAGGCCGGATATTATCAGCAGAGTTATTGGACTTGGTCGATTTTTTTGTGTGCAAATGGACGTCACAGGGCTCATTTCCACAAATGTCAACAGATTTCAAAGATTTTTGTTATATGAGTTCACATGACCAGTATCTAGAACGAGTTCGCAAACCAGGTCCGGTCGGATATTTTCAGCAGAGTTATAACTTATTGGACTTTGTTGATTTTTTTGTGTGCAAATGGATGACGTCAGTCATAAATGAGTTCGCAAGCCAGGCTTTTTGACAAAATCCCACCTCTTGTTGAGAATGCACTTCCCCAACTGCACATTTCGGCAGAGAATGCAAACATTATTGAGAATGCACTTCCCCGACTGCACATTTCGGCGGGGGATACCGCCGTCTGCGACTGCTTGTTTATTTTGAAATCATTTATTTTTGTCCGTTTGTGCAGATATCTCAGCCATGGGCGATTGGATCTGGATGAAATTTGGTATGGAGGTCTGCCATCACAAATCCTTTCAAACGAGTGCCCAATGTCGTTTACCTTTTCATTTTGTCCAAGTTTATCATCCTTATTCTGTCAATTTTTCACGATTTTGGTCTGTCAGACTTGAAAACTCAAACAAATATGAACCGATTTCAATAATGTTTGGTATTCATGTAGGTGTTATTCAGTCAACACAGGGTAGATTAAGATATCTTTTGAATTAAGCCACATCGGAAAATTAATAAACCTCGGCGTAAAGCTACTTGGCGGGTAATACGGGTGCACTTTTAGAACTTATTATCTTAACATTTCCCCTCAATGAATAGGGTCGCTTCTTTGTCTGACTGTCGTCTGCTTATTAATATTTGCTGAACATTACTCAAAATGAATAATACACCAGTCCAGCCCTCATTATTGGCTATGGCAATCAGCAATGCCGAAGCCATTTGCTGAAGCAAACTGGACCAAGACAAAGCGCAAGTCCAATGTTCATACTGGTACTTTTATAACTGAATTTAGTAAAGAAAGGGGCCAAAGGGCTAACTTCTTAGTTGAATGTCGCTTCAATTGGATCAAGTAACCATTCATCCGCAAGAAATCAGCAATCAAAAATGGAAATATCAAATTTGATGACCGGTCATTTGATTATGAGGAAGATTGGAGAATGATTATAAGACTAGTTCACATGAGCAAGAAACTATTATAATTGTAATGATGATTTCAATGCTAAAATTGTCATTGTGGTTCTGACTTTTTTTTTTAATAATTTATAAGACTAGTATAAACATAAGCAAGACTTACAATTATAATGATTATTTCAATGCATACAATTGCATACTGGGAGTGGGGGTATCCAGGGATATCATGAAAATTTCATCTCACATTGCATAATTTATGAGTATGAACAAAAGCAAGACTATTACAATTGGAATGATGATTTCGATGTTGAAATTGCACACTAAAATGGGAGTGGGGGGTATCCAGAGATATCGTGAAAATTTCGTCTTACATTGCATTATGAGTACTGGAAGATTTTGCAATAGGTCAGCACATTGTTCAGTGTAATTTATTGATTGAAAAGTGACTATTGTGATAACAAAATGCATGTGGCTTTGAAAAAACTTGATTATTTATTGTGAATTTGTTCATTCGATATCTGTTACTGCTTTTCAGATCTCACACAGTAAAGTCAGACAAAAGCCAGGAATGGGTGGAAAGGGAGAATGTTACAGATGTGGCAAAGAAGGACATTGGTAAGTTGTGTACTTGTTTGTTAACTGCAGTGTTCAGCTGTGGCATGCCTTTTGATCGACCACATGGTGTAATTGTTGTTTGTTGGGCCAAAACAACAAAATTCTCTTTTTCCGATAAAATTGGGACAATTTTCCAGACGGACAGGTAGGGATTTTTTTTTTTTTGGGCCATAGCAACATCCATGGTGTAATTTCTGATTAGATAGCACAGAAATTTCATACCACAATTCAACTACAACTGGTCATGTTGTATGCATATTATTTATAACTTTTGTTTTGCTTTAAAGCCTTTAATTTAACTATTGCCCATGGAAATTTTTCCATTGCTGTTATCTCATGCTGAGAATGATCAATTAAATATCTTGATTTAGTATAGACATCTTAAAGCAGGGTTTCCGCGAGGGGAAAATTAATGAGTCCGTATTGGGGAAACACATAACGCGACGGGACGACCATGGTTCGTCCTGTCGGGCGAAAATTTTGTTATTTGACACTGAAAAGTAGCAATTTCCTTGCACATAAGAGTCTCACAAAGCAACCAAAGCTACGTATATATTACGCAAGTCAATCATTTCCGTGGGTGCATTAATTCTGTTGATGGTATCCAGATAATCAATCAACTAATTACGCACATAAGACTGCCGTCTGATTGAAGATTATATATAAATGAACAAGCTACTAGTTATTGTTTACAAATTTATACAATAAGATTCCGATGAATTTAAACACTACAAAACATCTATGCATTGACCAATAATAGATAGCAAGGAGAATTGAATAAAGTATTTCCTAGAATTGCAAGCAGCTTCTGTGAAAATGAAACTGACATGATATATGCTGTCAATCGTAAAACTATTTGTGCGCTGTGACGTCATACTGCAGGAGCTATTTATAGCGGCAAAATACGAATGGTAGCGACACAGGTATTTGGCACCAAAAAAAATTAATAAAAAGAGATTTTTATTAAATTTAAAAACAAAATTGTGCCTAATACCTGTGGGTAGGGACATCTTTCACTCGGAACGCGTAGCTTGTTCACTAGTCTCTATATATTAGTCCATAAACTGACGACCGCAATTGCTTATTATGCGCATAGTCAACAAAATCCCAACGTGATTTATTTCACAGTAAAACGGAACCTGTCCCGAAATCAGTCTTTATAGTGGGAATTCATAGTGACAAGTTAACAACACCATTCATTTGAACCATATTACATACATGGGTGATAAAGACAAACACATACCCCCTCCCCAATATGGAGATAATGTCAAAGGACGGTAAATAATAGTTGCGTTGTCCCCAAGCACAATCAACGACGCACGTGTTCACATCTCCCGCCAAATTATATTTTATAACACGTTGGCTAAAACTCCGTTCTATACCTCATGGACTCTGCAGGGGGACCCATTTATTATGTACCACCGTACGATAGCACGGGATCTCGGAGAGGCGCAGTTTCATTCATGAAAATCCCGTGCATAAAAATGTCCCGACTAAGAAATTCGGCGTTCTTTGATCAAATTATGTAATCCTACGATATCACGGGATTTTCGAGCATGAGTAGTTTCATCCCGTACACAAAAATATGCATATTCAGCAGTCCGACATTTTTTGATGTTACCGCGACATGCATTACGCTGTATCTAACGTCGCTATTTGACCCGCTTTTTCACCAGTATTCTATTTAACACCCGAACTCCCGTTGTAACCGGATTTGTTTACGACATTGCGACTGACATTTGGTATATGTATGAACCAAACAGATAATATGCGAGGGGAATGAGGCCGTCCTACGGACGCTGAGCCGTACTAACGGAAACCCTGCTTAAAGGGAAGGGCGGCATTCAATGTAGGTTATAATTTAGAAATAACATTTGTCAAATTATGATAATTTCCTCAACAATATACTAATAGTATAGCATTGATGATATGGATGCGATATTTAAAAAAAAAACGCTTTGTCAGAGAAATTACAGGTCGAGTGTCTTGCAAAAAATACAGTGAATTGTTTATAAGCAGAGTGACAATATTGCGTCATTTCCTTATTTAGATTCTCGCATATTATATAATTTTACATGTCAGTTGTAAAACCCATAATTTGGTGAGTCTATATCTTACAATTCAGAATAGTATCATAGTAAATTCCTTATTTGGTCTGTGACGTAATTTTCGGAGGTTAGGAGAAAATACTAACTGGATTGAAAAATTATTCATGTCTTTGCAAGAACAATTATATTATGTACATGTTTTATGTCTGATCATTTCCCAATCATGAAGTAACATGGATTAGCTGGAATAAACTCATATGGGAGACTCGCATATATAAGAAAATGCACTGGCACAGTGTCTTTAATGCTGCACCAGTGCTGCTCCCATCATGAAAGGGTTAAAACATAGCCATGACCCTTACTTTTTCATTTCAGGTCGAAAGACTGTCCCAGGGGTCCAGGACCGTGAGTATTAGACTTTGTCATGCAAAATAATGAGCTTTTGCAAATGATTTAAAAATAGGCGATCTCTTTCTATAACAATAGCTAGCACGAGGACTCTTATCTCTAGCTGAGATCGTCTGAGCGTTTCATGACAGTCTGTTCTAAAAATAGTAATAAAAAAATGTCCGAATTGATTTTCGCATTATATTAGAAAATATTGATAAAAAACCAATATTGATAAAAAACCAATATTGATTAAAAGAAGCATTTCCGGACATATGTCTTCAACTCACATTTATTATTTTATACCCCCGGAAACTAGATATAAGTTACATGCGCTTAAATTATCACACGTTTGCATGCAATACAATATCGCATGCTTTTAAATTTACCTGCAAGCAACAAAGCACTACTTTTTGAATATCTGGTTTCATCATATTCATCTGACATATTTGACATTCAATATATCATTATAAATGATCACATTGATCATTGTTGTTTCCATATTTCTCTTCATATACTGGGGATTCATCCATTCACATTTGTTTACAAATTAATTTGTTTTAACATTCAATCATAATTAGTTGAAAATAGAAATAATTCTGTACTTGTATTATTTGTCATTTGCTTATATTACCTGAACATCGCTCCAGATTAAAAATACACCATTCCAATGTATACAGTTATAATTGAATGGGAGAATCCATTTATCATCAAATTGGAGAATCTGTTCTTTACTGAATATTTCATTACTTCCACAGGAAATCAGCACCACCATATGCCAGCAGGGAACCGTATCCCAGATCTCCATACGCTTCAGATCCGTATTACGCCTACAGAGAGAGGTACGCTCCACCTCCACCCATGGAGAGATACAGACCCTATCCCGAAGTATACGAAAGGCGGCCAGCTCCCAGGGATCCTTACTATAGCCGAGAACGAAGCGGTGATCCATACCAAAGACCTCCACCAGAATACTATGGACACTCACGGCGATCACCAGCAAGGTTTGTATAGGTCTCTTAAAGGCCCACTTAATTTTCTAACTGCCAGATCACATATCAAATATATGCCATATTATATACCATTTGAAAGAGGAAGCTCCAAAACATTGTATTAACTTATCCGGTGTAATAAACTGAAAATGTTTTTGTTTAGTTACCGACGTGTTTTTGTGCTGAAGTTTCATCTGAATTGCAGTGCAATATGTCTTATTTTCAATGGAGGGATAATAACTCTATATCTTAAAGATTAGAGTTATTCCCATTCCATTGAAAATACATTTTGAATTCTGTTACATTCTGTTGCCATAACGGGGGAAATCTTTCGATGATTTCAGCTGTTTTTTTATTTCTCTATGAGCATCTTCTGAGACACAGATGTTTCAAATGGTGATGAATTATAGTATTTTAATCATATTTTATGGCATAGATTGTTATTAAAACCGTATATCAATGCACTATACAAAAAATAATTGGTGACTTGAAAATTATGTGGGCCTTTAAATTTGTGGTCAAGGTTATACCTCCACTTCAAGCCTGATTATAGTGTGTCTGTCATTTGCAGAATGTGGTCCCCAGAGGGTGAATTTAGTGATGCTATCCTGCACAGTGGGCTAGCATCACCAAATTCACCCTCTAAGGAACCTCATTCTGCTTAAGCCTCATCTTCTGGGAAGTAGCTATAGTCTCAAATTAACATTGTTTTTAGTTACTTTTTCCCCTAATTTGCAGAAGTTAAAATGCATAATCAATGTGACTAATGGGTGAACATCACCAACTTCAACTGGCAAACTTTTATCTCATCCTAGTCTCCCATGTTGAGGCCTAAGCAGAATGAGGTCCCTAGAGGGTGAATTTGGTGATGCTAGCCAACCTTGCGGTATAGCATCACTAAATTCACCCTCTGGGGGACCTAATTCTGCAATCAGGATTGCTCCACTTTCGAAGAAAATAGGGGATGTACTGGATGTCCATCTTCACAGATGTCATTGGATTTCCGACATTAATGAAAATTATTATGGAGTTTGGTCATCAGCGATAATATAATTGTGGTTTTGAGCCATGAACACACTGGCATGCTCTCGCCGACTCAGGATCTGCATGCATATACATATTAATTAAATTGAGATGCCATTTCATCAATATGTGTAAAAGCAGGGTTTCCGTTGCCCTGGCTCAGCGTCCATAGAAAAGCCTCAATCCCTTCACTGATGACCTATGGTCGTTTGTTGAACTTATTATCTGAACATTTTCTAAGGGAACTACTTATCAATGAGTATTTAGTATAGAAAGGTTTAATAAAGTGAATTGTTTGTATTTTGTAGGGAAGCTTACTATGATGCTTACTATGACAGACCAAGGTGAGTGCAGTTATTGTCCACATCATGCTGTAGGTGTACATGCATGGAAATGCTATAACATTTTATGCTGGTCTTTTTAACCCTGTTTCACTTCTATGTTCTGTAGTTAATAAGTTTGCATGATAAATAAAACATCTGGATGCTTCAGTTGTGAGTAAGACCTGGATCTGCTCCTTGCTTTCAGCACACTTTATATTGTACACATTGTTTTATTTTGTGACATGTTCCATGTTCGTTGTTTAATTTTCATGATAACGTTTGGATCGCATATGTAGAAACTTGTTGGGGCTACCAGTGTTTTTCAGGTTGCACCAAATTTAACATATCTTAAACAGATTTCTTCAGTTATACTGAGTCCTGCAAATGGCCAATTATCAAACAGACATTATATTCTTGTGAAATTCGCGGAGCCAAATAATGATATAATAAATCTAGGTTTTAATAAAATCAGTTGAACTAAAAAAGGAAAACAGTAGATTATTAGAAATTCAGATTCTATTAATTTCAAATAATATTCTCTCAATGATTTCCCAGAATTTTTTCAAGGGGCATTAAATCTATCTGTTTTATCCTTTCATGACAGAAGATGTGCTGGTGTAGCATTAAATACTCTGCCAGTGCATTCTCTTATATATGCGAGTCTCACATAGGGAGCCTCGCATATATAAGAATGCACTGGCTTACAAGATCGAGGTAAATAGTGTTAGGCCGAAGTATTCTCTTATATATGCGAGGCTTCCTACGTATATAAGAGAATGTATTGTCACAAGGTTTTCGCAAATTTTCAGGAAACTCCTGTCATGAAGGTCTTAATTTCTGACATAGCTTATCACTTGGCAAACTTTTTTATAGAATGAGAGTTGTCAAATTATTATTTCTTCTGCAAGTATTTAATCTTCCTAAATGCTACCAGTGTCCATAAAAAATTTCAAGATAATTATTGTCTTCATTCATATATACTTGTCCTAAAAGAATAGTCTAAACTTTAAAAACAGATCAGAAGAGGTAAAAAAAAATTCTATATTGAGAATGTATAAAATTATGCAATCAATAAACCTGAGCACAACCCTGTTGTTGGTCCGCTATTTGGATAATCTACATTAATCTTGATATATTAAATAGCATACCTTACTTCAATTTACAAAACTGGATGTGACTTTATTTATCCCAAAGGGAGCCTTGAATATATAAGAGAATACAATGGCCTAACAATATTTACCTTGACCTTGTCAGCGAGTGCATTCTCTTATATATGCAAGTCTCCCTATCTTGTATAAATAAGAGAATGCACTGGGGCAGCTCCTGTCATGAACCCCCATAAAAGTGTTATGTGTGCCATAAGCATTCTAAAACATAATGTTGAATAAAATATATGTATTTGACACTAGTTTGTAGCCAATGAGATAATTTGTCTTTGCAGCTATGAGGCTGCCTCTTGGCAAGACAGGTGAGTGAGTTGACTTTGGCTTTAGGATCGTTCCTTTAGGGCACCTATACCTGAGGGCACATCTCTGGGGTCTATACCAACCCCACCTACTTACCTACTATCTAAAATTTAAAATTATTATTATTTAATTTTGTATATCAAACGATAGCCTATCTCTTCCCAGCTCTTCTAGTTTCTATTGATGGAAAATATGGAATTAAGGAAGCATTCCATTACCAACAAGCCTGAATTTAGTGTGTCTGTCATTTGCAGAATGAGGTCCCCAGAGAGTGAATTTAGTGATGCTATCCTACATAGTGGGCTAGCATCACTAAATTCACCCTCTGGGGACCTCATTCTGCTTAGGCCTCATCTTCTCTGGAAAGTTTCTTTATTATCAAATTTCTATAGAAACTTCTTCACATAGATGCTATTTCTTTGTTAAGATTAGTTTCTCTAAATCCCCAAATTGGCAGACACATTGCATAATCGAGGTTCCCAATGGGTGTACATCACAATATTCACCATTTGGGAACCTCAATCTGAGCCTATGTATGCCATAGCAGATGAGCCCATTCAGAATGAGGTTCCCAGAGGGTGAATTTAGTGATGCTAGCCAGCTATGCTGGATAGCGTCACTAAATTCACCCTCTGGGGACCTCATTCTGCGAATGACAGGCTCACTAAACTCAGACTTGAGTGCCAGTAGGCTCTGAAATAAACAGCAATGTTTTGTCGTCACACAGGTTTTTCCTCAGAGTTGCCTTAGTGGTCTAACTGCTATTAATTGTGTGCTATCAAGCTGTGAAGGCAGCAAGGCTCAAATTAAGTGGTCTGACATGGACAATTGTGAGATGCCAAATTCAAATTTTTATAGGTTGTCAGGCTCTGTTAATGTCATGTTGAAATGTTGACGTATTTTTAAGAAAAATATCACTGGTAATGTGATATTTTGCAAAAAATAAAATGATATAGTGTGCTGTTAAATGAAATTTATTATATTGGAGAGTAGCTTTAATTATTTGTATTGCCAAAATCTGGGTTTTTCATATGTATGATATTAGAACTTGGATGTCTACAAAATATTGGAATTAGAAAATTTATGGAACAAGTTTTTCCTCCCGGTCGAGTTATAATACTACTGTCCTGCGTTCCATGCAGTCATATGTTCATAATGATAGCCCTACCCTTACATGGTACTAGTAACAGCACTGGGATCGGAGAAATTGAAGATTTCTATAACCTTGGAATTGAGCATGAAATTGGCAAGCATGTTTGATGTTGTGGCCAGGGTGGGCAGATTTGCATTATTTATAATAAAAAAGTGACAGTTGAGAATAGGAACATAATTGGGGGATAATACATCGTTATTAGTTTCACTTGGTATTATTTCAGGTGATAAAAAGACATGTCAGGCCTCAATTTGAAATGTCAGACCATGTCTGTTAGACAGTCAAATAACAATTATTTTATGGCTTGGAAGGCAGACATCTTGTTAACTTATCACTACTCAGTCCAATTATTTTCTTTCTATGACTACACACATTCAAGAAGATTTTGAGAACTGGGAAAATATAGGCATCTCCACTGTCTCGTTAGAGGCTGAAGTCTTGGCTTTGTTTTATTCTTGTAATTAATAACCAACAGTTGGAGTACTGATTGCATTGCTTGTGTGGGTTACTGTAACTTAATACCAAAAAAAATCTCGTCCAAATTTTCCGATAAAAAACTGAAGATTTGAACCTTTTACAACTGCTTATGTATTCCTGAACAGGTGACGTTCAACTGAAAAAAATTGACACTTGAGCAACTATAACAAAATCAGGTGTTATCTGCTTGCATTATTTTTAATTTTTACTTGGTAGCATTGCCAATTCATATGTATCATAAGCCATATTGAAAAAATACCATTGGTCCAGCCATTTTCCCCTCTAAATACGATTGGTCCAGCCATTGTTCCCTCTAAACAGATAAAAATATGAATGATTTTGATGTTTATAATGAATTATTGTGAAAGTTGACCTCTACAGGTAAAAACATTTCTAACTTCTAAGTATGGCATTTCAGCTAAGTTTTAATTAAATGGATTTAGAATCTAGTGTTTAATTTGTTGTTGTATTATAATGGCTAGTGCCAAAGAGAAAAGGGATGCATTTTTAGCTTCTATGGTGTCTCTTAACTAACGAAATGTACTTAACTTGTGTGTATCTTAATAAGGGCATTTAGTTACCTGAGAATTTAAATAAGGTTGTGGTTTTATGGGAAGTATATATCCGGATTGGTGAGGGGACGGCTTTTGTTTTTACTTTCAAAATGAATCCTTCCTTTGGAAAGTAGTAATATTGACGTCTTTTCACTGAAATTATATGACTCATTTAGAAATATAAAGGTAGGGAAAATTATACATTGCAGTTTCATCTAGTAGTTTATGCCAGTTGGTATGCTAGGTAAGTGATTGAAATTGGTTTGGGTTACCTGTTCTTGATCATCACTATCCTTTATATCTGCACTATCTTTATTGAGAGGTTGTATAGTTGTCTACCTTACTCGTATTTAAATTCGCGGAGTACTATTTTTTGCTCAGTTTTGAATTCGCGCACTTTGATATTCGCGCACCTAGCTGCGCGAATTCAAAACTGACAAAAAATATTTTCGTAAATGTCTTGGATCTCATGACAGTTTCAGTTCTTAATCATTCCTGGTGATATATGTTTGTATTCAACAGCATCACGATGGATTTATATCATGTAAAACATATCTGCATCATCAATTTGTTGAGAAGATGGGTGTATGTGCTCCAAATAATTATTCTGACATTGAAATATTTATAGACAACATTGACATTAACTGGAAAGAAGTAAAACAACAACCGCACATAGACGCAGCTATCTTCAGAACAAAACAACAGTTGCGGGTTGTGTTCACATAGCTACAATCCAGGCTGTGTTGTCCAGAGACATGCTTTCGCGCATCTTCAGCCTGGAAACATGTGTATCGTATTTCAATTTCGACGGTATTACTATGATTAATCGCTTCGCATATTGGTATTTTTTTTTATGTTGTCCGTACCGAAATATAGGCCTATAAGCAGGCCTAATTGTCTATTCAGTCTAACCTCCTGTATTGCGTGTGACTCATCAACATAGCGCTTGTATTTTCCCTGTGATTTGGTACATAAACTCAAGAGTCGTAATATTTTTCGCTCAGTTTTATCGGTGCGCGAAAAATAGTACTGCACGAATTTAAATACGAGTAAGGTATATGCTTTAAAGTTTTAGCAAAAGATTTATTAAATTCTCTAAAGGTGGTGTTTGGTTATGTCATATTTCTCAAGTTATCGTGTACCTGTTATGGGCAGCAGACATTCTCAGCAATCTTTTCATGATGCACATGGAATGACAAAAATAGTTCAACCTTTGTATTCAGATTGTATCTCTCAGACTTACCGGGTATACCTGAAGTCCTAAACTACATGCATGTAATTTGATCTTCCATTTCCTATTTTCGTTTTGATATCAATGGTTAATTTCAACTGAAAATCCTCTTGTAAGAAAATCATTAGCATCTGTCAAGATAATAGATCAACATACAGTAATGCTCTAAATAATCGACTCCTTAACCACAGCAGAATTATGGGTAATTTTTCAGGATTTAGTTGGAAATATGACTTGTTGCCATTCATCGGAAAGCTCTCAGTGAGAGCTTTCCGATGAATGGCAACAAGCCATATTTCCGACTAAATCCTGAAAAATTACCCATAATTCTGCTGTTGTTAAGGAGTCGATTATTTAGGACATTACTGTATATAAAATTATATTAAAGAGGGTATCTGGGTTTGAGTGCTATCGAGTCATCTTTTTTTGAAGGATTTAGGCATCAGATACATCTTTATCAGGAGTTTAGCGTGGCTTGTTTCATATGTTATTGTTAATGGCAACATCTGGTTGTAGCAAAATATGGCAATCGGGTGGAATTAACAATAATTTTCCTATATTTGTTCATGTATTTCTAATTCACTGGTATTGTAGGCTTAAACTTCCTCAATATGAGTCTGAGTTGACCAGGTGAAATAATCAATTTAATTGGTTGATAGCTACACAAGATAAACCCGTATTGTTCAGTCAACATTGAACTCATGATATTTCTGGAATCACAAAACAATTTTTTCTTATTGTGTAGCTGCCTCGATTCCAGCACTTCGCAACATGGAAGTAGACCCCATTATATTTCTGGGAACCACACAGTAATTTTTCCGTGTTGTGTATTTGTCAAATAAAGGAGAGGAATGATTTCAATTTCAATCTTGAGTCAAGCGTGTGATATCAGTATTTATTACATATCTATCAACGTAATTCGCATGATTGTACGAGTTTCCAGGCGTGTGATAATTCTCAGAATCGCACTAGTGCAATCTGTCGACGGAACTATTTCATTCAGTGTTAAAACTCAATTAAATTCACATTTTCTGTACCGGAGATGTACGATTGTGAGTCAATTTACTATGATACGGAGATATGTAATAAAAATAGAACCGCATGAACCGCACTCGATTTGTTGGCGGAACGCGATACCTCTCGTACGGGACTGCGTCCCGCACTCGAGGTATCGCTCCGCCAACAAATCTCGTGCGATAATTTCGTCAAAATCCAGACACTCATGTGGTTCTATCTATTTGTTAATACTTGTGACAATTCAATTTATGTTGAGTTATTTATTGTGAAATCTGTTATGGTAAAAATCTCAAACAGTTCATGAATTTGAGTTTATTAGTTTCTATGGGGGGAAAAGAAGGAATATGTCGATTTGAATCGACTATTGAAGTCAATAAATAAAATAGTCACCCTGTGTCTTTCCTGTAGTACAGATTTTTTCCTACCCGAAGCCAGACGTATCCCATTCGCCTTTCGGCCTCATGGGATATGGCTTGCTTCGTGTGTAAACTGTACTACGTGAACAGATACATGGTAACTGGTAGTACCACTTCTCTTTAATTGATAAGCACTGTAGATAATTTGACTGAGATATGGTGCTCTTTGTTTTTGCAGCTATAGTGCACCTGCATCCAGCTGGGGTGATAGGTAAGCTTCCTTGGTCATTCAGTTGCTTAGTCTCACCAAAGTTTCTGCACATTGCGCTTTAGATATTAATAGACTACTTCAGTTGGTGATTCTTACAAATAACTTTATTAATCACTGTTATTCTGATTGTTAGTTTATTTTGCAACTTGGTTCTTTCAAAGAGCATAGATGCATTGTTCGACACTTTCTTTACTAAATACTCATTGACGAGTAGTTCCCTTAGGAAGCCGAAGAATATGAATCCTATTGCATTTGTATTAGCTTTTCGCCTGTCTGTCACATGCTATTATTACCTGAACATCCAGGAACATCCCTCCAAATGAATATTAGCCCATTCCAATGTATACTTTTATAGCTGAATGTGAGAATCCATTAAGTATAGAAAGGGTTATTAAGGGGACTGTTCTGGATATAGGGATTGTTATGTTAATATCTAGCATATTTAACAAATTTATTTAATTTACTAAATCCACCTTATTTTGTGAGGAAACTCTGACATAAACAGCTACAAAATAAGTCCCCCCCCCCCCCCAGTATTTTCGAGGAGACCTTAAGATGTGATAGTCAGAATATAATGCAACTTCGGGACAATAAACTTTCAAATGTGATCACCTTTGGCCAAATATAGACTTTATAATATTTTTTTGAGGTGTTTAGCAAGGTGTCAGCAAATTTCTCCCTCTTGAATTCTAGTGATTCTGGTGATTCCCAAATAACTTACATATCGGTCAAAATGTTTATCTACAGTTTCATGCATTTGAATAATTTTCTCTGAAGTTAAATAGTGTGTACATCATCCTTGATCTTGCCATTCATTTGGTTCGCATAGAAAATTATCTGTGCTGCCTTTTTCATATCATTCTGCTTCTCATGGTGATGGGGGTTTCTTTCTACTTAATCTAGAATCATTCTAAACTTTCCATTATACATAATTTCATTAATATATTTAGTTCATTATTTTTCGCTATTCATTAGTTTTGCATATTATTAAAACACAAAGTCTGCAGTCGGCAGTAATAATGGATAGAACTTCAGAAAGAGTTTCATTTCTGATATTAATTATAAGAGAGTTTCGAAGTGAAGTAATATAATGATTTTGAAGTGAATAATTTCAATTCAACAAATGATATGCTAACTCGACACTATGTTATAATGTGGAGTGCTATGTAGATGTTATCTTGGAAACTGAGCTCAATCAACCTTCAACATTGTATCTATTAGATACAATGTTGAAGGTTAATTGAGCTCCGTTTCCATTTCAAAATCATACTCAAGTTACTTCATTTCAACAGTTACTCCATTGGTGTCCCTGGGTCTTCATATTAAAGGTTTGAAAAGAATGGTGAGAAAATCTTAAAACTTGCTTAATTCTTTGAGGTGATGGGAAGATTTTAACACTTCATGAATAGTGGATATTTTTAAAAGTTCAAAGCCAGGAAATCTGATGCTCTTTCTTGTTTTATATTGGTTGTATGGTTGAAAACATTGAGAGATATAGTAATGCCCTAATTAATCGACTCCATAACAACCACAGCAGAATTATGGGTAATTTTTCAGGATTTAGTCGGAAATATGGCTTGTTGCCATTCATCGGAAAGCTCTCCCAGAGAGCTTTCCGATGAATGGCAACAAGCCATATTTCCGACTAAATCCTGAAAAATTACCCATAATTCTGCTGTGGTTCTGGGAGAGCTTTCCGATGAATGGCAACAAGCCATATTTCCGACTAAATCCTGAAAAATTACCCATAATCCTGCTGTGGTTATGGAGTCGATTAATTAGGGCATTACTGTAAGTATTAATATATTGCTGGAAGACTGAGTGTCAGTCAGGCAGATATAACTTCTTGTACAATTACAAATCTAGCTAGAGATAGCTGGTGGCAAAGGAGGTTATCACTGCATTCTCGTTATCTAGAATTCAATCACTTCATTGCACATGGATTTGCTAGAGTCTGTTTCCGAAATATATTTCTATTGCGCCTCTTTCATATAGACCAAAAAAATTTATTTGGTTTGTCTTGCATAGATGTCAAGCTTCATAACACATAATAATTAAATAAGTGTCAATGTGTCAAAGGTTGGGTGTTAAGAAAGCCCATCTTACACATATTTGGTATTCTTCTATTCATCGAATTAGCATCAGTGCCTGTTTCAAGGTAGAAATGCAATATGCCTCAAGGAAACTAAGCTATTATAAACCTCCTGGCCTTGTACTGCTGCCTAACATGGCTACTATTTGCACTTAAATCAGTGTCTGATAATTTGTCATTCAAACTGTCTGGTCATAATTTGGGGAATGGCATATTTATGTATCTTAATGGAGTAATAAACATACAACAATATGCCGGGACAGCAAGCCTAAATAAATATTTGTTATCTCTTATTATGAAGTCAGATTGATCAAAAAAAGAAGAGAAGTAATTTGTGCACAACTTCAAGTGAAGTAGATCTAATTACATCCATTGAACCTTGATATGGTTGGTGATATACATGTATATACATGTATGCATGTACCTTTCAATTGGTGATTGTAGCGAACATACATATTATTTATCCTGAGGTGATGGCTGTGATATAATTTTAATATTATCCACATAACTTGATACATTGCATGATTTATCGGTCAGTATGGTACAAAAAATCTCACTCATTAAATGCTCTGTGATTGTGAGGAAGGTCCACTTCAGGGAGAAATTTCTGGATGCGGGTTTTTACTGGTATTTTCTATGAATATCTATTCTTGCTTATATCGATTACGAGTCATGTGTGTATGGGCAGTAATTCATTATACAGCATAAATTAAAGATGCTCTGTCCAATTTGATATCAAAATTAAAAAAAATTTGTAGATGAATTTCAAAAGATAAATAAAGAACACTCGCAATCACCATCATTCGTATCAAAAGAATTTCTCATTTAACCCTTTTATGACAGATTGACTGGAGCTTCCTGAAATTTTGCGAAAACCCTGTGCCAATGCATTCTCTTATATATGCAAGTCTTCCATAGGGAATGCATTGGCCTAACAATATTGACCTTGATCTTGTAAACCAGTGCATTCTCATATACATACATATATATATATATATATATATATATGCGAGGCTCCCTATGGAAGACTCGTATATATAAGAGAATGCACTGGCACAGGGTCTTTAATGCTGCACCAGTGCAACTCCGTCATGGAAGGGTTAATAGGATTGCAAACCAGTGCAAAAGATCATAATTGAGAATGCTCTACAAGAGATGGTCATCTTAATTTTTGCTCGGCTGACAAAATTTCTAATTGTGTTAAAACTTCTCCTTTTTAAAAGTCCATATGTGGCCACCAAAACCTATTAAAGTACTCATGTGTCTGATCTAATTATTTTCTGCGATATAACACGTATAGGTGGTGGTTTTACCCTTTCATGATGAGAGAGTGCGCTGGTGCTGTGTTAAACATTCTGAGCCTGTGCATTCTCTTATATATTATGAGTCTCCCATAGGGGGCCTTGCATATATAAGAGAATGCACTGGCTGTCAAGGTAAAGGCTATTATGCCAATGTGTTCTCTTTAATATATATCCGAGGCTCCCTGTAGAAGACTTGCTATATAAGAGAATGCACTGGCTTTATACAAGGTCAAGGTAAACACTGTTAGGCCAATGTATTCTCTTATATATGTGAGGCTCCCTATGGAAGACTTGAATATATAAGAGAATGCATTGGCACAGGGTTTTCACCTAAATTTCAGGAAGCTACAATCATGGAAGGGTTAATGGTGTGAAATCGGGTGTGGCATATTCAACAATATTTTCTTTGTTAGTTTGATTTATTACAGGATTATGTGTTGTTTACCAACAATTATTAATTGTTCAGCTTAATTTGCCGATTCGGTTATACCAACATATTTCTATCGCAGATAAAGGAGCAGCTTACGGCGTGTCGACACAACGAGATCCGCTTGCGTGGTGTGGTGCCTCTTATGTTGCGATCGAAATTGATTGTCCGTGATTTGTAATTTTGCTCTTTTGATCTGTTCGCAGCTACTCTATGCCGTTGCCACCGGGTACTCAACAAAGTCGGATGTCTCCATCGAGAAGCCGCGTGACTGCTCCTTATTAGATATCGGTGATGACGCGGCGCCGGGATAAATAACGTGATGTCATCGCAACGGACGGGATGAAGAAATACAAACATTCGCTGCCGGTTCCGGTTAAAGGAAAACACGGCATACTTCTTTGGACAGAGCGTAGTTAATATCGGTCGTTCGATGGACAGAACGTAGTTGATCTCGGTCGTTCGCTGACAAATACTTTTAAAATTGTTTCATTTGCTGGGACTGTAATTTTAGCTCATTTGTGCTCTTAGCGTCTATATAAGCGTCTATATAAGTACTGGACTCACCCTCGATGCGTGTTCACGTGTCGCGTTGAAGCATCTACATCGTGTAGCGGTGTGTGGTACATAAAATCGTGTTCACTGTCACATTCATATTATAGAAAGTATCATGAAGTAATTTTGTTGTAAATCAATGTTTTCGTTTCTCTCGGTCGTCATTAAATATTTTAAAATCTGGAAATTGCTCCAATAATCGGCCATCGGGTTCACCTCTATTATTTATGCGCGACGTAAATTTCGGAATCGAGAAATAATATTTTCTTTCCTTCCCTCATTCATTCATGCAGTTATCCATCTGTCTGATCATTCTCTTAAAGGGACCCAAGGTACTCACAGTGGGTACTACTAGTAAATGTCAAATATCACAAATATTTGTACAAGAAGAACATGGGGGGGGGGGGGGGGGGGGGGGGGGAATCTACTTTGTTCATATTTTTTTTATTAACTCATTCAGTGCCAAGTTTACTGTCACTTTTCATTGGTTTTGGGACCATTGTTTTCCTCAATAAATTCTTTAGTGAGACTATTTTGTAGTAGTAACATTTATTTGGTTGGGGCTCTTTATATTCAGAGTGTGTTGAGAAGGGGTTGTCGGTGGGTATCCATAGTAATAACATCGATGAATTACAAATCTGAATTGGGTCAATCGTGTCTGATGACCAATATGGGATTACATTTCTGTCTTTTCTTTTGAATGTCAGATGTTCTATCAGGGAATACAAAACACTTTTTACTCATAACAGACATTTATAAGATTGTTTGTCTGTTTGAAAAGATTACGCTGGCAGTGGGTTGTCGGTTTCTCAATTTTCACTACCTGCATTTCCAATTTGTAAATCAGTACCCAGCGAAGATACTCTGGTAACGGGGTTCATGGGAAATATAAAGTCAACGGATCACTTACCCATGTGGACAGATTCCAAACAATATCACAAAGATGTCTATAAAATGAAGTTGTCACCTATTTGTTTAGTGAAACTCATTTTATGTTTACAATTGGACAATGCCTGTTTAATTTCAAAGGTAAATTGGCGTGGTCTATGCATTCTCATATATATATTTAGAACTCATTCTGGAAAATACTGATCTGATAATGTGTGTTCAGTGCGGTAAATGTTCATATAGAAAGACTTAATTTAGTTTATAAGCATCCCAATAAATGATTAATTATGAGGTTATTCTGATATGAACAGATCCTATGAAATATAAATGTGTGAGTTCAGTTGTGATCAAAACACACCAGGATTATTTATGATAATTGGTATGAATTTTTCTATCATTATGACCGAAAACAGATTAAAAAAAACATCTGCACATGCGTGTCAAGTCAAGTCTCCCAAAATATGACTTGTAATCTGCAGTGTTGTAATCATGTAAATCATGATTGTAATTGTGAGTTTTTCGCCCAATACAGCATGTTATAAATGGAAGGAGTCTTTCAGGTGATGAGATATCTCGTCGCTGGCATTGAATGAGTTAATAACTCTCCAATAATGACATTTCGCATAACAAAACCATTGTTATGTAAACATCTGTTATAGGGAAATAATTGATAAAAGTCCCAATTAGTCCAGTAAGATACCATAGTTTACTAAAAACTTGACAGTAAACATTTGCACTCAATTTTTGTTTCCGGATAACTGAATTGAATGAATGAAATTTGGTATATGCGTTTACCCAAAATACAAGCCAAGTTCGAACTTAGGTTCTGCTTGCCAATTTTCACCAGAGTTATGGCCATTCGTTGGAATTATCACAGGCATATTTTGCCACACCCTATGATGCTCTTGTTTAGCAGTCCATGGATGTTAAGTGAGGTAACCTTGAATATATATCCCAACTGTTACCCTTCATCCATTCATCTCATTGGTTCATTCATGGAGATCACTGTCCTTATTATACTATGTATCTGGGTTGATGGATGCATGTTTTATGGAAAGTAACTTCTTCCCCTCTCTTCACGTATACTATGAAATGATCAAATATCATTTCCTTGTCTTTTCTCCAAGAATAACTTTTAGCTCAAGATGGTGGATTAAAGTTAGCTATTGTGGTGTGTGCAAAGGTATCTGTTCCAGGGTTCACAATCAGAGCTGTGGTAAATGAGGTATAATTGTGGTACTTTTCAGAACCGTTGGTAATCGGCATTGAATGGCAGCATTGAGAGCAGAAGTTAACCACTGTTTGTCTCTTAATCTGAAGTGGAATGCAATTGAATTTCTTGTGAGTGTTGATGGCTCACATGGTTTCAGCACTGGTGGGTCATTTTAGTTATGTTTTGTGTGGTGATAGTGAGAAATTTACAGATGAAATACATCACATGGGTTTATGACCGAATGTTTGATGCCACATAAGACACATGACTGTTGAGTGTTGATACAAGTTTGTGTGGACATTGTGATCTAAGTTATGTCTTCTGCAACCCTGGTTATATCAGTCAGTGATCCTACATTATGCTGATTTATGGTTACCCATCTGGGATAATACACCCCTGCACCTCTCAAATTTTGTTATATGCATATGTTTGAAATATAAGTGTGTATGTTACATACCTGCTATGTATACCTGTATCACAAATGAACAAGTATATAGCGACTGTTGGACTTGTTGAAACAACAGTCCCTTTAGCCCCCCCCCCCCCCCCCCCCCCCCCCCCCAATCCATTACTATACTGCTCAACACCAGAAGAAAAAACTAATCCTGATTCTATCATTCATGCAGATTAAAGGATTACACCGGTGTATATTCTCAGTCATTATCGATGCCCGTTAATACACCCGTAACTGAAGTAATGCCAATTCATGCGATTGAATATTCCATTATGGATTATGCAGTCTGAATCATTGATCGTTCTTCACATGACGTCACATTAGGACTACTAGCGACATGTAGTAAAGTGAAATTTTCCCTACTGATTGCTTATACAAAAAATTGCTGGACCATCAGCTGAAAATGTGTTTATATGGAAAATTTGACCTCTGGAATCTTATTATATAGGTCCCATTGACATCAGATTCTTAAAAGGGCCCCAATAATGAATTAAATTAATTAATCAATTATATAATCCAACACGTGACATAGATATAACCTTTGACTAATACTCTTCCTATCATGCAATTGTTTTAGCACTTTACCAATTTCCAGGACTGCGAATAAACGTTCTTTATTGATCATATAATTTATTATTCCCTTTTTAAGTCATTTGAGGTCAAAGGTAAGTAAGTAATGCTTTATTCTCAGTCAGTATGTGCCTATCCAATGACATGACCCACCTTGAACGCTCTTTATTGCTCATATTTACCCCTTTAAATTGTCGGATGTGAACGGCATCTATCTCATTAATTTATCCAAGTGTCAATTTTCACCGACCAGATTACAACCATTTTGGGTATATAATTATTGAATTGAATTAATTATTAGTGCCCTTTTAAGACATCTGATGCAAACGGGACCTATCTAATAAGATCCCACGTGTCAAATTACACTTATGTACAAATTTTCAGCTCCGAGGGTCCATCTGTTTCTGTACAAACAATCAGTAGATAAAAGCCAATTGGGACAGCCTTTCAAGTTTGACACTGTGTGTCGCTAGTAGTCCCTCATGTGACGTCACATGAAGGAAGATTAACGATTCAGATCGCATAATGGATTAATCAATCACATGAATCGTCATAACTTCAGTTACAGGCGGGCGGCCTATCACAAAAACATTTTGGCAGCATGCTCGGTGAATTAGCGGGCATCGATAATGACTGAGAATAACTACACCGGTGTAATCCTTTAAATAGTAGCCTAATCCTTCTTACACAATTTTGAAGGCTGCCATCATGCCCATTTATACCTGGTATGTACATGTCTTATCCCAACCCATTTACCTATTTATTAATTGGAACCCATCTCAAAGGGAATGGCAGGAAGACAGTCTTGTTGGCCTTTGCCGTTAAAATTAATCAGTTTCAAAGATGGTCTATCTCTTCCTGAATATGTTTTCAGGGAATAAAATAATAGATATGAGTCAGACACCTGTCCGGAAATGCTTCTATCAATAAATATTGATTTTTAGTCGACTTTTTCAAAACTCGACTTATGGTTTGACGAGGGACGGTTGGCGGGTGGACCTAAAGAATGCCTTATAACTTTGACATTTGTGACGGATTAAAAAAAAATTTGGCATGTGAGTTGCTCCCAAGGACTAGTTTTTCACCGTTAGCGCGATAACTCACGCAAATATTAACCAATTTCAACAATATTTGGAATATGAGACTCTTGCAACAATATCACGGACGAGTTCGAAAACCAGGTTTGTCCGAAAAAAAATTCCGGAGTTATGGGTCTTAGTTTGTCTATTTTTAGCAATTTTATCACCGTTAGCGCGATAACTCGATGAAATATTAACCGATTTCAACAATATTTAGTATATGAGTCTCCTGCAACTATATCTCGGATGAGTTTGAAAACCAGGTTTGTCCGAATTTTTTTCCCCCCGAGTTATGGGTCTTCGTTTGTCTATTTTTAGCAATGTTATCACCGTTAGCACGATAACTCAATGAAGCATTAACCGATTTAAACAATATTTGGTATATGAGTCTTTTGCAACAATATCTCGGATGAGTTCGAAAACCTGGTTTGTCCGAATTATTTTAGTTTGTCTATTTTAATAACAATTTTATCACCGTTAGTGCGATAACTCAATGAAATATTAACGGATTTAATTGATATTTGGTATATAGGTCTATTGCAATAATATACCACCGTCCGACTTTTTTTCCCGGAGTTGTGCACCTTATTGGCAGAAGTTTTGTTCGACTGCCAAAAAACTTGACAAAAGCATCTCAGATGTGTACCCCTTGTATATAGATATTTTTTTAGTCGAGTTTCCAAAACTCGACTTATAGTTTGATGAGGGACGGGCGGCGGACGGGCGGGCGGTGTGTTTTGCTTATAACTCAACCGTTTATTGACGGATTATATATTTTTTTGGTGTGTGAGTACATATCCATGCACGTAAGCTGCAGACAAAAAATCGGGTTCGTCCGCACATTTATTACAGAGTTATGGCCCTTTGCCATTTTTCACTGATTTTAGGCTCGTTAGCGCAACAACTTCAACAAACGTTATCTGATTCGATTGAAATTTGGGATATAGGTGTCTCCCAAGAATATCTCGGACGAGTTCGAAAACCGGTCTGGTCCGATAAAATTTCATAGAGTTATGGCCCTTAATTAGTCATTTTTCACGAATTTTCAGCTCGTTAGCGCGACAACTTCAACAAACGTTATCCGATTTGATTGAAATTTGGTATATAGGTGTATCCCAAGAATATCTCGGATGAGTTCGAAAACCGGCCTGGTCCGATAAAATTTGAAAGAGTTATGGCCCTTAATTAGTCATTTTTCACGAATTTTCAGCTCGTTAGCGCGATAACTTCAACAAACATCATCCTATTTGTTTGAAATTTTGATATATAGGTGGCTCCCAAGAATACCTCGGACGAGTTAGAAAACCGGCCCGGTCCGATAAAATTTGATAGAGTTATGGTCCTTAAGTAGTCATTTTGTACGAATTTTTAGCTCGTTAGCGCGATAACTTCAACAAACGTCCTCCGATTTGTTTAAAATTTGGAATAGACATACTTGCCAAGAATATTTCGGACGAGTTCGAAAACCAGCCTGGCCCGATAAAATTTGATGGAGTTATGGCCCTTAATTAGTCATTTTTCGATTTTACCTATTAATTAGTCTACCGATACTGATGCACACCAATTGGCGGTAGCCACCGGCGGTAAGCCACCGAAAACGAGACTCAGCATCTCTGATGCCACCTCTTGTTTTATATAATGTAATAAAGTGGCATCCTACGTGAACAAGTGTGAGCCATAAAATGCCCCCAAATTGATTGTATGTATATTATACCAGACAATTTGAAATAAAAACAATATTAATTTATAGAGGATTTTCAGATTCGATTCATATTTATTATTTAATACCCAGGAAACTATATAAAATGTGTTATTATAGAAAGAGATAGACCATCTTTAATAGACCAACTATGATTAAATGCAGGTTCCCGAAAAAACATGAAAATAATGCCGGTGGAAAAATATAATGTGAATATCATCAACACCATAAAACTCACTTAGTAGAAAGGCTTAGTAATAATACATCGATGACCCAAGTGACAAGGAAAATGCAATGAGTCAATAGCTTGTTCTCAGTGTAGTACAATTTGTATTATAAATCATCTTCCGAAAAAATATTGCTATACACTCAGTGTACCTCCCAGCTCACCATTTGTTGGTGAAAGGAATATAATGGCTGGTAGGGTGGCACCAGTACCGCAGATTTGCTACTGGTCTCAGTACAGAACTGTTACCACATTTATTTGGTACCAACGGTTCTTTTCGAACCCTCATACATTGTCTTTGAGCCTTTTGCAATTTGAAACATGCGAATGAGCATATTATGCCGCCTTGGTGGTGCTCTTGTAAATTGTAATCGCTGGAACATCAGGCCTGTTTAGCTTATATTTGGTATATTTTATATTGGGTGACTGGGATTCAGAATTGTTAAAATGGGGTTTGCCCGGTCAAAAAGGGTCAGAGCTAGTTCAGAGAGAGACATCATGGAGGAAACTAGAATTGTTTTGGCCAGTACACTTCCTGTTGAGAGATAACAAAAGTTTTTGGCTGTCCAAAAAAAATAAAAAATTAACCACTTTACTGCTGAAGTGTTGTGTTCGGGGCCTTTGTTGACGACCTTCTGGCCATTTCCAGTGGAAAAATATAATGTGAATATCATCAACACCATAAAACTCACTTAGTAGAAAGGCTATTAATATTCACAATCCTGGAACATGGTTACATAATATACTGTTTCAAATGTTTCGTCTTTGAATTTTCCCGGATACCGAAATTTATACAAAAAAAATTGGCTTCAGATTGTAGGTCAGTTCTAATTATTTGCATCAAATTAATCTGGCTGTGGGTGCGTGATAATAACATAAGAGTTAAAATTAGAATGGAAGTTGTACTACTCGCATGGAATATTCAGGTGCCGATTTATTTTGTCAAGAGCTGACTTTTTGACTTAGAATTTATGGGTTTATTTCATTTCCAGTTCTTGGAATCCAATGGCCCCCACCTTTCAGGGGATATATGTGTAAAAGGTACTTATAACTTAATTATACCCCCTTTTAAAAAAAAGGGGGGGGGGATATACTGTTTTGCACCTATCCGTCCATACGCCTGTCCGATGTCTGTTCATGTCATAACTTGAACAGTAGTGCTCGGATCTCAATAAAATTAGGTATGAATGTTCACTACTATATGGACATTAAATAGAGGGTTCCATCGTTTGTTCGGATTTTCCATTCTAGAGTTATTCATCTTTGTTTATTTGAAATGTTGGCTTTTTGGTCCATCATTTACACCTAGAATAACACACAATTATATTCTTTAAATGCATACTTTACAGTCCGTATGTCTGAGTATATCAGTCACAGGTTATAGGTATACCCACACTAGGCTCTATGCCACAATGTACCGGATGACAGTCCATCTCTTGTTTGCTAAAATGTTAGATAAATGAAGCAGACAACAGGCAGAGAAATATTCAATAGAACTTGATTCATTTGTAGGGAGGTTCAGATAATAGGTTTAAAAAGTTTAACATATGGCTGCTGTGAGGTATACACAACTCCAGCAAGTTAACAATTTGGTCACTCCAGGTGCCGCATAGGAAAACACCCAAGAACTTCACAGTGGCTACCATGGTAACCGGTCTTCAAAATTAACATACTTACAGATGCATAATCCGAATTAACGCTCACAAATGACTATTTCTTTGGCTTTGGGGTAAAACATTTCATTTGATAACTGATAACTGAAGTGTCATTTAAAAAAAATTTGTTGAATCTGATATGAGGACCATCAAATCGGATTGAGTACCTTAAGTCATCTAAGAAGGATTGGCTGCTCAAAACCAGTATAACATTAACATAATTGTTTAAGATGTGGCATTTTAAATGTTTTAACAGTAATCATGCCCTGTAATCGGATGTGAGTTGGAGGACAAAAAAAGAAAGGAGCGCCAAATTATATGCAAATTATGTACTTATGTGTATGACGGCCTATTTTATATGGATGCAGCAATGCCTGTTCTGTGCTACTAAATACAGTGATTATCATAAGCAGAATTAAAGCACCTCAGAAAATTAATACACCTCATCAAAAAGCCATATTCGTGGGGGATACGGAGTGCAGTGAAATTTTAACAACTTGATCGTATATTCTGGCAAACAATTTCATTCACACATGCCTTCATGTTTCAATATTTGTATAATATATATCACACATACCATTCAAATTTATGGCTCTCTGGCCAGCACAGGTGCATGAATATACACAATAAAAAGAGAAAAATTCTTATCTATGCATTTACCATGTACTGTGATTATAACATGACCGCACATATGCATTCAGTTGTTTACTCCCAAACAACAGAAATAGATTTCAAGACATACAGTAGTGCCCTAAATAATCGACTCCTTAACCACAGCAGAATTATGGGTAATTTTTCAGGATTTAGTCGGAAATATGGCTTGTTGCCATTCATCGGAAAGCTCTCGGCAACAAGCCATATTGCTGTGGTTAAGGAGTCGATTATTTAGAGCACTACTGTAAACATATGTCAGATCCCTGTCAGACTATCATCATGGAAGATAAATGTCTCAAAAACTCTCATTTCACTCTGTTTGTGGTGCCTATTTATTTGACTGAACAGGTATTTCTGTTGTCCGGGATCATATGTACGATTATCTAGGCTATAATCACAGTACAGGGTCAATGCATTATTGGGCATACATCATCCCTATCCATTCTCGTTTTATTCTGCAGAAGCATAGGACCCTCATAAAAAAAACACTTGTTGTTCAGCCAAGAGGTGGATCTCCTGCCAATGAGGCATCTGTGCCGACCAGAAACACGAGGCGTCATGTGCCCCGCGAGAATCGGTTCGAAATCTGCAGACGACCCAGCGCGAAATCGCACGTGTCTCGGCGCCCTTCCGGTCACAAATGTCAGGGTCGGCTCCAAACTTGAATTAAACAGCGACAAAGGTGAGTTAATGCAGAATATAACACACAATGCATACTCCACAATGATTACTAGTATCGAATCAGTAGCTTTTATGGAGTATTATGCGATAAGATTTGTTAATTTTACATGTTTACAAAAGTCATTATTTCCAAGTGCATTTTCAATGGAATATTCCACCAATTTCCACGAGTGATTAACCGCAATTCTGGAAGCTACGCTTGAGTATACTGTTGCTCAATGTTAGATACATACATTTCCTAGCTCCCAAACCACAAGTAAGTTTAGTATTATACTTGTATGCCACAAAAAAAATGAATCTTAAAATGACCCAAAAATGTCACGGTTCCCTTCCGGTCAACTGTTAGCATTTGGGTTCGCATGCGGTTAATCACTCGTGGAAATTGGTGGAATATTCCATTGAAAATGCACTTGGAAATAATGACTTATGTAAACATGTAAAACAAACAAATCTTATCGCATAATACTCCATAAAAGTTACTGATTCGATACTAGTAATCATTGTGGAGTATGCATTGTGTGTTATATTCTGCATTAACTATTAACTCACCTTCGTCGCTGTTTAATTCAAGTTTGGAGCCGACCCTGACATTTGTGACCGGAAGGGCGCCGAGACACGTGCGATTTCGCGCTGGGTCGTCTGCAGATTTCGAACCGATTCTCGCGGGGCACATGACGCCCCGTGAGAAATGCATAAGTTTGAATGGTAGGAAGCCTGCAAATAGTGTGTGTCATTTTCAGAATGAGGTCCCCAGAGGGTGAATTTAGTGTGCAGGATAGCATCACCAAATTCACCCTCTGGGGGACCTTATTCATTCTGCTTAGGCCTTATTTCAGGAGTTCAATGTGACTTTATCCCGAATTATCATGTGACGCCTTTTGCCCAATCAGAAATAGTGTTAGTTAAGGGATGGATAATAAGATGTCTTTAATGACTGCGATTCCGTTAATATGTGCTTCTCACTAACTGATGTGGAATAAATAGACAGAACACAATGCACATCTTAATCAAATGAGTTGCTGACAACTCAATGATATACATGTATTTCAGGAGAGCAGACTATGAGCTCCATTGGTACCAGAGCTTTCCGATGAATGGCAACAAGCCATATTTCCGACTAATTTCAATCCTGAAAAGTTACCCATAATTCTGCTGTGTTTAAGGAGTCGATTACTTAGGGCATTACTGTAACTATTGGGGCATTCCCAGAATAGCGTATTGTACGTCATCACACTTAGCGACCTCTCAACATGTACTGCCTGCTTTTATTAGCTCACCTGAGACAAAGTCTCCGGTGGAGCTATAGTCATCACTCCTCGTCCGTCCGTCCGTCTGTCCGTCAACTTTTTTTAAAAACATCTTCTCCTCTGAAACCATCATACCAAATTGGTTCATATTTGGTGTGGATGTTCCCTAGGTGACTCTCATTCAGATTTGTTCAAATGAGGTCACTGGGTCAAATAGTTGCGAAACCAGGGCCATAATTCTATTCCTCCACAGTAATTCTTACAACAACTTCTTGTCCATAACCATTGTGCCGATTTAGCTAATATTTGGTATGGAGGGTCCTTTGGTGACTGGTGTTCAGATTTGTTCAAATGAGGTCACCCGGTCAATTAGTTGAGAAACCAGGGCCATAACTCATAGTAATTCTTACAATGACTTCTTCTACAAAAATGTTGGGCCGAATTAGCTTATATTTGGTACTGAGGGACCTTGGGTGACTGGGAATCAGATTTGTTCAAATTGGGTCACTGGGTCAATTAGGGGCAGAGCCAGGGACATAACTCTAAAAACCAAAAAATTACATTTTTGCATTTTGATCATATTTGGGGTGGATGTTCCCTAGGTGACTGTCATTAATATTTGTTCAAATGAGGTCACTGTGTCGCGAAACCAGGGCCATAACTATATTCCTCCTTGGTAATTCTTATAACGACTTCTTGTCAATAACCATTAAGCCGATTTAGTTTATATTTGGTATGTGGGGTCATTGAATGACTGGGGTTCAGATTTGTTCAAATGGGGTCACTGGGTCAAATAGTGGTGGAGCCAGGGCCATAATTCCCCAAAAAATAATAAAAAATTCAGGAACTCCTTGATCAATTTAACATACAAAACAAATATATCACCCCCCCCCCCCCCCCACATGACCCAGAACCCCACCCCAACCAACAGCATTCCACCCTATCTCATATCCTAACTCACAGGTAAATAAAGTATATTTATTTAAATTCCCATTACAAGGCAACTCTCCTATGAACTGATAGACATGGCAAGGCAGATAGAGAGATAAAGATTCTGCAGCCTTAGACAGAGTCCCCAGGGAGTGTATTCATGTCATCCATAATTTAAATGAGATTAATGGTGTTATCAATGAAGCACCCTTGTTGTTTATATTATCACTCAGTGGTCATTAAAATCAGATTAATTTCATTTTCTCAAAGAGTGCTTGGCAGAGCCCGAAAGGTTCCCAGAGGGTGAATTTAGTGACGCTATCCTACACAGCAGGCTAGCATAACCAAATACACCCTCTGAGAACCTTATTCCGCTTAGGCCTCATCTTCTGGGAAGTATCTAGAGTCTCAAGATCTCATTCTGCTTAGGCCTCATCTTCTGGGAAGTATCTATAGTATCAAATTTACATTGTTGTTAGTTAAATTTCCCTTCTAGGAAGTTTCTGTATCCCTTAATTTGCAGAAGATAAAATTCATGATTGAGGTGCCCAATGGGTGAACATCACCAATTTCAACTGGGGAACTTCAATCTTATTCTAGGTCTTCCATAGCAGTTGAGGGCCTTATCAGAATGAGGTCCCCAGAGGGTGAATTTAGTGATACTAGCCCGCTGTGCAGGATAGCCTCACTAAATTCACCCTCTGGGTACCTCATTCTGCAAATAACAGACAGACTATTTCAAAGCTTGATTCAAGGCTAGCATCACCAAATTCACCATTTGGGGACCTCATTCTGCTTAGGCCTCATCTTCTGGGAAGTATCTATTGTATCAAATTTACATCGTTGTTAGTTAAATTTCCCTTCTAGGAAGTTTCTATATCCCCTAATTTGCAGAAGATAAAATTCATAATTGAGGGGCCCAATGGGTGAACATCACCAACTTCAACTGGGGAAATTCAATTTTATTCTAGGTCTTCCATAGCAGTTGAGGACTTTATCAGAATGAGGTCCCCAGAGGGTGAATTTAGCGTCACTAAATTCACCCTCTGGGGACCTCACTCTGCAAATGACAGACACACTATCACACTATTTCAAGGCTTGTTGTATAATACATTGTGTTGCTTGAGGCCAGGCATACACAATGTAGGAACAGACACGCTTTTTGTGATGCTATCCGGTACAGCAGGCTAGCATCACCAAATTCACCCTCTGACGACCTCATTCTGCTTAGGCCTCATCTTCTGGGAAGTATCTATAGTATCAAATTTACATTGTTAGTTAAATTTCCCTTCTAGGAAGTTGCTATATCCCCTAATTTGCAGAAGATAAAATTCATAAATGAGGTGCCCAATGGGTGAATATCACCAACTTCAACTGGGGAACTTAATTTTTATCCTTATCAGATTTGTGAAAATGGGATCACAAAGTCAAATAAGGGCAGAGCAAGAGACTTAACTATTTCACTACATAGTAATTCTTAAAATATGTTTGCAAGAACTAGTTGGCTTATATAGAATGGAATGTTCTTCCTTGACTGCAATTCAGATTTTTTTAATGGGGTCACCTGGTCAAATAGGGGCCAAGCGAAGGACAGTTTCCCTCTTAATATGCTTCCTTCACAAGGACCATCAGGTCTAATTGACTGATATTTATGATATGTATGAAGGGTTCTTTGGTGTCTGGGATTCAAATTTATTCAGATGGGGTCACCAGGTTAAAAGGGTGGGACTATAGTAATTCTTAAAATGTCTTCTCAAGGGATTTTGGACAATTTAGCTTACATATAGTATGGAGGAATCAGGAAGATCCTTTAGTGACTGAGATACAGATTTGTTAAAATGAGCTCAACCTGTCAAGAAATGGCAGTCTATGGGGAGTTAACACTTTTGTGTCCAATAAAATCATAGAAATACCAAATTCATTAAAACATCTACCTTGGAACCACCTGACTGATTGGTCTGACATACATGTATTGTGTTTTGGGTCCATGGATAATTGGGCTTCAAACATGTTTAAATGGTTTTAGAAAAAGCCTTGTGAGATTGGAAATTTCCAACAATTGAGAAAGTTTGAGGTGTCGGTTGTGAAATTCCAACCTAAGACTTGGGAGTCTGGATCCCGGTCGGGAGGGGACTTGTTGAGCTGGAGGAGGGGGGTGATCAGTAGTGTACAGTTGGCAATTTCAAGGTGGTTTTTTACCAAGCTACATACTTGAAGTCTCTCTAGCCACATATCCTGTTTAAATCTACTTCTTTTAAAGTGATTATGAAAAGTGCTCACTGTTTTGGTCTCCAGAGTCCCAGTCTTATCAGTCTTTGCAGTCTGGTGAGCGACCCCACAGTCATTGACTGTCTTGTTCAATGTGTGGTACACACAAATATCAATGGCTGTGATTCCATTTAATACATTTGCCTCAATGTTCAATGGGTGTGCAATGAGTAACTAAAAAGAGAATTCATATTGGCTAATAGTGTTTCTATTCATATTTCTGTATCATATGTTGTGTGATCAAGCCTGTCATTTGCAGAATGAGGTCCCCAGAGGGTGAATTTAGTGACGCTATCCTGCTATGCAGGACAGCGTCACTGACTTCACCCTCTGGGGACCTCATTCTGCCTAGGCCTTATCTTCTCTGGAAAGTTTCTTATAAAATTTCTATAGAAATCCCTACACATAGATTTCTCCAAATTTGCAGACGACACATTGCATAATCGAGGTTCCTAATGGGTGTACATCACAACATTCACAGTTTGGGAACTTCAATCTTAGTCTGTCTCCAATAGCAGTTGCAGCCAAAGCAGAATGAGGTCCTCAGAGGGTGAATTTAGTGATGCTAGCCTGCTATGCGGGATAGCGCCACTAAACTCACCCTCTGGAGACCTCATTCTGCAAATGACAGGCACACTAATCTCTGGCTTGTTGTGTGATGTCACATTAGATGTTGAATATTATATATAAATATTTCTCCCAAGATGGTTTTGGACGAGTTGTTCACCTTTTTCATTCTTTCAGTTCTAGATCTTCTGATTATGCAGAGTTTGCCAGATATGCTGCCACAACCAAATATTCAATGAGAAGTTGATGATGCCTGTATTAGACTGGTCTCCCTTCTTTGTAAGTACACCAACAACAATTATTATATTGCCGCCCAAAATAAGAATTCGGGAAACGTCAGAAATGACCGGTGTACGTCCATCTGAAACGTTTGTTGTCCGGATGATAACTTGAATAATATTCAACAGAATTTGATGAAACTTGGTATGTGGCCTTTTTAGCTCACCTGAGACGAAGTCTCCGGTGGAGCTATAGTCATCGCTCCTCGTCCGTCGTCCGTCCGTGCGTCTGTCCGTCCGTGCGTCTGTCCGTCCGTCAACTTTAAAAAAAACATCTTCTCCTCTGAAACCATCATACCGAATTGGTTCATATTTGGTGTGGATGTTCCCTAGGTGACTCTCATTCAGATTTGTTCAAATGAGGTCACTGGGTCAAATAATTGCGAAGCCAGGGCCATAACTCTATTCCTCCATAGTAATTCTTAGAACGACTTCTTTTACTGAACTATAAGGCCATATGGATTCATATTTGGTGTGGATGTTCCCTAGTTGACTCAAATTCAGATTTGTTAAAATGAGGTCACCAGGTTGATTAGTTCAGAAACCAGGGCCATAACTCTATTCCTCCATAGTAATTCTTAGAATGACTTCTTCTTTTGAACCATTTGACCGATTTAGCTTACATTTGGTATGGAGAGTCCTTGTGTGACTGGGGTTCAGATTTGTTCAAATGGGGTCACTGGGTCAAATATGGGCAGAGCCAGGGCTCAGGGACATAACTCTTTAAATTTTTTTTATTTAAATCCATGTTTTAAATCCTTGCCCCCTCAACCCCCCCCCCCCCACCTCCACCACTGAATGTCCCTGCCACCCCACACCAGATCCTTGCAAGGTTCACACCATTAAAAGCCTTACACTTTAGTTATATGACATGCCAGGAGCTGACCAGCCTTAATTCTCAGTGCTCACAGCTGTGTGTCCAGTCATTATAAAGTAATTAACTTTTATCTCAATATCCACATTTATCAGGCTGGGAGAGAATGAGGTGTGTGAATGAAATTTAATCCTATGTGTTTACAGCAATCTCAAATACAACTCTAACTGTTTGACAGTTTACACATTTTATAATAGTATTAGTATTAACCATTTCATTACCAGAGCTATGCTGGTACAGCAAAAAGACCCTGCACCAGTGTATTCTCCTATATATAAGAGAATACACTGGGGATCAAGGAAATATTGTTAGGCCAATTTTGTCAGACATCCAAATAAATCAGACATGTCCTCGCAGGGATGTCCCCACATATGTTTGGGGAGGGGGCAAATTTCTCAAATTTGTTCATTGAGATGTAATTTTTTTTCCAAAACCAATTACGTATACTAAAATAAAATGAATATAAAATAATAGACCATTGATCAAGAGAAATGAGCTCCTAGTTTTAATATTTGTCCAATATTTATTATTTTATAACAAGGTACTAGTATCATGCCAGTGCATTGTCTTATATATATGTGAGTGTCCCATAGGTAGCCTCACCTAAGAGAATGCACTGGCTCTCAAGGTTAAGGAAATATTGTTAGGCAAATGTAGACAAGCATCCAAATAAATCACAGATGTCCTATTCTTGCAGGGATGTCCCCATGGGTTGAGGGGGTGGAATTAGCAGATTTGTTAAATGAGATGTAATTTGTTTTCTCAAAATTAATTATTTAGACTAAAATGAATATAAAATAGTAAACTACTTAATTTTTTAACCCCCCAGATTACATTATATAAAATATATGCCATATTATATACCATTTGAAAGAGGAAGCTCCAAAACATTGTATTATCAACTTTTCCAGTATAATAAACTGTGGACATGTTGTTTTTATTGAGTTGCCAAAGAGTTTTGTCATCTAGATTGCAGTAAAAAGCAAAATTATTTTCAATGCAGGCGGAATAACTCTATATATTAAAGATGGAGTTCTTCCCCTTCCATTGAAAAGTTTGAATTCTGTTGCATTCTGGGATCCAAAGGGGGGGGGGGGTCATTCTATAATTTCAGTAGTTTTTGGCTCACCTGAGACGAAGTCTCCAGTGGAGCTATAGTCATCACTCCTCGTCCGTCCGTCAACAATTCTTTAAACTTCTCCTCTGGAACCATAAGACCGTATGGGTTCATATTTGGTGTGGATATTGCCTTGGTGACTCACATTTCAGATTTGTTCAAATGAGGTCACTGGGTCAAATGTGGGCAGGGACATAACTCCAAAAAATATTAAACATTGCAAGTGAAGTCTGACATTTTATAAACATTTCGTGGAGATCTGCTAGAGGTCATTAATTCCCAATTACAACATCAATCTATTACCTTGGGTGACAGATTTGTGAAAATGGTATTACAAAGTCGAATAAGGGCATTGCCAGAGACATAACTATTTCACAACATATTAATTCTTAAAATATGTATGGAAGAGCCAAGAACTAGTTGGCTTATTTAGCATGTAATGTTCTTGTTTGACTGCAATACAGATATTTTTAATTGGTTAACGTGGAAAAATAGGGGCCAAGCGAAGGACATTTTCCTTAACTCTTTCATCCCTGAATATACAGATATAGGTGTCCCAGAACCCTGGATTATCAGCTTTCCTAAGAAAAATTATGTGTCCCTGGTATATTGCTGCAACACTACCTTTAGAGTGATGTCGGGTATTGCGACAAAATGTTTTATGATTGTTAACAGGTGACCTTCAATTTGTGTTATATACCAATTGGGGGCGTCACATCTAAATGATATATCAGGTGTGTGCAGGTGAGAACCGAGAAGGGACATTGAATCCCAACATATGCTATATGGGCATGTATCACCTGTATCTGGGATATCAACTTAGCATATCAATGTTTTACACAAATACATACATGTATGTGTCAATCTTTGCAAGTGTGGTGTATACACTTGGTTGTGATGCCACCGTGCATCAGTAGTGTACAGTTGGTAATTTGGCCACATATCCTGTTTAGATCTACTTCTTTTAAAGTGATTATGAAAAGTTCCAACTATTGTGGTCTCCAGAGTCCCAGTCTTATCAGTCTTTGCAGTCTGGTGAGCGACCCCACAGTCATTGACTGTCTTGTTATTAGCAAGTCCCGATCTTCAAATTTAGTATGTGGATTAATCACATGAAAATGCAGGTCAAGTTCGAATTTGGGTTCGGTCCGACCATTTATGATGGAGTTATGACCCTTTTTCAACTTAGAATTAGCTTATTATTTTGTTGTCTGGATGTTAATTTGAATAATATTCGACAGAATTTGATAAAACTTGGTATGTGGCCTTCATACGAGAAAGTCTCGATCAAGTTCGAATTTGGATCTGATCTTAGAATTTGCCAATATTTACAATTATTATTCTGGTATCTAATCAAATATGTTAACAACATAAACAGTTGGAAGCAAAGTTTGATTGTTGACTGTTCCCAGAACAGGATTTATTTTTCAATTTTGATTTACTTATCTTACAAATACAAAATGCTATATTTATTGGAAAGAGTCACATCTTATGGTCACATTGATGTATTATAATCTAACTGTTTAAGTGTTCCATGTGATTAGGTGTAAGTCACATTTGATCTTTCTTTGTTTACGTCTGGAGCATACCTCAACTGTTACGAAGTTTGCGAGGTCAAATGAGTGCATGTTCTTTTGAATTTGTTTAATTTCTTTAAAGTCCCAGTCTGTCCTGCTCGGTGAACAGTCATTGACGGCCTATAGAAGATAAAATTCTGATTCTAATGAGAATTGTTCAACAGCTATCGCACGTTGTCTTTTTCAGACTGCCATTATTATATTGATTGGAAAATCTAGAAGAACCTTGAAAGATGTCGACACTTGTGGAGGTTTTCCAGCTGGAGTTGTCTTCCTCTACTTCAAACCTCGGAAAACATCCTTTGTATTTGAATTATGTTCTCCCTTCTGTTTCAGGATACAGCTACAGATGTGTATATTTAATGTGATGTGGGCATTTAATTGTTAACCTTTCAGTGACTGGAGCTTCTTGATTTTTTGGGAAAACCCTGTGCCAGTGCATTCTCTTATATATGCGCCTCGCATATATAAGAGAATGCTTTGCCCTAACAATATTTACCTTCAAGTTGTAAGCCAGTGCATTCTCATATATGCGAGAATCCCTATGGGGACTCGCACATATACAGAATGCACTGGCACAGGATATTTAATACTGCACCAACACAGCTCCCATCATGAAAGGGTTAGTGCCAAGTCCGATTTTTGAATCAACCCATATTTCCTTGATCATTTTTCAAATTTATTGATTATAATAATGTGATACATTGATGGAAAGAGCTCTAAGAGCTCTTTCCATCAATGTATCACATTATAATCAATAAATTTGAAAAATGATCTAGAAAATATGAGTTGATAAAAAAATCAGACTTGGCACTGAAAGGGTTAAAGGTGTATAGACGGCTTATGATGCCTCCTATATTGACTTTTGTATTTAAAATAAAAACTTCTGAGTCGAAGACTTACGGCCAAATAACCGTCAATAATGCCTATTTTTGCACATCGTTGAGTACTAAAAATGACCATGCAGAATTACTGAATATAACTCGAAGCTATTGGCATACTATCCTATCAGATCAGTAGATTGGTGCTTTCAATTCACATCGGACGATTGACCTATTGGTTCTAAGTTGGCAAATCACCTCATTTTTTGAGATAATTAAGCCAATTGTTGTGCTAAAGTGAGTTGAGTATAATTCTGTGTTTGTGATTCTACTGGTTACAATTAGAATTAGATGTCTGTCCGACACAAAATAAAGGTTGTAAAGTTAGTAGATAATGTCTATAAACAGAAAAAAATGGACCACTGCCATGTTATAAAATCACTTTAGTAGAATTTTTGTACTGAATAAGCATCGTAATGATTGCTGTTGAACTGAGCTGCTTCCACTTGGGCTAACTGAAATCCTCAAGAATAGTCAGGAATTTTTAAAGAGTTATATCGTTATTTGCTATTGAAGTGTTTTTGGAGAAAAAAAAATCACCCCATTCAGAAATGTCATTTCCTGTGAACGCTAGAAAGAAATAACCTGAATGGGACAAGTTTATGGCTTCATTCTAAAGCTCGAATATTTCCAGCAATTTAGTCTAACAGGAGATCTCATAAACTGTCAGAAGAAAAAAATTGGATTCATATATTTTGCAAGTTGTATATTTGTTGTCTTTCATCTAGTGTTTTGTTTGAATGTTTCACTGTAAATTAGCAACTACTTATCACCCCCAGTGAATTCAAGTAATCCAGGCATACTATGGAAAGCTGATGCCCTCAAGTAGGATTCTGTAAAATAGCGGATTTCTTGGGTCATTGATATCTAAACCCTTTAATGGCGGAGCTTCCTGAGTTTTTGCGAAAGCCCTGTGCCAATGCATTCTCATATATATGCGAGTCGCCCATAGGGATCCTCGCATATTTAAGAGAATGCATTGACCTAACAATATTTACCTTGATCTTGTTAGCCATTGCAGTCTCTTCTATATGCGAGGCTACCTATCGGAGACTTGCATAAAAAGAGAATGCATTGGCACAGGATCTTTAATGCTGCACCAGTGCACCTCCCATCATGAAAGGGTTAAATTAAAGATGTGTATCTTGCAGGCCACAATTACAACAACCCAATCTTTTTTGTGAATAAAATACCGATAAAACTGAAGATTGTGTATATTATTTGTCGGTAAACAGTCTGTAATTCGCGGTAAAATCTGATAGTTGAAATGAGATTTTCCTTGAGGGGGCTAACAAGATAGAGATCTATCATCTATCTTGGTATGCTTCTAACATTTCTGCGAGATTGGCAGAAGTTTGTTATATAAATAGATCGTAAAACTGTACAACAGTCTGTATATGTAATTATACCAGAAAAATTGAAATAAAATCAATATTATTTGATAGAAGTGTTTTGAGTCAGGTCTCCTTGTTCCATATTTATTATTTTATACCCCGGAATCTATATAAAACTTTCTTCAAAGAGATGTAGTACCTTTAACTTCACGAAGGCTTTCTAAATGTCTAACCAGGCATTAAGATTTGTCGAGAATCAACAAATTGATTATCGCGAAACTTTTCCATTTTCAGTGCTTTGTGACTTAACTTGATTGTATGATTTGCATGTCTTCATGGAACTGTGACCAGAGAGTCAGCTGCAGATTAAAATATGTTTGGTTCGCTGGTTATCTATTGTGTGAAATCTCACTATCTTGTAGTACGTGATTTCTATCTTCATTAAAAATACGTCTCTTGACGATGCTTGTTTAGTTGGAGCAACTTGAAGGATACCAATGAAAACAATATAATCTGTTCATCATTCGCCAGCGAATCCCACCATTCACCTGCTATTTTGCTGCCAAATTAAATCAGTCATCTAATTTTGTAATGGTGTGTTGCTGGTGAATTTGCACATTTTGTGTACTTTCTGAAACCACTCATTGAACCATATATGTTCTGGAAGGCAGATTTGCATGGATTACTCGTCAAACGCCATGTCACAAGAGGACTACATTATCCCTTTGGCTCAGAATGGTAAACTAATAAGTTGCTTGTTAACACTTCCATGACTGGAGCTTCCTGAAATTTGGTGAACACCCTGTACCATTGCATTCTCTTATATACCAGTACATTCTCTTATATATGCGAGGCTTCCTATGGGAGACTCGCCTATATAAGAGAATGCAAAGGCACAGGGTGTTCGCCAAATTTCAGGAACAAGCACCTTATTAGTTTAACATTCTGCGCCTATGGGAGACTCGCCTAAATAAGATAATGCACTGACAAAGGATCTAAAAAAAAATAATGCTGCACCAGCGCAACTTCCATCATGAAAGGGTTAGACAAATTTTGCATGTGTGAATGATTCCTGATTAATAACTTTTGACCGTGGCATCTGTACCGAGATTCACTTGGATATAATAGACTTGTTTTATATTATTGAAGAAATTTATGCTCGGCATCAATCCAAAGATGATATTTAGTATGCCGAGTTATTTTTTAACTGTTATGGATTTGTCTGTCATATATTGTTTATATTAAGCTATTCATTGTCCTTCTGATTTCTAGTCATTTTATTTTGCACCATTTTTTATAAATTGCGAAACAAATCATGGTATTCAGGTACTCAATTTGATAATCATACTTTGTGGAGTATTTATTGTACTCATATTTTAATTTTACATGTATTATTTATTTACAGCATCATGTCAATCAATCTATTTTAGATATATATGTTTACAAACAATTTAAATAATAAACCATTCCGTGTTCTATTGTTTTCATAGTTTTCTCACTGGGACCTGATTAATGGCCCGAAATAGTCACATCAAACTATGGTGAAACAAAGGTACTCAATCCGATCAGAGGGTCCCCATATCAAGATACAACAACATTTCTTCAAAATACGCTCCAGCTATCAGAATCTAATAATGCTAATCACTGTCAAAAATGGTATCAAATTTCCCAAAACATGTTATTTATCAACATTTTGTTCAACGAATCACTTTGACTATTCACGAAATTTGGCTGTATTACCACTTGTTTTTGACCGAGACAATTCGTTTGACGGCATGTTTCTGGGCCACAAACAATTGAAATAACAAACTTCAAAAATCAAAATCTGATCGCTTTGATGGGTAGGTTCCTCGAATCAAATATTTTACCAGGAAGCCAAAGAAATGGTAGTTATGGCTGGTTATGGGGGTGTTTAATCGATTGAGTACCTTTAAAAGCCATGGATGGCTTATGCCTGTCTGTCTATGGGCACAAACTCCGTATAATCCAGACAGACTGGAATATTTACCACCTGATTTCCCCATACAACGGTTAGCCAATCATTGTCAAATGTGTTATTTTTGGTGTGAAACTGTTGGCATCCTGGTAAAGAAATCAGGATGGTAATTATTCCAAGCTGTGCATATGATATACAGTATGTTGCTAAAATTTTAGACAGACTGAATACATGAGGAAATCCATAATTCCATGGACATGGGTTGTGTGCATGCAAAAGGACCTATTTTTACCTCCCTTGAGACCATAGGTAAGATACCAATTTTGGGCAGGAGTTATCATAAAATAAGTTGGCAAAATATAAATTTTGATCAAAAACTATGTTTACCCATATGCACTGTGTAGGAACTGTTACATTGGAAGTCATTCTATTGCCAGTTTGTGATGGTTCGGGATGATATACCATTCCTTCTGTTTAAAAATAAAAAATTCGGGAGTTTTCTGACAAAAGTTTTTCATTTTTTTTAGCCATCTGGGCTGTCGACATAGTACAGATACATAATATATACTATGTACAGCCCAAAACAAATATTGTATTGTATTTGTGTACATCAAATTTTGATGTACACAGTCATACTGGAATTCATGCCGACAATTGTGTTCTCGGAAAAGTGCCCATGCAACCTCCACAAACCATGCCAAGGGGCGTGGTTTTGTTCTCAATTGACTATTTTTTTTTTATTTCCTGTTACTAGATATCTATACCCTTATTTCTTAACATACATACCTGTTGAATTATGCATGCTATAGTCATCATGTTTAAAATGTTTGATACAGAAAACTGTATTTGGGCCAAAGTATCAGGATATTTGCTCAGTTAATTTACAGAAGAATAACACAGGTATGTATACATTATACTTGGTGTTGATAATTACCGATAACATGCCATTTCCGAGTTAATTGTGATCTAAAGTTCAGCTTTGGGTAAAACGGCACTTCTGCAACCTCTGTTCATTCAGGAAAGTTTAATGAATTCATGATATCTATAAATTTGGACGATATTGATTATCCTGATGTTATGGTTCCAGTATACCAAATAATCAAAAGAAATCATTCCCAAACCATCACAAAAACCGACAAATAGGATGACTTTCAACAATTCCTGCACAGTGCCGATATGTGGCAATCTAATAATTGGTTGAGATGTGCACTAGTGGAGGGAAGCACAGGACCCTGGGGAGAAATTACTAAAATACCAATAAACTACACCACCACACCAACTGTCAAAACCCTATTATATATTCTAGAAATTGATAATTGCAGCCAAAATATCCTCAGGTGTGTCTTATTGTCAATAAAATTCCCTTCCATTTGACATATAACTCAGCGAAATTGAAAGAATCAAAGTCGAGCCCAATTTTTTCAACTTTGTTCAAACGAATTCCAGAAACAAGACGTGTCTGTGACTGGCAGCAAATTTTGACCGACTTGCTGATTGATTTATACTTGAGAGTAAAAGTTTACAAATGATGGCTTGAAAAAATCAATATGCATAGATATCTGATAGAGTATTGAAGAAACACTTGTAATTATTAATTTTCACTGTACCAAGAAGTTTTTAGTCGAGTTTTTCAAAAACTCGACTTATGGTTTGGCGAGGGACGGTTGGCGGGCGGGCGGACCTAAAGAATGCCTTATAACTTTGACATTTGTTAACGGATTCAAAAAAAAATTGGTATGGCAGTTGCTCCCAATGACTATTTACTGCCTGTAGAAAATGGGTCACGTCCAAACTTTTTTACAAGAGTTATCCATCTTAGATGGTTTTTAGTTAAGTTTTTCACCGATAGCGCGATAACTCACGCAAATATTAACCAATTTCAACAATATTTGGTATTTGAGACTCTTGCAACAATATCTCGGACGAGTTCGAAAACCAGGTTTGTCCGAATTTTTTTTCCGGAGTTATGGGTCTTAGTTTGTCTATATTTAGCAAATTTATCACTGTTAGCGCGATAACTCGATGAAATATTAACCGATTTCAACAATATTTGGTATATGAGTCTTCTGCAACAATATCTCGGACGTGTTCGAAAACCAGGTTTGTCCCAATTTTTTTCGCGGAGTTATGGGTCTTAGTTTGTCTATTTTTAGCAATTTTATCACTGTTAGCGCGATAACTCGATGAGATATTAACCGATTTCAACAATATTTGGTATATGAGTCTCCTGCAACAATATCTCGGAAGAGTTCGAAAACCAGGTTTGTCCGAATTTTTTTTGTGCAGAGTTATGGGTCTTAGTTTGTCTATTTTTAGCAATGTTATCACCGTTAGCGCGATAACTCAATGAAATATTAACCGATTTAAACAATATTTGGTATATGAGTCTCCTGCAACAATATCTCGGACGAGTTCGAAAACCAGGTTTGTCCGAATATTTTTTTTGCAGAGTTATGGGTCTTAGTTTGTCTATTTTTAGCAATGTTATCACCGTTAGCGCGATAACTCAATGAAATATTAACCGATTTAAACAATATTTGGTATATGAGTCTATTGCAACAATATCTCGGACAAGTTCGAAAACCTGGTTTGTCCGAATTTTTTTTCCGGAGTTATGGCTCTTAGTTTGTCTATTTTAATCACAATTTTATCACGTTAGTGCGATAACTCAATGAAATATTAACGGATTCGATTGATATTTGGTATATAGGTCTATTGCAATAATATACCACCGTCCTACTTTTTTCCCTGGAGTTGTGCACCTTATTGGCAGAAGTTTGGTTCGACTGCCAAAAAACTTGACTAAAGCATCTTAGATGCGTACCCCTTGTTCTGATTTAAAAACAGAATTTTCTTTGATACACTATTAGAATTCTGGGAATTCCACGAGGCCTTGACCCGTGCATTCTTGTTTTACTTTCGCTTTCAATATTTACTTCCAGTCGCAGACACGTCTTGTTTCTGGAATTCGTTTGATGAATAAAGTTGAAAAATTGGGCACAAACACATCGGATGAAATAAAGAAGGTATGGGTGGCTTCGGAATGACTGGTGGAATATATATGAGCATTTATAGGTTATGTCATTGCGTTTAAAGGGGTACTGTACCCCAATTTCAATAAATTCCCGGTGACAATAGCGATCTAATATCAATATTATATTATAAAATAACTAATTTGAGTCGACGATGTCTACTGAAAACGTTCCGGTTAACAGGCTATCAGAAAAGTAAAATTGAATTATTTAATATAAATTAATTTATGACTGGAGTCATAAAATGGAGAATTATGCCATTACGATTTACCGTTCTTGAAATCGCATCCGTTGAGTGTCTTTTATCGACGGCCGTTCGCGAACATTATTGATTTGCAAACAAAACATGTTACCCGCAAAAGGAAGGCCCGTTATAATCGATTCGGAAAAAAGGAGAAAGAAACAGAGTCATAAAGCGTCAAATATTTTCATAGGGAGTGAGATTGTTCGATGGAAGAGATTGAAGGCATCAATCGAAGCTGTGAACAATGAACTTCCGGTTCTTCCTGCGACATGCGTCTTCTCCGGTGAAGGTCAAAAACATGGCGCGTAGTTTGAAATCGTAATATTTTTGTTTCCAAGATCAATATTTTATTCGCTAAATTAGGTTTATACGAAACTCATATAACACGAACACAATCAAACTTGAAAGTTATTTCAATGGGAGTAAATAAAATAATCGCCTATCTCTGTGTACAGTACCCCTTTAAGTCCAAGTTGGCAACAAATTATTGCTCGAAAATATTTATTTTGTAACTAGGTCAAAGGCCTGAGTGGACAAAGACCTGATTGACGACCAGATTTCTTTGGTAGATTTCGCTAATTTGCGATAGGATATCTCGACTTCGATTCTTTCAATTTCGCCGAGTTATATGTCAAATGAAAGGGAATTTTATTGCCACGAGGACACACCTGAGGATATTTTGGCTGCAATTGACAATTTCTAGAATTTAGTAGGGTTTTGATAGTTGGTGTGATTTTAGCCAAAATCGATCATTGGAACCTTTACACTAGTATAGTCTACATTGTTATTTTAGTAATTTTCCCCTGGGGAGGGTTTCCCCCATTTAAGTGCCAATGAACCCTGCATAGTTTTTGGAAAGATTATGTGATGGCTTGGAGGGCAAGGTGCAATTATAAGTGACAACAAATATATGGATAAATGTTTTTACAAAGTTATTTCAGACAAACACAGTGAGATGAAATGGTCTTGATTCTGTCATCATGATTGGTGGTAATGATTCTGGAGGTCAAATACAGTAATGCCCTAAATAATCGACTCCTTAACCACAGCAGAATTATGGGTAATTTTTCAGGATTTAGTCGGAAATATGGCTTGTTACCATTCATCGGAAAGCTTTCAGTGAAAATTACCCATAATTCTGCTGTGGTTAAGGAGTCGATTATTTAGGGCATTACTGTATACATATTTGCATGTTAATAGGTATATCTGTATCAGCCACGTCCTACAAAACACTCAGTGGAGATATGGCATCAAACTAGAGTAATTGAGGCAATAGAGTACACTACCCATGATAATTCAAACCTGTCTGTTAGATATGAGAGTATCAGAAAAATCTTTCAAAACATTCAGCATTAAACCATGGTAGCAGTAACCTTAAGATTAACTTCCCACCTAAAGAAGAACATTCACTTATTGTCAACTTCCTCCGTGGTCTTTGGTCGTATTAAATCTTCAGGCAGGGCTTGAATTTGATGCTAAAAAGATAAAAAATTACCATGAGTCAGCTCATAAGTACAAGAATTCAATAACCATTGATATGAAATATTTCAGTTCAGATAGATGAATCTTATTTAGGTAAACTTAGAAATGACTAGAGGTGTGACTGTCCCAATGGGACTAAGGATACCCCCCGTGTTTTTAAAATACTAAGATGTTTCACATGTCAGTAAACATTTAGTAAAATAATAAAATAACAGTTCCCATTGCAGGTGCACAACCCTAACCCTAATCTTAAACCTATTGACCGAAAAATGTAAGAATAAAAGCTCGGACAAAATTATACATGTTGCAAAAATGTTCTGTCGAAAAAGGGGGATAACTCCACCAAAAAATGTCAGACAGACGTCATAATCGCAGGTGCACAAGTTCCCATGGTACTAAATATCTGTGCCAAGATTAAAAAACATTGACCTAAAAATGTAGGAATAAAAGCTCGGACAAAATTAGGCATGTTGCAAAAAAATTTCCAAGTCGAAAAAGGGGGAATAACTCCACCAAAAAATGTCCGACAGACGTCATAATCACAGGTGCACAGGTTCCCATGGTGGTTGATGTCTGTGCCAAGTTTCACGGAAATTTATCAAAAAAACGATAGAAAAACTCCGGACAAATTTGTGTCCACGGCTGGACGGATGACGGACGGACGGACAATATACCCCCCCTAACTTCGTTGCGGGGGGTATAAAAATGTCAGATATGCTTCTGAATTATAAAACACACAATGCATACTAAACACCCCTGACATATTAGTCAGATGGGGGAGGGGGCACCATGCCCTCATTGCAATGAGTAGACACTGCATTCAATACTGCCATGAGGCTGCCAATTCCTCTTGTGGATGATATAAGGAATGCCATAAATCGATTAGTGTCCTTATCTACTCTTTTGCTGACTACTCGCTCCCTTTGAGTGATAGTGTGCCTGTCATTTGCAGAATGAGATCCCCAGAGGGTGAATTTAGTGATGCTATCCCGCACAGCGGGCTAGCATCACTAAATTCACCCTCTGGGGAAATCATTATGCTTAGGCCTCATCTTATCTGGAAAGTTTCTTTATATAAAATTTCTATAGAAAGTTCTATTTCTTTTTTAGTTTAGTTTCTCTGTATCCGCAAATTGGCAGATGACACATTCCATAATCGAGGTTCCCAATGGGTGCACATCACAATATTCACCATTTGGGAACTTCAGTCTGAGTCGATGTCTCCAATAGCTGATGAGGCCATGCAGAATGAGGTCCCCAAAGGGTGAATTTAGTGATGCTAGCCCGCTATGCAGGATATCGTCACTAAATTCACCCTCTGGGGACCTCATTCTGCAAATGTAAGGCACACTAAACTCAGGCTTGAGGAGCATGTTAATGTTTGTGATGTTTGGAAAGTCGACTCTTCCTATTCAATTGGTGTTCATTCAATCATGCAACCACTCATCATATCGTAAGTTATAAGATATGTTGGTCACATATAATAGATTAGGCCACAACAATAAAATAGCCTGCTTTTCACACATATTACAGTAACGCCCTAAATAATCGACACCTTAACCACAGCAGAATTATTGGTAATTTTTGCAGGATTTAGTCGGAAATATGGCTTGTTGCCATTCATCGGAAAGCTCTCATGCTGTTCGACTATATTTGGCCTTATTATCAACACAAAGCCTCTTGATTTTAGAGTTATCCATCTTCATCCGCAATTTTATCAGAGACCGTCGGTTTGTCGACTTTTTACTGGGCCACTAATAAGTCTCGATGGTGAAAAATCATAGATTTTAAAATTTGATATCAAATAACTCTGAACTTTGATAGGTGAGTTCCTCAACACGAATCAAATATTTTTTACCCTCGAATCCAAATAAATAGTAATTGAGGGACGCTTAATTGGATGCATCTTTAACAATATTTTGTGATGTAACAAGGCACTATCTGATTTATTTTTGCATCAATCTAAAATGGAGATTAGACCACATAAATTTTATTAGTTGGTTTACATCAGACAAACACATCTCTTGATGGAGGTAAAAAAAAATACTAATAGCAATTATTCCACATGATCACTGGTGTATGCAAATCTCATAAATTCAGTTGAAATAATATTATTGCAAATAAAAGTAAATAAAACCAACACATTAATATATCAAATATTCTCATTTTCCCCATGTTATTGTCCCCCGAATTTTTTTCTTCTTTGGGGGACTATTAAAATAGGCGGTGTCTGTCCGTCCGGAAAGTGTTTCCGAATGATAACTTTAGTTTCGGTTTTTAGATCAAAAGCAAATTTCATAGGTGAGTTTATCAGACCAAAATATAGGTCAAGTTCGAATATGGGTTTGCTCCGCCCATTTTTGCGAGAGTTATGGCCCTTTTTTTACTTAGAATCTTGTAATTTTCTGGTTTCCGGATGATAACTTCAGTTTGTGTGATCATATCTGAACCAAATTTGGTATGTGAGTTTATCAGCCCTATGTACAAGTCAAGTTCGAATATGGGTATGCTACGCCCATTTTTGCGAGAGTTGTGGCCCTTTTTCGACTTGTTTTACTTAGAAAATTTCTCACTTTTTCAATTTCCGGATGATATCACAAGTTTGGATCCTTTAATTGCAAATTTTATGTGTATCGGTCATATCAAGATACAGGTCAAGTTCGAATTTGAGTTTGATCCGATGATTTTTCTCAGAGTTATGGGCTTTTCGACATAGAAAATTCAATTTTTCTTGTAATTTTCTTCATTTTGTGCCAATTTGAGGTTATATTTTGACTTTAAGAGTTTTTTTAAAGATTTGGTTATTTGTATGCATGTCAGTAATGAGACAATGCACAAGTGTCTTATCCATATAGTATACTTCTACATAGCCTCCACTCCAAATGAATCCACCGGTTCGGGGGACACTGTGGCCGAGCGGCCTTTTATTATGACTGATACTGGTATGATGAGTGGTCTGACACAAACTGAATACCATGAAAAAAACAATTATATATTTTTGTTTTAAACACCATGAGTATTAACAATACACCATGTCAGAGTTACATTTTTCGTTAAAACGGTTTATCCCTTACTCGTATTTAAATTCCTGAAGTACTATTTTTCGCACACCCATCAGTGTGCGAATTTAAAACTGAATGAAAAATATTACGACTCATAAGTTTATACCAATTAAAATAGGATAGAAATAGACAATTATATTTACATGCACAGAAATTAATCTCAATGTCATTATCCATATGTAGGCTCAAGTCAAGTTCAATTCCAGGATGTCCATAAATATTTATTAAATATCAGAATGATAAATTGTACCATGCATGCATATAAGCACACATCTTTACAATGCAATGATGCAGTTGTGTTATATTCCATGTACTAGTATATTTTCTTTCAGGCTGTCTTTTATATATACACATGTATCATTAGGGATAATTAAGAACTGAAACTGTCATCAGATACAAGAGATTTACGAAGATATTTCTGTCAGTTTTGAATTCGCGCACCAGGGTGCGCAAATTCAAAGTGCGTGAATTCAAAACTGAGCGAAAAATAGTATTCTAATTTAAACATGAGTAAGGTAGGCAGATTCGTAAACCAACTAATTATTGTGAAATTGGTGTCGCCTAACAAATAATTAAATCTTTGGAATGGATTGTTTGATTTTGGAAAAGGTTTCGTGGCAATGGGTTCCTTATGTCATTGGAAATGCATTTGACTCTGTTAGATGAGGTTTGTTTATATTGTTGTCCTAAATTATCAAGACGATCATGATCTACGCACCTTGGATACTTTCATGGCTATGCCCTCTGGGAGATTTCTCTGTATGTATTCCAAGAAAGTTTCTGATGTAGATCCTGTCAAATGCTTCAGCTGAAATGTAAGATGATTTTATGAACATTCCATTTTGGACAGCACAATTCTGTGATGGACAGCATATTTTCACAATCAATCACGGCAGAACAAGTGATGGAGATGTGACCGTCGGCACAATTCTGTACCACCTCGGGAGGAGTTGCAGAACTGTGACATGATGTCATTGGCTGATTTCCAAAATGGCTGCACCCATTAAAATCATGTTTCCATAACTGATTGGGAATAGTTTTTTGATGCTATGAAAAATTTCTGTTCTCATTTGACATCTTGCAACTAACCAATTGGTTAAAACATATAAGAAGGGTTTCAAGCAGAAATACATTGACTTCCTTCCATCAATATGAATAATGTGAATCAATTACATCTCAGGGTTAAAATACACCCTAATTGTGTGGCCATTTTTGGATATAATTCAGCCGGCTTTATTTCTTTGTATTCACTATAAATTTTGAGAACAATATAGTGCCTTTAATATTTCAATAAATGGTTTGTATATATTTAATTCAAAGGCAAAATCCACTTAAAAACCAGGAAGTTTATTTCGTTGGAGCAGTGGCTGCTATTTCCGGACAAGTGAACATGTGACATGTTCCATTAAAACTGCAGTTTTGGTTGCTTCACCAGGACAGTTCTGTCACTGTGCTAAGCCGAAAATTAATCAACCGGCCACATGGGGAAATCAGTATGGGAAACCAAATTGACATTTAATAAATAATTGAGCTTAACACTGAGCTTAAGGGCAAAAAGGAATCTCTAATTGCGCTTTAGCGCAATAAGAATATTCCTTATTGCACTTAAGTTCATTCCATTTTGGACAGCACAATTCTGTGATGGACAGCATATTTTCACAATCAATCACGGCAGAACATGTGATGGAGATGTGACCGTCGGCACAATTCTGTACCACCTCGGGAGGAGTTGCAGAACTGACATGATGTCATTGGCTGATTTCCAAAATGGCTGCACCCATAAAAATCATGTTTCCATAACTGATTGGGAATAGTTTTTTGATGCTATGAAAAATTTCTGTTCTCATTTGACATCTTGCAACTAACCATTTGGTTAAAACATATAAGAAGGGTTTCAAGCAGAAATAAATTGACTTCCTTCCATCAATATGAATAATAAATTACTCTCAGGGTTAAAATACACCCTAATTGTGTGGCCATTTTGGGATATATTATTTCTTTGTATTCACTATAAATTTTGAGAACAATATAGTGCCTTTAATATTTCAATAAATGGTTTGCATATATTTAATTTGGCAAAATCCACTTAAAAACCAGGAAGTTTATTTCGTTGGAGCAGTGGCTGCTATTTCCGGACAAGTGAACATGTGACATGTTCCATTAAAACTGCAGTTTTGGTTGCTTCATCAGGACAGTTCTGTCACTGTGCTAAGTCGAAAATTAATCAACCGGCCCCATGGGGAAATCAGTATGGGAAACCAAATTGACATTTAATAAATAATTGAGCTTAAGGGCAAAAAGGAATCTCTAATTGCGCTTTAGCGCAATAAGAATATTCCTCATTGCACTTAAGATCAATTATTTATTAATTGTCAATTTGGCTTCCCATAAATCAGAACCTCCATAAATCTAGAACTCTTACCTACTAATAGGGAAGCGAGAGGCCAACTGTGGCCGGAAAATATGACACAAAACCTGTGGTACTTTAATATCTTACTCAAGGAATGCAAAGCAAGTATCTCATATCATGATCAAGCGTTACCACTGGATAAGCAGACACTTCAATAAACCGGATGATGCGGACCGTGAGGTGATGACAATATATTGTTAGACAAATGTTTTACTGCACTCGCTTTGGAAGGGCAAATTTTCGGTTAAAACTCGGAAACAAATTTAAAGATGAAAGACGCCCGCTGATCCTCGATGGAATTCCAATTTTGCTGACCGAAAGCAGCTTGAAATATCATTTTCATGCCTTCCGAATGTACTTTGAGTCCCATTCTTTATGTTTATATATAGCTTTCTAATGTCATGACAGATAGCAATTCATTTCAATATATCATTTACTCATGATATTGGCTGAAGAACATATCCAATGACAATGTTTGTTTAGTTGAAAGACATAGGGAGCTTTTGCATGAGAACTTCCAACTTCAGATTTCTCGCATAACAATAAAGATGGAACATATCTATATGAAAAGACTGGAGATCAATTCATCACCTCACCATTGATAGTTGACAGTGTATGTCAAGTCTGCAAATGTGTCTGTCATTTGCAGAACAAGGTCCCCAGAGGGCGAATTTAGTGATGCATCCTGCACAGTGGGCAAGAATCACCAAATTCAACATCTGGGGACCTCATTCTGCTTAGGCCTCATCTTCTGGGAAGTATCTATAGTCTCAAATTAACATTGTTTTCAGTAACTTTTTTGCGTTCTGGGAAGTTCATATATCCCCTAATTTGCAGAAGATAAAATGCATAATCGAGATGACTATTGGGTGAACATCACCAACTTCTACTGGGGAAATTCAATCTGATCCTAGGTCTCCCATAGCTGTTGAGGCCTAAGCAGAATGAGGTTCCCAGAGCATGAATTTGGTGATGCTGCGCGATAGTGTCACTAAATTCACCCTCTAGGGACCTCATATTGCAAATGACAGACATTATTTGCAAGCTTGGTGCTTGTGAGCCATGGGATTCAAGAGTGCTTAGAGTAGGTATATTATATGGTGGCAATGTCACTGGCAAATTGTACACTGTCTGCAGCCACTTATTGTGCCATACGTGTTCTAATTTGGCAGATTCGCATAAATTTTATTTTTGAAGGGCTTCAAAGTTACCCCTCTGAACTATGTGCTAATTTCTGGTGTGTTAGCTAACCTCTATAGTTCTGTAGTATGTCCTAATCTCATACTGTACTCTATGTTTCTTATGAACAAATGCAGACTTCAGCAGGGTGAGCCTTTCAAAATGCTTTGGTTCGGAAAATCTGGAATATTAAAAAGAAAGTTTAGAATAAGAAGAATGTGTTCTTTGCTTATTAAAGATGATCAATCTCTTCTGGGCCACAATTACAACAAAATCTGTATAAATGCCAATTTCAAGACTACAAATAGCTATTTCGTGAATAAAATACAGATAAAACTGAAGACTTGGTACATTATCTGTCTATAAAGGAATAATTAAGTAGTTATATATTTCAATCTTAAATCTGCAGTTGAAATACAATTCTCCACAATTGAGGCTGCTAACAAGATAGAGTTGTCCTTCTTGGAACGCTTTAGCTATGCTCTGAACATTTTCACATGGAATTCTGTTTCTCTAGCCCCTAAAATGTCCGGCAGATGTGGTAAGATATTCAAAATAAAATTTAATTTAATTGATAGAAACGTTTCCTCGATTCAGATCTATTATTTCATACTCCGGAATCTATATATAACTTTCTGGGAAGAGATAGACCATATCTTTAAAGTGACCACTAATTACATTTCAACTGTGGTAAAAATGGGTGGGAACAGCCAAGAGGGCGACTTGGGAGACATCTTCTCCCTAAAATGTGCCACTTCTACCTATTTTTGTCCCATGGAAAAGTGAATTCTCTCTCATATACCAGTATGCATACATGTATGTCATAACAGAATAATTTTATTTTTTATTATTATGGTGTTTTTACTTACTATAATGGTTTTATAAATGGGCATAATACTTAATTTGATCATAGAAATGTGATGTTGAGGTGTAAACTGAACATCAGCCATTGTTATTATCCCTGATAACAGTCCACTTCTCCCTAATAACCAAACAGGGAGAAGAGACTTCTTACAATTTTCAAGAATGGGCCATAACTCATAAAAATTGGATAGTGGACACCAAATCGAACTTGAGCTGTATTTTGTAGTGGTGAACCTACTTACCAAATTTCATTTGTTTCGTTCAGTTCAGCAGAACTAAAGTTATCAACCCATACAGACGACTGGACAGACCGAAAACATAATACGTCCCATTTTTTATAATAATGATATATCAACTGGATATACCTGTATAGGAAAAACCATGTATATCCCAAAGTTCTATCCATCATAAATAACTGTACATTGTTATTGGCCTTGAATTCCACTTAGAATATAATAATAATGACTCTTTGAAAGTTCTCATAATAAGACATAATCATTTTCATATTTGGGGAATGAATTTCCGCACTAAATTACTTTTGTTAAATGGATCCAAGGCCAGGCCTTAAAATTTGACGTGAATCAGAATCATGACTCTCGTAATAAGTCTTGATTCCCTGTAGAAAAGCTAGGTTTTGATTCTCGCAAAATTTGATGGATTTTAAGGCCTGAAGACAAAAGCAGAATGAAGAACATGGAGAAATAAGTACACTTTGTTCTCATATTCATTGTTCTCCAATAAAAAAATTTCACTTGTTGAAACAATTGTTATCAAAACAAAACTGTTACAATGATTTGTCAACAAATATCGTTAATCATGTAGTAAGTTAAAATATTTTAGTCTGAATATGATTTTCAGAATATTTTTCAATACTTTGACATTTTCTAATGGTATCTTATTGGACTAATTGGGACATTTAACAGTAATTCGACAGTAACAGTTAATGTTTACATAACAATGGTTTTGACATGAGAAATCTTACTATTGGAGACTTAGTAAAATCTAAACAAGTCGATATATGTTTTCATGTACTTGTTGATGACTTAAATGTGATTTTACATGAACCCAATCCGAAGGCCTTCAGCCCCTTTAACTTGAGGCAAGGGGGCTAGAAACAGCTCTCCTGGGGTCAATTGTCTGAGGGCCATATTGTAGGAGTGCTATAGCTTTACTCAAATCACCAGTTCTGTATTGAGGGCCATATTGTAGGAGTGCATATACTAGTAGTTGTACTCAAATTACAAGTCCTGTATTGGCACTGTGCAAACACTTATATTCTTAATATTTTAAGCTCACATGTTATCAACAGTTACATCCAGTTCATTGGCCGTCATTTCAATGAACGTTTGATAACTCTGGAGCACAGCCAAGTCATGACCTTTCAATTCCAGAACTACCTTTCTGTAAAGGACATCAAGTTCTTCCTCCTGAATAATAAAGAATGATACACATACATTTTAATATCATACTAACAACAGCCAGTTTGTTACTGAAATTACAACAATATTATCCACAAGTGGCAGAATATGCTGGTGTAACAATTTAAAGATGGATTATCTCTTCCTATAACCCTTTGAGTGCCAGGGGCCGATATTATCGGCCCTAAACCTACACAATAAGTCTGTTAAAGAATATAATAAAATATATTAAAATTGTAAAAAATTGTAAAAAAAAATAAAAAATTAAGTGCCGCTGTATGGACATCCTACTAGAACTTCTCGGTCCGAGCAAATAACAGACACCTCCATCTTCAAAGTCAGGATGGATAGTACACAATAATGGTATTTCGTGCTTAAACAACCAATGTTCCTGTAGAAGAACAATGTCGCAACTCTGGCATAACTCGTTAACAGATTTCATTGAAGTTTTTAATGATTTACAATTAAATATATATTAACATATATATAATTAGTATTCTGCATGTAAATAAAGGGCACATATCACTCAATCTTTGAGCACATGAAAAGGACAACAAATGCATACCAACTTCAAACATAGCAAGCTCCAATGGAAAAAATTTGAACAAACAGAAACATTAAAATCACTATTCGTTGTCATTGCATGTGCTCAATTTTCACTCATCAGAACTTCAGAATGGTCGCTATATAAACATGCAGATAATCACCTTTTCATGATGATCAGATGTGTAGGAACTAAATGCATTGTGAGCAATCTGTGTGGGAATGCTCCATGATTCACATCGGTTTATTTTGCACAGACAGTGGTGTTTGCTAGAAAAAAGTCAAATACACAGCCCTGTTAATCAGCAGAAATTTGTCTACACTAAGATATTGCCCAGGCCAGAAATATCTCTTCGGCTAAAAAGCTAAAATTTCTGATTATCAAGATAGTCCTTGTATTAACCCTTTCAGTGCCAAGTCCAATTTTAAATCGGACTTGGCACCGAACAAGCCTTGAAATAGTGTGCCTGTCATTTGCAGAATGAGGTCCCCAGAGGGTAAATTTAGTGATGCTACCCCGCATAGCAGGCTAGCATCACCAAATTCACCCTCTGGGGACCTCATTCTGCTGAGGTGCAAGCAGAATGAGGTCCCCAGAGGGTGAATTTGGTGATGCTAGCCCGCTATGCGGGGTAGATTCACTAAATTCACCCTCTGTGGACCTCATTCTGCAAATGACAGGCACACTATTTCAAGGCTTGGCACTGAAAGGGTTAAATCACAGTAGTCTTTGGCATTCAACATTGTATTTTTGCTGCCTGCAGACTTCCACAAAAATTTCTTTTTGTCTTGGCTCAGCCGATAGCCGACGCTAATTAACTGGACAGATTACATGATACCTGTAGAAAGATGCTATAATCCGTGCCTATAACAGAATTAAAGTTACCATGTAGAAACCACAAGAGAGAAAATGATAGGACAAAGAGGCTAAAAACTTATTTCATGTACAATTCATATATGTTGTGGATATCTGCATTCGGAAGCTTCTCTCGAAAAGGTGAATCTATCATGTAATTCCATCACAACTTTAAAGTCACACAAAATGACAGGAAGCTACAAAAGATTTTAGTTCAAATAATTTTTGTAAGCATGTTTTAAGATTCTGGAGTGTTAAATGTATGTTATCTGTCTCAATGTTAGTCCACCTGTCCGTGAGTTCATTTTTTAAACCAGATTATAACTTAGCTTTGCTGAACTGTATTGTTTTGGATTAGCGATTATCGGGATTTATCGCATGAGAGCGGATAGAGGTTGAACACATCGAGAAACAAGGCTGAAGGGGTATCCTTCCACAATCTGCTTGAGTGCGGTAATCTCTGACCAAAACCAACACAAGTGCGACTCTATATTCATTACATAACCCAAACACAAACAAAAATGATATTATTCTGAATGGGAGGCCAAATTCACATTTAATAGCTAATTACGATTTTAAAACGTAATTGTCTCACTCACAACTCCATTACGCTTAAGTGTAATAAGTTTTCATAGCCTTACATACCTGGAATCATCTAAGGTAGTTTATGTCAAAAGTTACTAGCATCAGTAATTGGCTGCATCCATTTCAGCTCCAGGGGAGTTTTGAGATATGGAATTTGAATTACGCTTAAGTGTAATGCCATCACGCTTAATTAAGCATACTAGTAATGCCATTATGCTTAAGAGTAATTCAAATTCCATTACGCTTAAGCGTAATTGGCTATTAAATGTGAACATTGCCTCCCATAATTCTGAGCTTTTCCAATTGACATCTGTTGCATTTGCAATGATTGTTGCATCACAAACTTCCTAAATTCATGTTATGTCGCCTTTAGCAATGTAATTACATCACGCGTCTCCATTGAGAGTCCAGGATCGGCCTAGAATGAACTGTCAAATTACCACATAGGCCTCAACTAAGAAAACAATAGCCAGGCCTGAGTTTAGCATGCCTGTAATTTGCAGAATGAGGTTCCCAGAGGGTGAATGTAGTGATGCTATCCTGCATAGCAGGCTATCATCACCAAATTCACCCTCTGGGATCACCAAATTCACCCTCTGGGGACCTCATTCTGCATGGCCTCATCTGCTATGGGAGACATAGACTCAGATTGAAGTTCCAAAATGGTGAATATTGTGATGTACACCCATTGGGAACCTCGACTATGCAATATGTCATCTGCCAATTTGGGGATATAGAGAAACTTAACTAAAAAAGAAATAGAATCTATGTGAAGAAGTTTCAATAGAAATTTGATAATAAATAAATTTTCCAGAGAAGATGAGGCCCAAGCAGAATGAGGTCCCCAGAGGGTGAATTTGGTGATGCTAGCCCACCATGCGGGATAGCATAACTAATTTACCCTCTGGGGACCTCATTCTGCAAATGACAGACACACTATAATCAGGCTTGGCTGTTGTTTTCGTAGTTGAGGCCTACTGTATGTGGTAATTTGACAGTTCATTCTAAGCTGATCCTGGACTCTCCTTGGAGGCGCATGATGCAATTATATTGCTAAAGGCGACATAACATGAATTTAGGAAGTCAGGCTTAGAGCATTACTGTACATGTATGCTGTTTATGGTGGTGTTCTTGTTATGATAATAGGAGCTAGACTAATACTTATGAAAACATTTAAATTTAAATGTTGCTTACCTGGATGTCACTTTGTCTCCTTTCTGAAATGTAGCAGCTAGAGTTTGCAGCTGTCTCTGGTGAAGGATCTGAAATAAGTGTTTAAAATTTTATAGTTGCAAAAAGAAAATTCAAAATTAACGTTAAACTAATTGAAACTGACCACATCTCCTTCTCTTTTCATAAGAAATTTGTGAGTAAATTCAATATTACCGCCTGGTCTGAAGCAGCAATAAACCATAGTTGCAGAAAACTATGGAGCCCGGGAGGTGACATGGTAAATATATTTTATAATCCGTGCGCACGGATTAATAAGAATTAATAATCCGTGCGCACGGTTTAACATATATAAATACTGTGCTATCGGTAATTCAGTCAAAATGGCCTCACGCCTGCGGACTCCTTTACAACGCAGTTGCGACAACAAATTATACATGAGAGTATGTTTGATACGTGGATGCTTTGATACGTGAATAATTTCATGTTTTACAGTCAATGGAGCGATTAGGAATGCAGACAGTTGAAATGTCTAAGTAATACCAGATTATCAACATGAAGAGATATATAAAGTAAAATCCAAGATGGTTGCTGATGGCTATGTTTTCCAATGAAATTCAAAAATATTTGATAGCTTCCATCTAGTAGACCAATATCAAGATTAATATGAAGTTTGGTGATGATCGGATGAGGGAAGTGGACTGTGGGGTGTGCCAAAGGATTTAGTCATGCAAAGATTAAAATCCAAGATGGCTGCTAGTGGCTATGTTTTATGGCCAAATGACCCCAAAATGACTCGTTTCCCATCTACATGTCAATATTAACATTCATGATAAATTTCATGATGATCTGACTAAAGGTACAACCTGTAGCCTGTGCCAAACGATTTGGTCATGCAAAGAGTAAAATCCATGATGGCTGCTGGTGGCCATGTTTTTTGGCCGAATGACCCCAAAATGACACATTCCCATCCACATCTCAATATTAACATCCATGACAAATCCATAAACAGTATGGCCTGTAGCCCGTGCTAATGGATTTAATTTTGAAATCCAAGATGGTCACTGGCGGCCATGTTTTTTTGCCGAATGACCCCAAAATGACTTGTTCCCATCTACATGTCAATGTCAAATGACAAATTTCATAATGATCCGACCAATGGTACAAACTGTAGCCCGTGCTAAAGGAAATTGTTGACGAATCACGCACACACACACGGTCAACGGATACTCCGAAGACTGAATTGAAGTTTGATGACGATCCAAACAATTCTCCAATAAATGCAGGCTGCAGGGTGTGCCGATGAATTCAAATTTGAATTCCAATGAAAGTGTCAATGACACTGTAGCTCAACTTTGGGAAGAAGTTAAATTTGTGTGATGAGCAATAAATGGAAAGATTTTGGATTGAATTTTGAAATCCAAGATGGCCACTGGCGGCCATGTTTTTTGTCCGTATGACCCCAAAATGACTCGTTCCCATCTACATTCAAATTTCAACAGCCATGAAAAATTTCATGATGATCAGACTAAAGGTACGACCTGTAGCCCGTGCTAAAGGATTTAGTCATACAAAGAGTAAAATCCAAGATGGCTGCTGGCGGCCATGTTTTTTGGCCGAATGACCCCAAAATGACTCGTTCCCATCTACATGTCATTGTTAACATCCATGACACATTTTATGATGATCCGACCAAAGGTACGACCTGTAGGCCGTGCCAAAGAATTTAGTCATGCAAAGAGTAAATCTAAGATGGCCGCCGGCGGCCATGTTATTTGGCCGAATGACCCCAAAATTACTCGTTCCCATCTACATTCCAACTTCAACAGCACTGACAAATTTCATGATGATCAGATACGACCTGTAGCCCGCGCTAAAGGATTTAGTCATACAAAGAGTAAACTCCAAAATGGCTGCTGGCGGCCATGTTTTTTTGCCGAATGACCCCAAAATGACTCGTTTCCATCTACATGTCATTGTTAACATCCATGAAAATTTTTATGATGATCCGACCAAAGGTACGACCTGTAGGCCGTGCCAAAGAATTTAGTCATGCAAAGAGTAAAATCTAAGATGGCTGCCGGCGGCCATGTTTTTTGGCCGAACAACCCCAAAATTACTCGTTCCCATCTGCATATCAATATTAACATCCATGACAAATTTCATGATGATCAAACGAACAGTACGACCTGTAGCCCGTGCTAATGGATTGAATATTGAAATCCAAGATGGCCACTGGCGGCCATGTTTTTTTTCCGAATGACCCCAAAATGACTCGTTCCCATCTACATGTCAATGTCAACAGCTATGACAAATTTTATAATGATCCGACGAAATGTACGACCTGTAGCCTGTGCTAAAGGAAATTGTTGACGCATCACACACGCACACACACATGCACACACGGACGACGAACGACAAAGCCATGGCAATAGCTCAAACTTTACAAAGTAAAGTTGAGCTAATAATGGATCGTTGCGCAGTGACGGCTGCACCATACCGATATGATATCAGGAATGGCGGAAATGGAGTGTAAGATGTAGGATACCCTCTTCCGCAAGACTAAACACTGAAGACAGGCATCAGTATTTAGTTTTGTGGAAGATGGAATGAGGGTCAATTAGGGAAGGGGGGGGGGGGCTAAAGTGCCTTTCATGGGAAGCATCCACATATCAAACATACTCTTGTGTATATAATTTGTTGTCGCAACTGCGTTGTAAAGGAGTCCGCAGGCGTGAGGCCATTTTGACTGAATTAATAATCCGTGCGCACGGATTATAAAATATATTTACCATGTCACCTCCCGGGCTCCATAGAAAACCAACCAAGAGAGCTTTATTTTTTTCTTCAGAAAAAGTGGTGATCAAACAAATGTATTTAGTGGAATTATGCTCGATTTTAATTTGAGTTGATTATTTGTTTACTGAAACATGCTTCTGATTGTCAGAAACACACTAACTTTTGTTTTCGACTCACTAGTATTGGCTGCTGATTGGCGGATAAATTTTTAATGGACCACAGTTTCATTGACAAATCGCATAGTATATGTCACAGTACTGCCATAAGTTGCATTAAATGGAGTCAAACAGAACATTGTTTTATATAGACACAGTTAACAGGAAATCGTTCTGGTGCTGCTCCGTGTAACCTCAGGGAATGTAACCTGAGATTTCATAACCGACACAAGAGCATCGTTAGGAGGTGGCAAAATACGCCCGTCGTAATTACAAAGGGCCATAACGCCAATATGCCAAATTTTTAAAGAAACAGATAGCTATAACTAAAGCTATCACACGGAAATCAAAATAATCTTCTAATAATGATCTTATTTAGCAGCTTGGGTGAAAGGTTTAACTTTTTTACTGAAGTTATAATCTGATAACAGTCATAACATATAATATTATAGGCTACATTGGTATAGGATTATGTTGAAACATGCAATGGGGTGCGATTGCAACCGGTGTGAATATTTTTGTGTAGAAACAAACCATTGAAACTTTGGTTATAACAGTTATTGGACATTCCAAAAAATAAAAATTTTGGTTCGATTATCACATCATTGTATATGTAGAGTGCCGTTGACAAATAATAAAGATTCCACCCAAAACAAATAATTACCATCCAACTCATTTGAGCCATATTGGGGAAACATATAAAATGACAGGGGGGACCATGGTTCATCCTGTCCGGAGAAAATTTTGGTATTTGTCACTGATAAGTGGTCATTTCCTTGCACCTGAGATACTCATAAAAAAGCAACCCAAAGCTATGCATATTACTCAAGTTGATAATTTCCGTGGGTGCATTAATTCTGTTGATGGTACCCAGAGCATTGGTCATGAAATTACGCACCTGAGACCACCGACTAAATGAATAAATGAACAAGCTAAGTGTAACAGTGTTTACAAATTTATAGGATTCCGACGGGTATACTTAAACACTAAAAAGCGTAGACCTATGCATTGACCAATAATACCTAGTATTGCTACCAAGGATAATTGAATTAAGTATTTCCAAAAATTTTAACAGGTAGCTTCCGTGAAAATGATATACATTCTGTCAATCGTAAAACTATTTGTGCGCTGTGATGTCATACTGCAGAAGATATGCATATGAATGGTATGAAACGCGTAGCTTGTTCAATAGTCTGCATTAGTCCAACAACCATAGTTAGGACCACTGCTATGAACAGAGTTTTAGCTCCTGTGTTATGAAATGTAATTGAGTTTTGGCAGGAAATGTGAACATGCGCGTCGTTGTTGTGCGTTTGTGCTTGGGGCCCCATGCGGGATAACGAAACAATTATTGACCGTACTTTGACTTTATCTCCATATTGGAGGATATTTTTTTAACCCTTTACCCAACAGAAGGGCCCTGTGCCAATGCATTCTCTTATATATGCGAGTCGACCATAGGTCGCCTCGCATATATAAGAGAATGCATTGGCTTAACACATTAAAAATTATAAAATTGTTAAAGAATGTAAGAAAAAATGGTAAAAAGTGTTAAAAAAAGATTTTTTTTTTAGGCCAATGCATTCTCTTATATATGCGAGGCGACCTATGGTCGACTCGCATATATAAGAGAATGCATTGGCACAGGGCATAACTGTAACTATCACAATGTGGGCAAGGAGCCGGTTCCAATGATATCCATATTTGTATGGTTCTATTGAGACAGACCGAAGATATTTTAGGCTGTTGAAGCTTTATTTGGCCGGTTTGTTGGGTAAAGGGTTAATTAGCGTGAGTAATTTCATCAACAGAAATCCTGTGCACAAAATATCCATACTCAGCAGTCCGGCATTCTTTGATGTTACCGCGACATTTTCATGTGTAGTATGCTGTATAATTACAAATAACGTCTCTATTTGACCACACACCAAACATTGCATTGTAGTTTTGGCGCTTTTATTTCAAAGGTTTACGCAGTACTGGTAACATACTGTATTCAATTGACCCGGGTTTTCACCAGAATTCTGTTTAACCCTCGAACTATCATTGCAGTAGCATTCTTTTTACGATAGATTGCTATTAACTTTAGGTACATGTATGTTTCAAACATATCATTAGCGAGGGGAATGAGGCCGTTACACGGATGCTGAGCCGTAGTACCATAACGGAAACCCTGCCACTGGTTGTCCATACCCTATGACCCATGTAATAATGTGTGTGGGGGGGGGGGGGCAACTACACAATTTACTATGGTTTAGGTTTAAACATAGTTTATTTGTTCATAAATTGGTTTTATGACAAAAGGGATTGGAGGACAAGTGCTAAATCACTTAGAATACCATCATCTCCCTATTTACCATGGTTCAGGAGAGTATATATACATGTAGCTGCAGGTTATCGCACACAGAAAGAGCAAATCCCCAACTTTGGATTAGAGCTCTTCCTATTCAGGTATTCCTATACCGCCCCCCCCCCCTCGATTTGGATTATTATTCCAACAAAATATTGACAATTCATCCCATTCTAACAAATTTTATTCAATCAACGTAACTATATCTATTATGGCATACTCGGCATTACAAACTAATTTAGATTATCAACGTTTTGACCTGTCACTTAAGAAATGTAGTGGGTGTGTGTGTGTGTTATTGGGGTTCTCATTAAATGTGCCCCCAACGACCAGAGCACTGTATCCCCCAATAGCACACACACCCACTACATTCATTTCTTATTTCGCCCTGGTATTTACATGTATATAGCCTTTTGAAGATTGATTCCAATAAAAAGCTGAGTGTATTCTTTATATTAAAAAAATTTCGACTAGCTCACGCAGCAAATTATGTCAGCCCACTATAAGATTTCCAAGCACTTAGCAACGATAATGTGATTGCTATAAATAATTGCTTCAGATGCAATTCAGCAGAACTTTGAAAAGCATGCCCAACTACTAGTATTCTGCTGACTGCTTTTATGATTAGGTCAGATTACATTTGTAGGTCAACTATTTGCGATGTCGTGTTCGTCTTCGCGAGATATAAGACAGGTGACACAATTTTGGCAGCTGACCATTTACCAAACAGGATTAGTGTAACAGATGGGTTATGTAAATATTTAATCAGGGTTTCCGCCAGGGGGGAATTAATGAGTCCGTATTGGGGAAACACATAACGCGACGGGACGACCATGGTTCGTTTTGTCGGGCGAAATTTTGTTATTTGACACTGAAAAGAAGCCGTTTCCTTGCACCTGAGTGTCCCACAAAGCAATCCAAAGCTACGTATATTATGCAAGTCTATCATTTCCGTGGGTGATGGTATCCAAATAGTTAGTCATTTAATTACGTACGTAAGACTGCCGTCTGATTGAAGACTATATAAATGAACGAGTTTAATACAGTGTTTACAAATTTATAACTTACAATAAGATTCCAACAGGTAGAATGAATCTAAAACACTGAAAAGCATCTACGCATTGACCAATAACTCCTAGCAAGGAGAATTGAATAAAGTATTTCTTAGAATTTCAAGTAGCGTCAGTGAAAATGAAACTGACAGGATTATATAATCTGTCAATCGTAAAACTATTTGTGTGCGGTGATGTCTGCAGGGTTTGTCTGCAGGAGATATTTATAGCGGCGAAATACAAATGGTAGCAAAATCTTTCCCCCGGAACGCGTAGCTTGTTCAATAGTCTGTATTAGTCCAACAACTGATGACCGCAGCTATAGAACAGAGTTTTAGCCAACGTGTTATAAAATATAATTTTTTGGCGGGAAATGTGAACATGTGCGTCGTTGATTATTGTGCTTGGGGACCCATGCGGGACAATGAAACTATTATTGACCATACTTTGACTTTATCTCCATATTGGAGAGGGGGGTATGTGTTCGTGTTTATCCTCCATGCATGTAATATGGCTCAAATGAATGGTGTTCTCACTATGAATTCCCGCCATAAAGACTGATTTGGGACAGGTTCTGTATTATCGTGAAATAAATGACTTTGGGATTTTGTTAAGTATGCATGGCAATATACGCATAATAATCAAAACACGTAGAGAATCACATGTATTTTTCAGGAACTTCACTTACCGGTACATCGAACTCAAAACAAATGATAATACAGCAATAAGATAAATGATCAACATTGAGTAGTTTCATGAAAATCCCGTGCATAAAAATATCCCCGACTCAGCACGGGGTCTTCGAGCGTGAGTAGTTTCATCCATGGAATCCCGTGCACAAAAATATATCCGCATTCAACAGTCCGGCAGTCTTTGATGTTACCGCGACATGTATTACGCTGTATCGAATGTCGCTATTTGACACCACTTTCTTATTGTTTTTTCGGGAGATGGACTGTGTCGATTTCATTTTGTCAATATTAATGAAAATAAGTGTAGATATATAGCCTGTCGACACAGACAAGACTGAAAAAGTTTTTAATAATGCCATTTATTTGGTGATTTTTTTTATTTAAATCAAGATTTTTTTTATTTAAATCGATTTATTTGATTTTTTTTCTAAATGTTATGAAAATATGTAATTGTGCAATTTCTCTGATAAATGAAGGTTCTGAAAGGTGTTGCTTATTATATTCAAGGCTGCATTAATCATAATTCTGTGATTTTTTAATTATTTTTTGTATACCAATGAAACACATATATCATGGCAGTACAGATATAGCGACCATGTGCTTTATGCATACACTTGGGTCCATGTGGGTTCCAATGTTGTGATATCTGGAAAGGTAGACCTGTGCTTAAACTTTTACTAATAAATTTAGTCAAATTTAGATGAAAACTGAATATTTTATTAATCACGTTTGCTCTCAGTGACTTGAGGACATACGGTAATCACACTATATATCAAGTATAGGCACTAGACAGCTAGAGTAGTTAGATGGCAGAGTATATGGTAGGGCTATACTCAGTTTACATGTAGGCAATGAGAAAAGGGGGAAAGAAAATTAAACAGTGTATAGTAGGGTCCTGCGAATTGGAGATTTTGATCGAATCGAATATCGAATCGATTGAAGAATTCGAATCGAATATCGAATCGAATTATACATGTGTGTTGCATTCTCAATTAGGCATGTTTTGCCAACGATTAGATGATGTTTGAAACGTTCTATGAACTTCCATGAAGTTCCATCATAACTTATGTGGCGATCAACCGTCGATCGCGATACTCTTAACTTCAATTTGATTATTGTCGAGAAGAAAACAAAACAGATCAAAACGTCCATGCGGACGTCACGACGATTAATATATAACCGGCCTATCGGAACTAAAATCATGCAAAGTTTGTACAGTTTGCATGTACATGCAAAATTGCAAATGGGCATTCGGAAACACCCGTTGTTGTAAACTTGAAGATGCAACAACAATCGCAGGGTAGCCTGTTTATGTAGTACTGGGTGCTTCTGGAACTGATGATTCCATAGATGGGTCGTTGTCCCAGATGCTTGCGATTTATACACCATGTTGTATTCGTCACACGTGTAAGTTCTTGCACTGCCTGAGAAGATTATGATGTTTAAAATAAACATGAATAACGGATGACTTATTGTCAAGTGCCAAAGGAACGCTCCGAAACTGACAGTCAACTTCAAAAGAAAACTCCATCAACATGCACTTTTCGACCCCTGAAACATGTGAAGTTTACATCATCAACGATGTCACATACAAATAACGCGGAACCTGAGATAGACGGTCGGCGGATAACGCTAGCAGTGGCTCAGTCTCATACATGTAGTTATTATAATTTACGTGCGTCGTCGGTCCAACAGCGATTTCAGAGCTTTTGGCAACCATGTTCAAAGCTAGAATTCAGATGTATTTAGTGGTCCTAATCTGGTGGCTAATTACTGGCCATAAATATATTTAATAGCATGCGTACATTCGTGATGTACAATAAGAATTATAAAGCGCACATATTCATAATTTTAGGGAATTAAATGGCACAGAAACAGCTAAGATCGACGTGTGTACGTGTTCGTAAGCAGCTAATAATTTCATCCATATATATTCGAAATTTCGAGTTGGAAATTTCGAATCGAATTTGACTTTCGAATCGAATATCGAATATTCGCAGGACCCTAGTGTATAGTGAGGCATGCTGAATCTGAGTGTATACACTGTAGTTACAAACAATACGAACATTGCTATAAAGCGGAACAGGCCATTGCTGGAACAGTAAATACGGTACCATGCTGTATGCCTGTAATTACTGTACAGTTTCATATCTATTATCCAATTTGTATATTGTTTAATCATACTCATGTTTTATATATTGGAGGCGACTAATTAAAGTCCTTCTTGTTAGTGCCTACTAGTGGTAGGGTGTGCAGAGAGTAAAGTTCCGCGCTATCTCTCTATTTATTTGCACGCTGAGGTGCTGTGCTGAGGTTTATTGTTCCAGATTTGTACGTGTGCGTTTTGTTTCCCTTTGCAAGTTGTTTTCATGATTTATTATAGTGAGGGACACGTTGGGTGTGGGGAAGACCGGGAAGTTGACGTCAACGGGTGTGACCCTGATGAGAGAGATGCTCGTGGCCATATTGCCCGTGATTGAGGTGTGAGTTAATAAATTCAACGAGAGGCCGATCACGATCGGCAGATGTTAACCCATCCCTTGGCGATAGTAAATTACTCTGATCGGAATTATAAATGAGAGTTTTGATGTTGAATTATAGAGTATACTGTTAGGTACTATTATAGACAATGCACATAACACAAATTACTGGAATTTATGTGTCACTCACATTTATATAAGAGAATGCACTGGAACAGTATCTGTAATGCTGAACCACCACAGCCTTGGGTTAAATGTGAAAAGGTGACCTGGACATGCAATACTTGATCAGAGATTCCAATATAATGATAATGTATCAAATTCTACACACAACAGCAATGAAGATAAACACCTCACTGCTGACCGATTAATATATGTTATACAGCAGAGCTGTCAATAAATCACAGGCTTATGTTAAATAGGGCAAGGAATTCAAACTAAATTTATTTTTTTAAGAGTGAATTTTTTTTATTTTCGAAAAACAGCCATAAATCAGTTAAAAATTGTCTGATCAAACACATATTCGAACTCGATCTGTCTTTTATGCTGAGAAATTCATATACAAAATTTGGTTCCGATCAGATAAAAAATGTTTGAGTTATCGCATCATGCGTATAGTGTCTACATACAAACAGATGGATGGACTAATGACAGTTGGTCAATCCGGATGTTGACACTTCCATACTATGATATGGGTAAATATATGTTTTATTACTAGGAATAGGATGTGGTACTTTTCTGAAATTAATGTTTTTATTGATGCAATTGAACACGAAACGAGCGGTGACATGGTTTGATGGGAGATGTGTGGGCTCAGTAGCTTTCCTTACTTGTCAATTATATTAATAAGTAGTGGTGGTGACATCTCTTTTCGGGTTTTTTGACAAGTTTCCAAGAACTGTGATTACCACGAAGTTAGGATGGATTAAATTGCGGAACAACTACAATATTGTTTGCATGTCTACCAGCAAACGAAAATTGCTGTGTGGATAAAATAAATATGTTTTTTCCTCAAATTACCTTGATTCTAGAATAAGAACATGAACCAGAGCGATTTAAACTTGTCAACAAAAATCGCAAGTTCGACATTTCTCTCGAATAAGGGAGATAATTTTCGCAAGAAACGTACTCTGGTTCACCGTACCAGATAATCATTTTATGTATTTCGACCGACAGCTGTGCGTGCATGCATCAATGTGGCACTACAACTGAAAAATATATATGACATTATCTGTCCGTTTTGGCATTCATGCCATATGCTTTAGATTCTGAAATATCATAATCTTTTTTTAATTCTCACATATTGCATGGTCATGATCACATCATCACACGCACCATGAATGATGATCACCTGTACATGCATCTAAAGGTCTGAGGGACCAGGCTATACACTGTCCCCATTGAGCTTCCAACTTAGAATTTCCAATTATAGGCATACAACCCTACACAACTTCTTTGAACCGGTCACACTAAATGCAGCAAGTCCGCAGAAATGCAGGAAATCCCTAAAGCAATGCAACAAGTCCCCATAATAGAGGGTGGATTATGGAAGATTAGTGTTTACGCAATCATATGTTTAACCCTTTCATGACTGGAGCTTCCTGAATATTGGCAAAAACCCTGTGCCAATGAATTCTCTTAGATATGTTTGTCAGCCATAGGGCACCTCGAATATATAAGAGAATACATAGGCCTAACAATATTTACCTTGATCTTGTAACCCAGTGCATTCTCTTATATATGGGAGGCTCCCTATGGGAGACTCACATATATAAAGAAAATGCACTGGCACTCAGTCTTTAATGATGCACCAGCACAGCTCTATGGGAGGCCAAATTCACATTTATTAATAATTGCACTGAAGCCCAATTCAATTACGCTTCAGCCAGTCCAGCTTGATTCATATTAATTGCGCTTCAGCACAACTGAATTGCGATTCAGCGCAATTATTTTTACAAGATTACACCCCTGAAAAGATAGGTTATTCCATTATCATTAATTTTCTGGAGGTTCCCATATATTGCCAAGATGCTTTTGTCGAGTTTTTTGGCAGTCGAACCAAACTTCTGTCAATAAGGTGCACAACTCCGGGAAAAAAAGTTGGACGGTGGTATATTATTGCAATAGACCTTTATACCAAATATTAATTGAATCCGTTAATATTTCATTGAGTTATCGCACTAACGGTGATAAAATTGTGATTAAAATACCCATAACTCCGTAATTTTTTTTCGAACGAACCAGGTTTTCGAACTCGTCCGAGATATTGTTGCAATAGACTCATATACCAAATATTGTTTAAATCGGTTAATATTTCATTGAGTTATCGCGCTAACGGTGATAACATTGCTAAAAATAGACAAACTAAGACCCATAACTCCGCGAAAAACATTCGGACAAACCTGGTTTTCGAACTCTTCCGAGATATTGTTGCAGGAGACTCATATACCAAATATTGTTTAAATCAGTTAATATTTCATCGAGTTTTCGCGCTAACGGTGATAAATTTGCTAAAAATAGACAAACTAAGACCCATAACTCCGGGAAAAAAATTCGGACAAACCTAGTTTCAAAATTTTCCGAGATATTGTTGCAAGAGTCTAATATACCAAATATTGTTGAAATTGGTTAATATTTGCGTGAGTTATCGCGCTATCGGTGAAAAACTTAACTAAAAACCATCTAAGATGGATAACTCTTGTAAAAAAGTTTGGACGTGACCCATTTTCAACAGGCAGTAACTAGTCATTGGGAGCAACTGCCATACCAAATTTTTTTGGAATCCGTCCACAAATGTCAAAGTTATAAGGCATTCTTTAGGTCCAGCCGCCCACCGTCCGCCAACCGTCCCTCGTCAAACCATAAGTCGAGTTTTTGAAAAACTCGACTAAAAATCGTCTGAACCACAGCTGCATGTAATGCACTCCATTGCCCACCCCCTTTTGCACTGCCCCTATACGCTGCTTCTATATACGTGCCTGCTTCACGTTAATGGTACTATACTAACGTGAAGCAGGCACATATATAGAAGCGGCGTATAGTGGCAGTGCAAAAGGGGGCGGGCAGTGGAGCGCATTACAGGCCACTGTGGTCTGAACTATATGCTCAATTGTAAATATTTACTTCTCAATTCGGGACACAACTATCAGCGATAAACTAACACAAATGAATGATGGTGTGTGTTGTCAGTTTGGATTACTATAACGAAGTGCTTCACATCACTTTAAGGTCTCCTCTAATTTCTTTCACTTGTTAGCAGACTCTCCAGACAAGATGGCATCCATCATGACGGCCATTTTGCTTGATATGCACCAGATCTCTTTGATCATCATTAAAGAGTAAATATAATATCACTTGGCACTTATATTTTACACTCGATTCATTATGCCAATATACAATGCTTACAAACCAGCCATAAATCTGATACCAAAATCCAATATGGCAGCCAAGATGGCAATATGCATGTGTGGGTAACAATATCATAAAGTTTCAATTCTCTACGTTTGGAACTGTGGGAGGAGTCGATTACACAACTGATAAAAATGGTAAAAATAATTCAAGAAAGGGGAACAGCTCAGTGAAAAACAATATTTTCCGTCATATTAGGTACACAGAGGTACCCAATGACAAACGAGAGGCCGATCACGATCGGCAGATGTTTAACCCATACCCGGGCGATAGCGATTAGCTATCACTGATAATTTATCAAAGATATGAACACAGGTATCCATATATCAGCACTATCTTGAATTCAATAGCTCAAATAATTTGTTTTAAGAAGGGGTTAAAGTATTTGTGGTTGCGAAGGGGGGGGGGGGGTGTTCTAAATCTAATAACTCTATCCTTATTCATCCAAGGACCTCTCTATGTGAAATCCAATGGTTTAGTTATTTCTGAGGATATGTTTATAAGTTGAAGTTACTCATTGGAAACAAAACTACCAGCTGTTCAAATCTCATTCACTTCTAAAGAGAAATTATAATTAGTTGACAAGTCAGACTGCTTAGAACAACATGTGGGATTCCATCTCATATCCCCCCCCCCCCCCCCCATTCTTCCCAGTTGTTTATCAATCATGTCAAAAATGCATGTAGTTTATACAATTCAAAAGTGTTATCTATATAATGTTATACAGCCATGTTACACAGCCATTATATGGTGCGGATGCTGGCCCCAATGATCCCTAAATCGAAAAGATTACCATAGTTAATTTAAAGGAAAGTAACACTGAATCAAATGGTTTCAAGACATAACAATATTTTACAAGTAGCTTGAAGACTAAAACACATAACCTTCAGTTAATCTTTTAAGCACTCTGTGGTCCCCAAAATTCAGTCAACCATGACAATATGAACAGATGGGAAAATAAGGTTCCTGGCAATATTATCTGCCATATTGATTTTCAAAATAATGCATCACATATAATCTGTAAGCATATTCAATTGGTGTCTTATTGAATGTTCATTAACTAATGAACCTGATTCAACAAGAGGGTTCATTTAATATGTTTCTGCATAATACAAACAATAATGTAGATTTATCTGCTTGTAACCTATTGCATATAAAAATTATATTGGCTATTAGCCATTATTTTAATGTAATACCAAAAGAATGTGTCTGAAGGGTTAATATATTTTTCAAAAATCAATTAATCAATTCCACAATCCATAGAAGTTAATAGTGTGAAGATAACCCAAGATAAGACATATGAGGAAGAGCCCATGTGCATTATAGCATAAATCTGTTGGAAACTTGGAAAGGGTTAATTATTTTCTAAGCATATCAATGGAATAAAGAAGACAATTGTGTAGGTCATGGGTCAATTATCAGGCAGCCTGTAATGAAATTTCAAAATTAGATAAACAAGAGCCTGGTGTCATTTATCAAATTTGACAATTAACCAGCCATCAGTATAATTATTGTTTGTTTATCTTGGTATCCATCTAACCACTTGGCCATAGCTAAATAGCAGATGTCATTAATCATTTCACAAGCTGTTTACAATCTGCATGGGCATACACCAGGGAATGTTATCATTATATTTATAATAGAGTTGTCCACCGTTCCACCATATACCAGTGTATTTCATGGAACTACATTACAAGTCACTTGAATTATAAAGGGCCATAACTCTGTTAAAATATATCGGATCAAACCCAAATTTGAACTTGATCTGTATTTTGGGGTGAGGACCACATGTACCAAATTTGGTGTAGTTCAGATGAAAAATGTTTTGAGTTATAGCAGCTTGCGTGAGTTCTAAGTAAACATTAAGAGAGAAAGGGTTAATTAAATAATACCAAAAACCATACAGATGAAGACCGTGCTAAGAAAAACCTAGGTAAGAAATATGAGGCAGATCAGAAGAAATATGTTCAACTTATTACATTGGATAGCATGTGTGTGAAGGGTTAATTATTTTCTAAACTGATCAACTAATCGATACCAAAAACTATACAGGTGAGGGGTGTGTCATCATAAACCTACATATCAAATATGAAAACAATCAGACAAAAAATACTTTGGTTACAGCATCGGATAGCTCATGCCTATGTGCGGATGCAAAGTGTTAATAATTTCTAAACCGATCAACCGATCGATACCAAAAACTATACAGGTGAGGAGTGTGTCATCATAAACATGCACATAAAATTTGAACAAGATCCAATAAAAAATATTCGAGTAAATGAATCGGATAGCAAGTGTCTACGACAGACGGACAGACGGACGGACAGACAGACGGACGGACAGACGAACGACGGATGGTTGATCCGGACGTCGGCATTATGTGTACCATACATGGTATGGGTACACATAAAAAGTAAAGAAAGGGGAATAACTTGGTGAAAATAATATTTTCCTGCAACATATGCAAGTTGCCCATCAGCAATATATTGGTAACAATATCCTAAAGTTTCAATTCACTAAATTTCAAAATTGTGGAATGAGTTGATTATACAATGAAGGTACCCATGTGTGACTGAAAATACAAATGGACAGATGTCATTTCTACAATCCCCCGAATTTTTTTTTCTTCGGGGAACAACTCAAAAATCATCGGACTGTGACTAATATTAATGTAGTTCTGTACATTCACAGATGTAAATTAAATACAAAACATGGAATTTCGAGTAATGTTATTGACTTGTGATCCAGACATCCGAATGAACGGACATGCACATGGACGTGCTGATTATAAATCCTCCAAAAAATTCTCAGGGGACAATAAGATGTCAATTCCAAAAAATGTCTAGTACATGCATCTTCGTGGTTTTAATTTCCAACTGTTAATACCCATCCTTAAATTTCCAACTTCTGAAGTTTTGGTTTATGATTTGGGAGGGGGATGCAAAATACCCAGTCATTACATCCCTGTGGAGATCAAAATACAAGATATAATTACAAATCATGTAATATATTTATTACAAAATAACAGATATGTACACAATCAATAAGCTCATCAAATTTCAGTTTCAAAATTCAAAATGCATTGGCTTCCACTTGAGACATGGATCTAAATGAGACCATTACAATATATTATTATATAAAACTCTCACTCAAATTTCTATAGAAACTTCTTTCAGATAGATTCTATTTCTTTTTTAGTTTAGTTTCTCTATATCCCCAAATTGGCAGACAACACATTGCATAATTGAGGTTCCCAATGGGTATACATCACAATATTCACCATTTGGGAACTTCATTCTAAATCTATGTCTCCCATAGCAGATGAGGCCATGCAGAATGAGGTCCCAAGAGGGTGAATTTGGTGATGTTAACCCGCTATGCAGAATAGCATCACTAAATTCACCCTCCAGGGACCTCATTCTGCAAATGACAGGCGCACTAAACTCAGGCTTTATTGTAGTCCCTGTCAGTGATCAGAGTGCACTTTGCCATTTCTTTACTAAATACTCATTGACGAGTAGTTCCCATAGGAAATGTTCAGAAAATAAGTTCAACAAATGACCGTAGGTTGTATGTTGAACATATTGTCTGAATATTTCCCTCCAATGATAGGACTCCTTCTGACCTTTTATTATCTAAACATTTCCCACCAAAAGTTATGAATTCATCAGCTCTTGTATTAGCTTTTCGTCATAGGGACCTTTGCTCATTTTCCCTTCGAGATTAATAATAAACAATTCCAATATATACATTTATAACTGAATGGGAGAATCCATTTAGTATATAAGCAGGGATAATGAGAAGATAACTCGGTCTTTTCGACCATCCCAATACTCTCTCTACTTTAGAATATAAAGGCTTAATGTTCTAGTAGCTGATGGTCTCTTGGAAGTTCTTATGCTGAGAATAATTCATGGTTTGACAAGGGAAGGTATCTCATTGTCTGCAGAAGTGAACAAATACTTTGTTATTGATATTATTGATATTAGCACATTGATGAATTTGGCCAAATAGGTGTGATTTTTCCACAATTAGACTTTAATTTGATAACCTTGGAAGTACCATTTTTCTCCATATATAAGTGAATATAATTTGAGAAATCATGTGGACACAGTGGCTCATGATGATGAGAGGGTACGTGAGTGTGCACCCAAGAATAAATAGGGCGACCTTATCATCAATAACATTAGATTTTAAATTGAACATTTATATAACCTTCAAGTTAACTTCTGATTTTCAGACAATGCATACACGAAATAGAATAAATGCGATACACTAAATATATCAAGATGATCAAGGTGATAGCAAAAACTGCGATACAAGATTCGCCCTAAAAAAGAGTGCAAATTGGCACACTTCTTTCAAAATGAAACATCCTGATTTTCAAGACAAACATTTTTCCTACCAAAAAGAATCTAAACAAATAAGTGTAGACAAGCCTGAGTTAATGTGCCTGTCATTTGCAGAATGAGGTCCCCAGAGGATGAATTTAGTGACGCTATCCCGCATAGCTGGCTAGCATCACTATATTCACCCTCTTAGGCCTCATCTTCTCTGGAAAGTTTCTTTATTATCAAATTTCTATAGAAACTTCACAAGATTCTATTTCTTTTTTAGTTTAGTTTCTCTATATCCCCAAATTGGCAGATGACACATTGCATAATTGAGGTTCCCAATGGGTGCACATAACAATATTCACCATTTGGGAACTTCAATCTGAGTCTATGTCTGCCATAGCAGATGAGGCCATGCAGAATGATGTTCCCAGAGGGTGAATTTGGTGATGCTAGCCCACTGTGGGACAGGTTCACTAAATTCACACTTTGGGGAACTCATTCTGCAAAAGACAGGCACACTAAACTCAGACTTGAGTGTATATACTAGGTTGTGTACATGTAGTTATTACTTAGATATGACATTTTTGCCCAGATCGGCCTGTTCTCAAACTATGTAAATATTGCTTCAATTTGCCGTTAAACTGAGATGTATCGTTTTGCGATATCAACAATCCGAATAATATCGTTTTACGACATAACCAATCTGAGCAATATCATATTCGACATCAACAAGTGCAGTAACTCTACTTCACTCATTTGAAAGAGTTGTCAATCTTTCTAAGAGGCGATCTAATTAATAAATAGGGTACTTTTTGGTTGGTTTGATATTATAGGCCTGGTATCAGCCCTCGGTAACCTCATATCAGCCTTCCACCTTCGGTTACCTCGGGCCTAATATCAAACGAACCAAATAATATCCTCTAAATAACACTATCATAATTCTGCTGTGGTTATGGAGCCGATTAATTAGGGCATTACTGTAATTCATTATTCTAAATAATGAATTACATATTATCTCCATTCAAAATTGCCCACAGTTCAGAAATGATATCCTGTCCATTCTCACACAGCTGTAAAGAATTCAGATGTCAAAACAAACTGGTCACTTCAGTGCCATCTTAACCCTTTCTATACTAAATGGATTTTCCCACTCAGTTATAAAAGTATACAATGGAATGGGCCATTATTCATTTTGAGGGTTTTTCAGGAAAAATAAGCAGGGCGACAGATAGATGAAAAAATAATACAAGTGCAGAAGGATTTCTATAATTGGTGGGAAATGTTCAGATAATAAGTTCAACAAATGACATATGGTCATTTGTTGAATTTATTATCTGAACATTTTCTACAAGATAACTACACGTCAATGAGTATTTAGTATAGAAAGGGTTAATTTTGTGTCTCCCTTTCTTTATTTTTAATCATAACAATCTAGTACAACAGTATAAAATAACAACCTAATCAATAAACTAAATATCTAAATCATGCAAAATTATACAGAGCACTCGAATGAGAAATAAATATAAGCAATGAATGAAAATAAGTGGAGAGATCAAGAGATTTAACCCTTTCATGATGGGAGCTGTGCTGATGCAGTATTAAAGGCACGGATGGCCTTCATGGTGGGTACGCTGTTAAAATAGTAACAAACCGCCATAAACAGAAAGAATATTAAAATATAGACAGATTTTGTTCTTATACCAATCATAAATATTATGTAAATAGTATGTTATTGTCAATTTTGTATGCTTTGCTATGTAAACAAAAGCCAAAAAACGTTACAGAACATGGCTTTTGTTTACATAACACAATGTAAAGACTTGACTATGGCATACTATTTGCTCAATATTTATGATTGGTATAAGAAAAACATATATCTATATTATAATATTCTTTCTGTTTATGGCAGTTTTAGCGTGTGTGACTATTTTTTAACAGCATACCCAACACGAAGGCCATCCGTGCCTTTAAAGATCCTGTGCCAGTGCATTCTCTTATATATGTGAGTCTCCCATAGGGAGCCTCACATATATAAGAGAATGCACAGGCTTACAAAGCAAATATTATTAGGACAATGTACAAGAGAATGCACTGGCTTACAAGGTCAATCAAATATTGTTAGGCCAATGTATTCTCTTTTTATGCGAAGCTCCCTACGGGAGACTCTCATATATAAGAGAATGAATTGGCACAGGTTTTTTGGAAAATTTCAGGAAGCTCCAGTCGTGGAAAGGTTAAGAAACAACATAATGGATAACGCAAATGTGAACAGTTATAAAAATAGAAAAAGCTACCTGATAAGGAAGCTTCCACATGATGTGGACAGCAGTTTGCGTAGAGTAATGCCCTAAATAATTGACCCCTTAACCACAGCAGAATTATGGATAATTTTTCAGGATTTAGTCGGAAATCCTGAAAAATTACAACAAGCCATATTTGCGACTAAATCCTGAAAAATTACCCATAATTCTGCTGTGGTTAAGGAGTCGATTATTTAGAGCATTACTATAGACTTAGCCATGATTTCCATGATTAAATTACATGCACTCCATGTTCTGTAGTATTTTGCTACTGGTTTAATTTTATAGCACCTACTTCGCCCTAGAGAATGACCTCTTCATCTTATTTTTGTGACAGGTAGATGTCACGTCACCCTGGAAATCTGGTCTAGCTTGGTCCCTGCCTAATGCATTTAAATTGGATAATTACTTTAGGATGGAAGTGAACATTGAGTGCAGGTGTTTATCACAAGAAAATACGACATTGCTGCGACATCACTATAAAAGTCATGTGATTTTACAGTGCCAAACATACACCAAAATAGATTTCGGCCTAATTATGAAAAATTAGGAAAACATGTAAACAATAGTCCGTGGTGAGGAAAAGCTGGGATAACCGATACACGTAATACATGTCGCCTTCAATCAAAGTAAGCTCTTACTGTTCAGCCAAACCCCATTGTCATACTATCTGCGCAGCGCTGGGTCCTCATGCATTTCAAAAGATTGGGTTATTCCTCTTTGCTGTAAGATGCGTATGCTACACATTGGGCACATAACTTCTAACGGGTTTGACCGTGTATGTGTAGGCGGAATTATCACGTAGGTCAGGTGGCAACACATGTTACAAGTTACACATCCTTGTGGCTAAATGTGGCTTATATGAACTTTGACCTCACAATTATGCCAATGTATTGAGGTAGATTAATACTTTGATTTCTGAATACTCGCTAATGATTAACCCTTTCATTTTCATGACGGGAGCTGTGCTGGTGCCAGTGCATTCTCTTATATATGCGAGTCTCCAATAGGAGATTACATTTAGTATAGAACGGGTTAACAATAGGAACATACAGTCGTACATGACTGATAGTATAAAAGAGGTTAACCCTTTACCCAACAAAACGGCCAAAACCGGCCAAATAAAGCTTCAACAGCTTAAAATATCTTCGGTCTGTCTCAATAGAACCATACAAATATGGATATCATTGGAACCGGCTCCTTGACCACATTGTGATAGTTACAGTTATGCCCTGTGCCAATGCATTCTCTTATATATGCGAGTCGACCATAGGTCGCCTCGCATATATAAGAGAATGCATTGGCCTAAAAAAAATCTTTTTTTAACACTTTTTACCATTTTTTCTTACATTCTTTAACAATTGTATAATTTTTAATGTGTTAAACCAATGCATTCTCTTATATATGCGAGGCGACCTATGGTCGACTCGCATATATAAGAGAATGCATTGGCACAGGGCCCTTCTGTTGGGTAAAGGGTTAAAACAGTGGTTGGAAATCAAAATACATCAACGACTAAAGTATACTGTGATTCCTAAACATTACCAAAAAGATTGTTTCAAGACAGAATGAAAACCGTGATTCATTGTGCTATCATCATGTCCCCCATTATGGACACAAATTGTGTAAAGTGATAAAAATGATAAAATATGAAGAAAACATAGCAATCTTGCCAATCCGGTTATAGGAACAAGTATTTTCAGAAGCAGCATGGGTAGGGTCTGTTGAATGAAACAGTCTGTACCATATTGTTTCTGAATTGTTTTATAGTCCTGAAGCACAGCACAGAGAATGGAAATGAAGCCAGCTTGTATTGGAAGACAATAGGACTTGAGACTGGCAAGCCATTCACTGGATAACATTGCCAAATCTGCTGCTGTCCACGAAGGTCCTTCCAAGGAAATGCAATGGAACCGCTTATTGAATTATTTGAATAAGATCTGATCATTATGAGTGCAACAGAGTCAGATATAGCTAGAAGTATGCCATCCTAAAACTATCCAGTGTCGCATGCATAGGGACTGAATAAGAAGCATGTTATATTGTAAACAAACATTTGTCTAGAAGTCCCGGAAAGTTTGTCCAGAAGAATACTTCAATCTCTGTGATCTCTGGTGAATTGTGCTGATGAATATTCATGCTGCATGTTTTTGATGAATATTCATGCTGCATGTTTGATTTGCTCGATGCTGATGATATGCTATAATGTCTTTGATTTCAGTAGTAGTTCATTCACAAATTTCTGAAAGAGAAGAAATAGAGAGAGTATATTATAATGTATATATTAAAAATATATTAATCAAATTGTTTTCTGTATTTAGAAAAAGAGAATCGCTAGGCCATGGCAAAATACACATGTACGCCCATGGTAATTCCAACAAGGGGCCATAACTCTGGTAAAAATTTGGCATGCGGAACCCAAATTCGAACTTGACCTGAGTTTTAGCAAAGTAAATTCACATACACATGTAGTACACATACAACATTTCATTCCATTCAGTTCAGGCTTTCTAAAGTTATCATCCGGAAATGAAAATTGTGTGCAATTCAGCCATTTTAATTTCAGTTTTAAACCATGTGATTCCTGACTCTGATTATACACTGTATATAAAAATTTAACCCTTTCTATACTAAAAACTCATTGACGAGTAGTTCTCTCAGAAAATGTTCAGATAATAAGTTCAACAAATGACATAGGTTGAGTTAAGAAGACACAATATTCCCAACACACACACATACAGGTACATGTCCATGAGACTAATGGGTATATGCCATTTGATCACTTGATTTACTCACATTCACAACTTCTGGAGGCTGCTTGGCATTTGATATCTCATTCTGCAACAAAAATGAAGAAAATATTAATTTATGGAGACTCAGTATGAGTGATTACTGTAGCTAGAAAATGTGTGTAAAAAATTAAATATCAGGTGTTATGGAATGATAATACATCAAATTTATGTCCAATCAATTGAAATCAGACAATGGCTCTAGCAACAAGTTTGTTGCCTGTTTAATTCAGTAGTTACCGGTAGTTGAACTAAACTTATTAGAAGAGACATATTCTTTAAAAAATATAACAGAATGAGTAATACTAATGATGCTATGTTTGGAAGCAATCAAACCACAATTATAGCCTGTAGGTATAGACATAAATTTCTAAATGTGTCTGAAGTGAATTTATGAATTGAAAACAAATTCAAACTGAAGGTCGTGCTGAATGAATGCTCAACTATTGTGCATACTAAGCCTGGTAACAATGATAGCTGATCTATACTCATCATGGTGAGGTAATTAATAGGTGTACTGCATACACAGACAATCTACCTTGAAATATAATCACTGAATGCCACATTAAATATCAGATTATTTTGCTACACATAGCCGTAAGGTTACACTGGTATAAATGTTTTCCATAGGCCTCGGTGCAAACGTTTTAGCATATACTGTTTGCTATATATAAATCCTAGGTCCAAAATTTTCTTTAAATCTGAAAATTTGACATTTACGGAAACTTTTTATGCAAAAAAATCATGTCCGTCAAGTCCGTCTAGTCCGGAATTCGCCTTTAAATCTTGTGTTTGGTAACTAGTGTCAGAACTGCACTAAAAAAATTGAAACTTCACTACAAAGCTGTACAAAGGGTTAATTCCTGTGCCAATGGCTATTTTACCTATGGGAGATGTACATATAATAGTGCGTTCAGACAAGTTTCAAGGCAAATTAAAGCTGCAACACCAAATTTTCTCACACTTTGTTCTCCGTTCTCACCTGTTGTACTGCCCTAAGTAAATGACTCATCGAACCGGGGTGATCCCCACCAGTTAAACCACATTTTGTTAATACTTTAACCCTTTCTATTCTAAATAGATTCTCCCAGTCAGTTAAAAAGTGTCTATTGGAATGGTCTGTTATCGATTTGGAGGAATGTTAAAAGCAGATGACAGATAAATAAAAGTCCAAAAGGAGCCCTATTTATTGAGGAAAATGTTTAGATAATAAGTTCAACAAATAACCTATGATGAACTTATTATCTGAACATTTCCTATGGGATAGCTACTCATCAATGATGCTTTAGTACAGAAAGGGTTAAACTTAAACTTATTATTATACACTCAATATACAGTTACAAACTGCAAGAAAACCAGAGGATTGTGTGGTTAAAATGCATGTAATTATCAACTGGTATGAAACGGTAACTTCCAGTACAATTGCAGCTTCAGCAAATTTATATACATATGTATGTCATATATAAATAAAATTCACTGACAGTCAGTAGTTAACTAAAGTCTATAGGCAGTCAATGAATGCAAACCAGGGTTTCTCCTGGTGCCACTGAAAAGTTTTACTGCGGTGCAGTTATGGTTTTACAGCAGTTATAATCATATAATAAGCCCAGTTACTGGGTCAATTACTTAGGGAAGTACAGAATGCCCTGGTGGACATGAATAATTTTATAATTAAACAGTAGTTCACCTAAATTTGAAACATATGGTAGTGATTTAAAAATAATTTCATAAATGTGATTCAAGTCACATGAAGTCATTAACCCCATATTTGAGAACACTGAAATCAACTACTACAGTAGTACAAGTAGAAGTTTCTTCTTGAAGTTAATGTTATAAATTTTAAGTTTAGTTCTGAACATTTTAACCCTCATCGAGAAAAGAGCCCCCCCTCCCCTCACAAAATACCATGGTAAACTTCACATGAATCTATACTAAGATGATAGGTGACTGACTTCCAAGCACTAGATTCTTGACCTACCCTACACCTTCGATAGGGGCTCCACCCTTTGTTAGTATATCCCACTGGGACCCACCCAATGACAGATATATTTTAACTACACAAAAATAGCATAATAAACAAGTGACATTGGATTCTTTAAAATTATTTTCACGCTAGCATCGGCCATACAAATCTTTTAATTTGATGGGCGTGTGGGGTCTTTAGAGGGTTCATGGGCGGAACGCTGCAAGTGAAAAACATCACATATTGGTTTGCATGAAATTAAATTCATACAGTTGGGACAGGTTGGGAGAGGAGATTCTACCTGTTGATCTGCTGAGCTAATCCTGTGTCAGAACTCACAAATAATTTTCAACAAAGAAAAGAAATAAGAGAACACATCTGTAGAATTTGCTGCCCTCAGGTGTAGGCCTAGGATACTGAACATGTGGAGATCTGGGACTATTTATGCACCTGGGAATGGGATACTAACATTTATCAAAGACATTGGTGTTGATTCTGACCTTTACCTGACTCCTGTCTGTCAGTGCTGCAATAATACTTAGCTCCTGATAATTATTTATGTTGAACATATTTCTTGTTTGGAGGAAATTTGGCCAGCAAATGCTGATAGAATACTTATAGTAATGCCCTAAGTAATCGACTCCTTAAACACAGCAGAATTATGGGTAACTTTTCAGGATTTAGTCGGAAATATGGCTTGTTGCCATTCATCGGAAAGCTCTCGGGGAGAGCTTTCCGATGAATGGCAACAAGCCATATTTCCGACTAAATCCTGAAAAGTTACCCATAATTCTGATGTGTTTAAGGAGTCGATTACTTAGGGCATTACTGTATGTCTTTCTTATTTATGTTGAACATGATTCTTATTTCTGGGAACTTTAATAATAAAAATAAATGCTAGTAGAATACTTGTCTTTCCATGTGAAATCTGCGATACTTTATTATAAACTAGCTGATGTGCCCAACATCGTCCGGGCTATTTAGGGATTTATTTGTGATCGCCTCCATCTGGGCAGAATGTACAGCGTCAGTCCAGAAACATGCCTACATGTATATGAGCAAGGTCAAGATCAAGGACATGGTCTCACGTGAAATTGGACCTACACAGACCTATACATACCAAATTTGAGTTGGATCGGTCGAGTCCAGAAACATGCCTATATGAGTGTATATGAGCGAGGTCAAGGTGAAGGTCAAGGACATGGTCGCACATGTAATTGGACCTGCCCATATTGTTCCCGGGATCAAATTAGGCCTACATACCAAATCGAGTCAAATCGATCGCGCAATTTTCGAGTCTATAACACACATATGTACATACACACCGACAGACAGAAGTTCCAAAATATATAATAGATACATGTAATGGTTAACAATTGAACTTGGTAAGATTTTTCAGCTGTTCTCATCTAGAACACTTTCAGTTGCTTAACGGTGTCATCTTATGAATAAAGGAAGCAGGTACAAATACCTGTTCTTGTATTGAGGTGCCAGACAGCATAATAAGTACTGATGCGAGATCCCTGCATGCCCTGGTAAACTAACCATCAAACATTTATCAAGACTGCCAAGGCCAATTACACCCATGTAGATACTTTGGTGTTATCCCAAGAAATTAAGGAACAAGTGAGGCATGAGATATGTGTCTGTTGTCAAGGTCAATGTAAAGTCATCTAGTTGCTCAGCATCCTAGACTTTAACCCTTTCTGAATGGATTCTCCTGTTCATTTATAAAACTAAACATTGGAACAGTCTATTATTTATTTGGAGGGGTGTTCAGGTAATAAAAGCAGACAAGAGACATGCGAAGAGATAAGACAAGAGCAAAGATTTGCAGGACTCTAAGACTAAATGCTGATTGATGGGTAGTTCACATGGATAATATTCAGGTAATGATACCGTAATCATACATAAATTTTTAAAGACATATTATGGACTTGTTCGGGTGAGTGAAATTGATAAGTTAGTACTCAGGCGCTATGCCAACCTGGGGAATGCAGAATTCTACTAACATCGGCAAAAAATTTGAAGAAATCGACCATACCACTCTGTAGGAAACATATCGTCTGAACTACGCTCAGTTGTAAATATTTACATCTCGATTTGGGACGCAACTATCGGTGATAATCTAACACAAATGATTTTGCCATTGAGAGTCATTGCATTTAATTAATATATAAGAATGAAGGCATGTGTTGTCAATTTGAATTAATACTCGTAAAAAAAATTAACTACTTTGAGAAAGTTTATTCTTAATTTCTATTTAATTACACCATCTGAGTGTTTCACATAACTTTAAAAATTTCTTTTATATTAAAAACCACCAGGTATGTTGTTTGGGATCTGACACTTCAATTTATCTCAAGGATTCATCGAAAATGATGCTGAATCCTTGATTGATGATACAGCTCAGAAAGATCTATTTTCAATGGCTATCTCATTAATTGGTTGAAATTGAGGATACATGTACATGTAGATAACAAAAATTTCCACAAAATAAGTCTCAAACAACAGAATATATACCGAGGACAGTATAAATATCAAATGAACTCAATTTGTTTCCATCAGTGCACCAGAGTTGCATCCCTTCCAAGTCTGAGTTTAGTGTGCCTGTCATTTGCAGAATGAGGTCCCCAGAGGGTGAATTTAGTTATGCTATCCCGCATAGCAGGCTAGCATCACCAAATTCATCCTCTTGGGAACCTCATTTTAATTTGGCCTCAACTGTTATGGGAGACCTAGGATGAAGTTCCCCAATTGAAGTTGATGTTCTCCCATTAGTCACCTCGATTATGCATTTTATCTTCTGCAAATTAGGGGATATAGAAACTGAACAGAAGGGAAAAAGTAACTAAAAACAATGTTAATTTGAGACTATAGATACTTCCAAGAAGATGAGGCCAAAGCAGAACGAGGTTCCCAGAGGGTCAATTTGGTGATGCTAGCTCATTGTGCGGGATAGTGTCACTAAATTCACCCTCTCGTGTCCTCATTCTGTGAATGAAAGACACACTATTGATAGGCTTGATCCCTATAGACAGAACAATACCATATCCCTCACAACAAATACGCCAATAACCTTATCAGTGGCAGCAGCTGAACACTCGATTCAGAAAATAGCATGCTTTAAGTTCATAACTTGATATCCGCGAAGACTATAAAATCAATGGATCATCTTTTACTGGGCCCATATGAATTGTCGGAACCTTTTGTGTGATTAATTATATATATTTTGAAGACAGTAGTGATTGTGTGCTGCCAACAAATCATGTGTTTTTATATTCGAACATATGTGACTAATCAATGATGTGGCTTTGTCAAAACCAGAGCCAATCAATGAGACAGCGTCAACTGCATCATTCTACAATTTTACACGAGCTAATGATGTAATATCAAACATTATTTTCTAAAACCGAAGCTAAGTGGTCATGTCTATTATCAACTGACAATTGAAACTAATGTCTATTTTTACTAACAATTATTAAGTGTCATCTACCATTGAATAACATGCAAAAAAGTGCAAGTTAACTTTTAATGAGCAGTCAACATATCGATATGTATCCACACCATGTTTTTTCTGAGTGCTATTTCAGGTTTAGTGCTGACTGTGGCAGTAATAGTGCTGCCAATTGCCATTTTATCAAATGACTACAAATAATTTCAATTTGCTGAAATTGGATTGTTTTCTATGAGAGAAATCATCATAGGACAGCATAGAGTAATGCCCTAAATAATCGACTCCTTACCCACAGCAGAATTTATGGGTAATTTTTCAGGATTTAGTCTGAGAGCTTTCCGATGAATGGCAACAAGCCATATTTCCGACTAAATCCTGAAATGTTACCCCTATTAATTCTGCTGTGGTTAAGGAGTTGATTATTTAGGGCATTACTGTACCCCGAGGCAAATAAACCAAAGAGGAGAACTGCAAATGTAATGTCACATAAAACATGGTAGATGAAACAAGATATTTTATCTCTCTCTAGGCAGTAAACCTTCATTAACCCTTTCAGTGCCAAGTCCAATTTTTGTATCAACCCATATTTCCTTGATCATTTTTCAAATTTATTGATTATAATAATGTGATACATTGATGGAAAGAGCTCTAAGAGCTCTTTCCATCAATGTATCACATTATTATAATCAATAAATTTGAAATTAGAGCTCTTTCCATCAATGTATCACATTATTATAATCATTAAATTTGAAAAATGATCAAGGAAATATGGGTTGATACAAAAATCAGACTTGGCACTGAAAGGGTTAAGGAGTTGATTATTTAGGGAATTACTGTACCCCAAGGCAAATAAACCAAAGAGCAGAACTGCAAATGTAATGTCACATAAAACATGCTAGATGAAACAAGATATTTTATCTGTCTCTAGGCAGTAAACCCTTTATTAAACATGAATATGTACAGGTTGAAGGACATACCCATGGGATGTGTTATTCACTATTTCTATGAGGTTAATCTCCAATATAGCACTGATATTTATTTTTTTTAAACGGGTGTATAAAAACTATGAATACTGGTCAATATCCTTTAATAACAAATTCTATTGAGATCAGATAACTCACCATTCATTTCATCTGTCGGCCATTATAATGTGGTCCAATAACATGTAGGATGAAATGGGACAAGCTTGGATATTTCAATTTTGGCAATATGCCAAATAGTTATGGGCATGCTTCACCAATGTCACAGAATGAAAATACAGAGGAAAGACTAGATCCCCTTTATGTGCCCCCAACACCAACCAGTAGATTCAGGAAAAAGTAACAAAAATATTGAAAAGCATTCTAAATATTTAAATTGTGGGAATCTAGTAAAACAATTACTACATGTAGTAGAATGGTGAATTAGTGATACATCCTATTATTATCAGGAGTCACTTTCGGAGCAATGTGCACCCACTTATAACCAGAAGCTGTGTATACTCTTAACCCACATGCCAAAATCCTATGCGCCAATTTTTTTGGAGAGAGTATATTACCCTCCAGCATCAGGGGCATAGAAAGCATATATTTTTTTAGGGGGTTAAAATATATGGCCGATTTATACTGTATCACAAGAGAGCAGAACAGGAGAACAGGGGAATATTTCCATCACCGTGTGATATGATTATGTCATCAAGAATATCTTCATACAGGTAAAGTTTAAGTTCAATTTCCATTGTACAACATCAAGTCACTATATCGCGAACAGCGTCTCGCTGTCAAATTTTTCCATTTAAATAATTGGATATGTGCATAACAAAGTTCTACTGGTACTCGATGCAAGTTATTGGAATCGTTACCCATCATCACCAAAAAAGTTTCAAAATTTACATCCTAACATTGCCCATGCGGCTAGCTGGGAACAAATTATTATTGCCACTCCAGTGTTAGTTCAAATTTAAACTAAATTATTCTTTAGAGAAAAAATTTGGCCCCCCCCCCCCCCCCCCCCCCCCCCCCCCCGGTTCCTACACCACTGTCCAGCATTGCTACATGTACAAAAAAATGGGCCAAACATAAAACCACGCACAGTCCATGCTATTATATGTATTTGCATGGAGCATTCAGATAGTACACCTACCTGTACATGTACTAATAATGTACTGGATATACAAACATTACTACTGATATAAATCAGCAGTACTGTGTTTGAATGACGACAGTGAAAACTTAAACGAAACGATTGCTTGATTTATTACAAATGGAAAATTAATATACAAATCAACTATAAAATTTGTTTAGTCATAGGAGAGAAGTGCCGACTGCATAGCCTTCCGGGTTCAATATGACTGATCACTATTGACTGTACTATTGCTTGTCGAGAACATTATTTATACGTAGCAAATATTATGACACACTTGATTTTCAGGTTGTCTGACCCTGGATATTTGCTCAATGTATTGATCAACAGAGCAGTTTGGGATCATTAAACAACGCGATGAATGTTAGGATAGGATTCAATCACTGTGATCCAGGGATTTTCACTGTCATATTATGTTATTTTTTCCATCTGGGACAGTCTGGGATGGTAGTATTTTGGAAAATCTATGAATGAATTAGAGCTTTGTGACAACTAAATGGGTGGTGCTTTCATATTTGAGAACAAGAACATTGCTAGGGTGTGGCAAAATATGCCAGTGGTAATTCCAACAAAGGGCCATAACTGTCCCGATGAGACTAAGTATACTCCCGCAGTGCAATTGGGCTAAAATAATTGTAGAAATATTAACATATTTGTTTTTCGAAAAGAAAAAACACAAGGAATACAAGCTCGGACAAAATTATGCATGTTGCAAAAAATTCTATATAAAAAAAATGTAAAAAAAGGGACAACTGCATTAAAAACAAGAACATCGCTGGGGCGTGGCAAATTCTCCAACATAGGACCATAGCTATGACGAAAACTGGCGAACGGAACCCAAATTCCACAGTGCATGACCTGTATTTTGGTCTAGTAAACTCAAATAACAAAATTCATTCCATTCAGTTCAGACTTACTAAAGTTATCATCCTGAACTGAAAAAAAAGGACGGACAGATGGATGCCCGGCCCCGATGGAGGGACAGACAGACAGACCAATAACTTAATATGTCCATTTTTTTTTTAAACGGGCATATAAAAAGTCAGACGGACCATGCAGGTGCTCAGCTCCCCATGGTACTAAATATCTGTGCCAAGTTTCTAAAAAATTGACTGCATATGAACGAATACAAGCTCAGACAAAATTGCATCCATGGATGGACGTGCCTATTTCAAAATATCCCCCCCCCCCCATAATTTTGTTATGGGGGAGGGGGAAATTATGTGATTTACTGTACAAAATCATTGTTGTTGCTGAAGGTTCAAACTCCATTCTTGCTCCAATAGGGATAATGTGACTAAGATATTACAATTGAAGGTATGGACTCAGCGCTCAATATATGGTTGCAGAATAAGGTTCCCAGAAGGCGAATTTAGTGCAAATGTTCAGCACCACATTTTGAGGCCTGGATGGACTGAGATCACTAAAACTATAGTCTATTAATTGCTGAAGCAAACATACCACCCAACATAAAAGTGCTGTTTAATCCCAATAAGGTTATACCCAGGAATGTTATTGGTACTAAACCAAGTCCATTTAATTGCATATATGTGGGCAATACATCTTGTTAAAGCATACAGTAATGTCCTAAGTAATTGACTCCTTAACCACAGCAGAATTATGGGTAACTTTTCAGGATTTAGTCGGAAATATGGCTTATTCCCATTCATCGGAAAGCTCTCGGGGAGAGCTTTCCGATGAATGGCAACAAGCCATATTTCCGACTAAATCCTGATAAGTTACCCATAATTCTGCTGTGGTTAAGGAGTCGATTAATTAGAGCATTACTGTAAGTATCTCAAGGGGAACATTAGATCACCATAAAAACATTTTTAAAGATGATTAACATCTTGAATCTTTGACATTTGGGAAATGAACAGGCTGAAGGTTGAAAAGTACATTAGCATAGCCATCCATCCATCCAAATTATGAGATAATATATTAACCCTTTTTTATACCACAGTAATGCCCTAAATAATCGACTCCTTAACCACAGCAGAATTATGGGTAACTTTTCCCGATTTAGTCGGAAATATGACTTGTTGCCATTCATCGGAAAGCTATCACCGAGGAGTTGATTATTTAGAACATTACTGTACATGTAATTACTCATTGATGAGTAGATCCCTGATGAAATGTTCAGATAAAAAGTTCAACAAACAACCAAATTAAACTTATTATCTGAACATTTCCCTCCAATGAATATGAAACATTCTGCTCAAGATTGTATTATCTTTTTGCATGTGTGTCATGCTTTTATTACATGAACACCCCTCCATATGAATAATAGAGTGTTCCAAACTGAACGGGAGAATCCATTCAGCGTAAAAGGGTTAAACTTGTACACATCAGCTTGAGTTTACACCCAATAAATTAACAATACCATAAACCATAGTTCATGCATTCATTATACAGAGCTCAATGGTTAGATGACTGTATGTTTCGTGACCGTATTTTCTTTGTCCTGTTCACTAACAATATATATATAACTTATAAATAGGGTTGCTGCATGAATGGGAATGGATCCAAATCACTCAAGTTGACCCAACAAAGAAATTGCTCAAATAAGTAGACTAGCATGATTAATTAACTCATTCCATATGCATTATGTACTTGGAACCATTCACCTGAACAGAATAATAACCCACTCCTATATTAGGTATTTACGCTGTATAGCATGCAGACACATGAGACTTTCATGAAAGAATCGAGCCTGAATTTAGTATGTCTGATATTTGCAGAATGAGGTCACCAGAGGGTGAGTTTAGTGATGCTATGCCACACAGTGGGCTAACATCACCAAATTCACCCTCTGGGAACCTCATTCTGCTTCGGTCTCATCTTCTGGGAAGTATCTATGGTCTCAAATTAACATTGTTTTTAGTTACTTTTCTGCTTTTGTTGAGTTTATACATCCCCTAAATTTGCAGAAGACAAAATGCATAATCGAGGTGACTAATGGGTGAACATCACAAATGTTTAATAACTGGGGAACTTCAATCTGATCCTAGGTCTCAGATAGCAGTTGAGGCCTAAGCAGAATGAGGTCCCAGAGAGTTTATTATCATGTCACCTGGTTGGATCGACCAATGAGGACGCTCCGTTGGTAGACGCATATCAGGAGACATGGGGTCGTCATCTTTGTAGCCCGTCCCATATGGAATCCATATGGGACGGGCTAGGTTCCCATATGGGGTCGATGTCCGCCATTTTGTTTTTCGTGGAACTCTGCCGCCTCGGGTATATTTTCGGTGTATTTTGGCGCCAAGAAAAGGGATATATGTCGGAAATCAAGTTCTGTTAATTTAAACACATAGCACCATATACCAAAACATGCATGTGATATATTTGAGAAATTCTAAACACTCATAAATTAACGATCAAACTCAACTTTGTTGTCCTGCTTCTGGTCATTAGCCATTGACTCAATGCGTTGACGTTCAACGCCCATGACGCGTCACTGTGACGTTACATAAGTTAATAGCCATAGACAACAAATTTACTTACTAGCAGGTAATGAACTTCGTATAAGTAATTCAAAATCTCACACGGAAAACATTATATGTGGGTGACATGATAAAATCGTTACATGGCTCGTTGTTGCCGGCTACGGTGACATATGAGGCTCAGCGAGATTAATATCGGGCTCGGTTAGCGCCTCGCCCGATATTAATCTCACTTCGCCTCATATGACACCGTATCCGACAACAACTCGCCCTGTAACTTATAATATGATGATGCTAGCCAACGATGTGGGATAACGTCACTAAATTCACCCTCTGGGAACCTCATTTCTGTAAATATCAGACACACTAAATTCAGACTTGTCTCTATTGTATGCAGGCAATCGAGTCACTGACTTTCATAAAAGAATGCTACTAGTATACCCCCATGATACAATTAAGAACACAGTGGCATATTGAGAGCAAGTGTATTTCATAATGAAATGATTGATCTTAAAGGCATAGTCCGGCTATTTTAAGGTGGCATACAAGTTGTCAAATTGTATTGAGTCAAGTGTCTTTCACTACTGTGAACCATCGTCAATTAAATCAAGAGTGTATAAGACCATAGATGCAGCATAAACTCCCAACAATGTATTCCTTCTCTGCGACTCCACTGAACTTTTCCGACTCCACTGAACTTTTCCGCCAATTTTATTCTACAACCAGGCTAAATCATGCCATGAATCTCTACTCTGGCTAACACCCATAGAGATCATATTCCACCAGTAATAAACCTTGGAACTTTTTGAAGTTTTGACAGGGAACATTAAAAAGTTGAAAAAATAACACGGGGAATATATTTCTTAGTTATTAACAGTTTCTTAATAATAAACTTCGCTGCTGGTGAAAGTTACAACTCGAAATTGCATGCTTTTCTGTGATTTTTGTGAGCCAGTATTGCAATAAACATTGAATTAATTACACAGGAGAAATTCCATAATTGTAAGTGACGCAAAGCAAAATCTACCTACAGTGAATTACATTATTAAGGAACAGATAATAACTAAGCGATATATTCCACCCCCCCCCCCCCCCCCGCGTTATTTTTACAACTTTACAAGTTCCCTGTCAAAACTTCAAAAAGTTCCCAGGTTTTGTACTGGTGGAATATGATCTCTACGGGCATTAGTCAGAGTAGAGATACATGGCATGATCTACAACCAGGCCACCATCGCTATATTTATAATGTGCTTGACTCGATTACCGACAGATGAAATCAACAAATAAGAATTCACTGTGATAATTACTCTAAGTGAAAGTGACACTATTAAAGACATATTATGTACTTGTTCGGGTGCATGAAACTGATAAGGAAGTACTCAGGTGCTATGATAACTGGAGGAATGTAACATTCTACTAACATCGCAAAAATTTGAAGCAAATCGATCGTACGACTCCATAAAAAAAACATCGTCAGAACTACGTTCAATTGTAAATGTTTACTAGTCGATTCGGGACACAACTATCGGCGATAAACAATTTCGCCATCGAGAGTCACTTCATATAATTAATATATAAGAATGACGATGTGTGTTGTCAATTGGAATATACCATTTGTTAACAATACTGCTTTGAACAAGATTATTCTCAATTTTTATTTGATCGCCCTACCTGAGTGTTTCACATCACTTTAGCTTTCGCAAACTTTATGCCATTTGAAAAATAACCGGACTATATGCCTTTAACTAATTGGCACTTGACAAAGAGATCACATAAGATCGAACAAACTTTTCAGGTTTATACATTGAAATGATGACAACATGTGAAAAGAGAAAGTGATTTGCCGAGCCGTATATTATTTAATAAACTCCTGGCTGTTGAAGTACAGTAATGCCCAAATTAATCGACTCCATAACCACAGCAGAATTATGGGTAACTTTTCAGGATTTAGTCGGAAATATGGCTTGTTGCCATTCATCGGAAAGCTCTCCCCGAGAGCTTTCCGATGAATGGCAACAAGCCATATTTCCGACTAAATCCTGAAAAGTTACCCATAATTCTGCTGTGGTTAAGCAGTCGATTAATTAGGGCATTACTGTATGAAGAAATTAACAGAGTACAATGTTTCACTGAACCAATTTCACTTGATCGACAGAAAATTTTATAAAAGACGAAGTAAGATATTTTTGATAGCTTTTCAGAAGCTTATTAGACGTTTAAAATCCACTAAGATTTTCAAGAGGGTCAAAATCACCATATAGCCCCCCCCCCCCTTTTATAACAAACTGTTATATGGAATCAATTATTATTATTTTTATTAAGCATGAAAATCAAACCACAGATACTAGTATAAAAGTCAGAAAAATTAATAAAGATGACTGCATGATGTTCAATTATAAATACCTGGTTATCAAAGGTGACTGAAGTTCAATTATAAATACATTGTTATCAACCTTCTCTGATATCATAAGTGCTGTATTATAAATATTTAATGAAGGGACTGCAAACCAGGGGGGGCATGCAAGCTTTGAAATAACGTTTGTGTCATTTGCAGAATGAGGTCCCCAGAGGGTGAATTTATAGCTGGCTAGCATAACTAAATTCATCCTCTGGGGACCTCACTCTGCTTAGGCCTCAGCTTCTGGGAAGTATCTATTCTCAAATTAACATTGTTTAAGTTAAGATCAGATTGAAGTTCCTCAATTGAAGTTGGCGATGTTCACCCACTGGACACGTCGATTATGCAATTTATCTTCTGCAAATTTAAGTGGATATAGAAACTGAACAGAAGGGAACTAAAGTAACTAAAAAACAATGTTAATTTGAGACAATAGATACTTCCCAGAAGATGAGGCCTACGCACAATGAGGTCCCCAGAGGGTGAATTTGGTTATGCCAGCCTGCTCTGCAAATGTCATACACACTAAATTCAGGATTGGTACTTGATGAGGGATTTCACAACATTGCCTTGGGGATTTGGTAATCAAACTCTCAATAATATGCAGAACCATTTAATATCATATCTGTATCCGATCATTACCAATATCTCTCATGAATACTTCAACACGTGTGCACATGTTTGAAACATGGGACTTCTCAGACAGACTTCAGTAACAGACCACACTTTTTTAGGAGGAGCTCTGTAGATGCTCAACAGCACACTTCCTGTTGTTTATGGTATACACCTTTCTAATTGATTATAAACAGAATGTAATTGGACAGATGGTGAATTACTGAGTATCTGTGGGAAGTCATCTGGCATGTGTGGACTTCACTAATCTTTGAATGGAGTGATAATTCCCTGTATCAATGTCATTAGCTAAACATGTGGAGAAGAAAACATTTAAGTACCCAATAACCCATGCCATCTACTGCACCTACAGTATCTTTGGACATGAAGCGGACATGAAGCGTGAAAAAAACTTGCTTCTAATCTTCTACTCACTAAATACAATGTACTTTGTCCAGATAATAGTCCTAATGAGGAGCTTTCATGCATTAAATGACCAAGTAATGTACACATCCTATGAAAATTCTACTAGCTTATTAAAGCCACATTTTTCTGAGTTATTTTAAATATACCATAATAGCCAACAGAAGCACTGCCATAGTGGCATAATATCAGCCCTCAAAATTAGGAAAAATTACCTATAGAAAAATTAATGCTGTGGCATGTTAGATTCCACATGTTGCTGCAGCGTTTCCCATGGCATTGCTTATTGCCCGGGCCAATTTTGAGAACTGATAATATGATATTCCCTTAGGGTTGTTTCAAATTTCATGTCAGAAAGGTTGCATAACTTGGGAGTTATCACCAGAAAACTAATAATCTAGCATCTAGCAAAAAAACATGTCTGGTGAGAATCATTCGACATAGCAAGGATTTTGAACCAATTGAACCACATACCAAGTTTGATGGTGATGTACCGAACCTAACTGCAGTTATCAACAAGAAACCAAAAAAACCTGAATTTTTAAGTTGAAAAAAGTCTAACTCTGGTAGAAATGAGTGGACACAACACAACTGAAGATTGAACTTGACCTGTAATTTATGGTTTCAAATCGGCATAATAAATTTCATTCCATTCACTCAACATTAAATGAATTTTTAATCCGGAACCAAGAATACCAAAATCTAAAAAAAAAGAAGAAAGAAGACTCTGGTATAAATGCTGGATGGAACCCCAAATCGAATTGAGACAAATTTTATGGTTGTAAACCTGCATACCAAATTTCATTCTATTGAGTTAACATTAACTAAAGTTATCATCCCGAAACCAAAACAGAGCCCAAATTTCAACAAAGGGCTGTAACTGGTGAATATGTGCAATCAGACCCCAAAATCATATTTGACTTGTATTTTGTGATAGTGAAACTACATAACACATTTCATTAAAAGTTGTTCAGTGAAATTAACGTTGTCATCCGAAAACAAAATAGACAGATGAACGGACAGGCCAAAACATAATATGAATATGAATGGATTGAATAAGGACATACATGTAATTAGTAGACAGGGGGTAAAAATCACTGGAATATCAGATAGTTTTCAGTTGTTATCCATCTTAAAATATGTCTTTTAAACTATGTAAATGTAAGGTTGCACAGCTAAGTTAGCTACCCTTTATAAATGGTACATACATTTACCAGGTATATGAAGGAAGTTGGACGTCTAAAAAAATACTATATATAATCAGTAGAGTTCTGGTTTTGTTCAAAATGTTATTTTAAAAGCGACAGATCATTCTTTAAATAAAATAAAATTAAAATTATAATTTCCAGAGTAATGTGATACCTATATGTGACCCCACCATATCAAATCCAGTCGGAAGTCGGGATTTTTTTACCCTGTGCCAATGCATTCTCTTATATATGCGAGTCGACCATAGGTCGCCTCGCATATATAAGAGAATGCATTGGCCTAACAATTTTTTATCCGACATGTTTTTTAAATAAATGTTTCTTACAATTTTTAGGACATAAAATAAAATAACATCCATTACCCTGCAGGGAGCCCCACACATATATAGAAGCATATAGAAGAGTGTCGTCTGCTCATGTTTGTCTGGGACTCTGTATGTGTGAAATTATAAAATTGTTAAAGAATACAAGAACAAATTATTAAAATTGTAAAAAATTGTTAGGCCAATGCATTCTCTTATATATGCGAGGCGACCTATGGTCGACTCGCATATATAAGAGAATGCATTGGCACAGGGTAAAAAAATCCCGACTTCCGACTGGATTTGATATGGCGGGTCACATATAAGCTTGCAATGTATTTAGTTAAAAAAAAGCAGGTGCGATTTTTTTAATTCGGTTCACATGAGTGGGTCTTTATTATCAGAGAAAGCATCTAAATTTATGAGACAGAGGATGTATACAGCTCGATGAATATGCAAAGCCATGTCCCAGCATGAAAAAACATAAAACTTTATTTGATGCTGAAAGTTATTCATAACTTTATAATGTAAAAACAAATTTCCTTCCCTCAATGCTGCCGAATTATATGAGCAAGAGAAAGGTTCTGAAGCTCTAGCGTTTGATATCAATTTCTTATGCTCTAAGGCAGGCTTAGGCAGCTGATGATGAGGACAGTTAATCTAGTTTATCATTAACCAGTGCTGATGGTAAACAGCAGGTGGTTAATTAACCCTTTCATGCTGGCGCAGCATTAAATATCTTGTGACAGGGCATTCTCTTATATATGTGAGTCTCCAATAGGGAGCCTCGCATATACGTATGATCGAATGCACTGGTTTACAAGGTCACGGTAAATATTGTTAGGCCAATGTATTATCTTATATATGTGAGGCTCCCTTATGGAAGATTCGCATACATAAGAGAATGCATTGGCAAAGGTTTTCGCAAAATTTCACAAAGCTCCAGTAATGGAAGCAAGCCTTGAAATAGGGTGTCTGTCATTTGCAGAATGAGGTCCCCAGAGGGTGAATTTAGTGATGCTACCCCACATAGCGGGCTAGCATCACCAAATTCACCCTCTGGAAACCTCATTCTGCTGAGGTGTAAGCAGAATGAGGTCCCCCAGAGGGTGAATTTGCAAGTGACAGACACCCTATTTCAAGGCTTGAATGGAAATGTTCAGGAAGTTGCTATTTGTATGATGTTGATTGGAGATGCGGGTAACTGTTAGATTGCACATTGATATGTTTTCAAAATACTGGAGACACAGGTCTGCTTAAAGATGATCTATTTATCACATAATTTGGCCATAAAAGCAGTTTCATAATTATCGGTAATAGACACGTTTAATATCAGCGCGTGCGATGACGTCACGGCGTTCTTCAAATCACTTGCGATCGCTGTAGTTTATGATTGTTGTTTTCGATTAATATTTCGCGTTGCTTCGGGTTTATTTGATCATGTGATAAAAGGTATCTCACACTCGTCCTATTTTACACGTAATTTATCAACCTCGTCCTCTAAATTCTATTTGAGCCTCGGTAAACCTCGGCTCAATTAGAATTTAGTGAACTCGGTTGATAAATTCCGTATAAAATAGAAACTCATGTGAGATCCTCTATTTTCTACTTATTTTTCATTATTATTTTTAGATATAGTTATCCCGCATGTTACACTCCGAAAGAACACGAGCTGTAAAATGTCCCAAATTAATTGTATGTATATTATACCAGAAAATTCAAATTAAAATAAACATTAATTGATAGAAACATTTCCAAACAGGGGCCTTCGATTCATATTTATTATTTTATACCCAGGAAACTATATAAAACTTGTTATAGGAAGAGTTAGACCATGGTTTGGAGCCTCAAATTTCACCCTGTAATTTTAACCTTCCTGCCCTGTTCCAGGGATATAAATATATGAAATACAGTAATGCCCTAAATAATCGACTCCTTAACCACAGCAGAATTATGGGTAACTTTTCAGAATTTAGTCGGAAATATGTCTTGTTGCCATTCATCGGACTGAGAGCTTTCCGATGAATGGCAACAAGCCATTTTTCCGACTAAATCCTGAAAAGTTACCCATAATTCTGCTGTGGTTAAGGAGTCGATTATTTAGGGCATTACTGTACTTCTATTCGGCCTAAGAGAAACTTATCGAAGTGATAGCCATTACCGCTTTGTACTATAAGTACATTTTCAGCACTATATCAACAAGTTTGGTCCATAATGGTTCACATACAGTAATGCTCTAAATAATCGACCTCTTAACCAAAGCAGAATTATGGGTAACTTTTCAGGATTTAGTCGGGGAGAGCTTTCCGATGAATGGCAACAAGCCATATTTCCGACTAAATCCTGAAAAGTTACCCATAATTCTGCTTTGGTTAAGAGGTCGATTAATTAGAGCATTAGGTATGTTTTCATATCAATGTATACAAACTTTTTATGTTGAAACAAGCAATGTCATATTTTGTTTAAAAATAATCAAAATAAATTTTATTCCATATTAGTTTGATTCTTGATAATTGCATTCTGTGAATATAATATAAGTTTTGAATGTTTCTTACAAATTATTATTAAATGCAGAATGGTGATTAAGACTTAGCAAGCATTTACATGCCTTGTATTGTTAGCCAGATATAATTATATGAAGGGGTGTCACAATGATAGCCAATAGTGTAACAGTTTTGTAGAGCATGTATTCCGAATCCAGTAGAAGTTTAGTAGAGCGTGTTTTCTGAGTCTAGTAGATGTTCCGGGTTACAAGAAGTGCACAGATCTTGGGGAATTACATGTAGCTTTAATGTATATCACATACACCAGACGTCCAGCATACATACATGTATAACAAAAATATAAAACATGAGCAAAATAGCGAATTCGTGGAACCTTTCAGAACCGCATGTCTCGATGTTGTGTGCCTTCTGATTTTTTTTTGTGTTGGTTTCGGGTCTATTTCTTATACTAGATCAATATCCAACCATGCATACCATTGGTAACATAAAATAATTCGCCATAAATCTTTAAGCGCCATAAATGGCGTGATTGCGCAATTACACCTATATGCAGACAGGTTTTCCATGAATTATTTGTCTCGATACAATCTAGATATTTTCACACAATAGACTCTTAATTTGAGCCACTATTCATAAATGGGCTTTTGCAATAATAAATATGATGCAATCGCGACTCCATTGTATAAATGTTTTAACAGGATTTAGCAATTTGCCGAAGGTTAGTAATTGACCACATGTCTTGTGATTAGCGCTGAGAAATTCTTTAGGAGAAATACTCAGTTATGGAACCGTGTAATAAGTTGGAGTAGGGGGGGATTTATCAACTCTGACAACAGTAAAGCAAGTTCAAGGAGACTCCGCAAATTGTGTCACTTTTATAGTTGCATCTTCAAAAGTGGATCGTTGTAGTTTGCCAAATTTCTAAGAACTGTTTGAAGGGAAACTGTGCATATAAATCTTTAAAGAATTAAATATGAAACCTAAGTGTACTTTAAGATGCCAGGTAGAATTGTTATATAACAATCTTCGTGTATGCGGATGTACTGCACTTGACATTCAATGCTTCCAGAGCACTTATCCCTCAGGGTTTTATGTCTGCATGGTTTTATGCAGGCTGTTGAGTATAGAAGTTTGTTAACCGGGACCTCGTTGATCTCATCCAATATCCTAGGTATTTACCATGGGTTCTTTAAAACTCATTTACTGTGAGAAAGTTTATATTATATCCTATTTATATTTTACTGCCAAAAAGGATATCAAACAAGCTGTTATTAACAATGGACAATATAGTTTGATAGCCTGTGACGACCAATTCAGTGAGTGACGTAAGATGACACAACAAAATTTATGAGTGGTAAGATAATGTCTGTTTTATGACGGTATTGAAATTGTTGATACAGTACAGTCTACTAACACAATCACAGATACATGTGACCTGTAAGGTTATTTCTACATAGACAATATTGCACGCACTGGGACACATAATAGTAATATTATACATACCATAACATGCATTCTTTTGTCTACATCTGAATCATAATCTAAAACATCTTCTAGGTCAAGATTGCAGTCATAATCGTCATCCTGGAAGACAAAAAAAAAACACTTATAAGGACACACAAAGTTTTATAAGGCAGGTTTTAAAATTTATTTTTTACCTACAAGATTACCCTGAAGGCAGGTTTTTATTCACACTTTTTTGCTGCCTCTTGGAACTCCCAAATTGGGAGTATCATTTTAGATCCCATTGGAATCATTTATCTCAAACTCTCCAACTGATTTATTGAACTACTTCCTCCCTTGTCCAAAAAATTGACCCAAGTAGAAAAATACTTTAATTTGTGATTTTGATCTATAAGAAAAACCACATTTCACAATAACATAACAATTTCAACTTAATTTTGGTCTGAAACTTCCAACTGATGTTGTATCAGGCATGAAATTGGATATGTTGACCAAAATTGGGTGCCCTCCCTGTCACAATTCCCCTGTAATGGCCTGAAGTATTAAACTGATGCATTGTAGAGATTGGCTGAAAGGTATAGATCATACCATTTTAGAGAACAGAAGTGTAAAACAGACTGGCAGATTAACGCTATACCTAAACATTATTAAAGATTTAGTCCTTGCCTGAGAATTTTGCACCTAAAAATGTTTCAGACTACTGTAAATCAATTATAAATGCTATTTTGGAGGAATGCAAGTATGTTTCAAGAACTCACAAATCCTTCCTCCGTAAATATCAGCATACTATCTTTTTGGCAGGGTATGTACCTATCGTGACATTCTATTGCCTTTAGGATCTGTTTTGACTAGGAATAAAACTTTGACATTGGTGTGATTAATTTGAAGCTTTGATGATAAAAGCAAACTACAAACTGGTAAACCATTCATTGAGAATTTATCACCAAACACACTACTATTCTACCTGGGATTAACAAGTAAGCATTAATTCTGATGCAAATAATACGTCAATCTAAAAGTAATTTCCCATTGTCTGGGATTATTCTACCCTGATTGTGAAAGGGACTCGTGCCCTTGCCATTGAGAAAAATTAACGAATAGGGGTTTTATTGGTAATGTTAAAACGATTTAACAAATACAAGTAAATATTTTTTTAATTTTCCAATGCCATATATCAAGCTGTCAGTAAGAAATGATAACTAGTGTAATGCCCTAAATAATCGGCTCCTTAACCACATCAGAATTATGGGTAACTTTTCAGGATTTATGCGGAAATATGGCTTGTTGTCATTCATCGGAAAGCTCTTACGGAGAGCTTTCCAATGAATGGCAACAAGCCATATTTCCGACTAAATTCTGAAAATTTACCCATAATTCTGCTGTGGTTAAGGAGTAGATTATTTAGGGCATTACTGTAATTTGTTGAGTACAGTGTACCAACCCAACAAAAGACCACTTCCAAACTTAACCCTTTCATGACTGGAGCTGTGCTGGTGCAACATCAAAGACGCTGTGCCAGTGCAATTTCTTACATATGCGAGTCTCCCATAGGGAGACTCACATATATAAGAGAATGCACTGGCTTAGAGTGTCAAGGTAAATATTGTTAGGCCAATGTATTCTCTTATATATGCAAGGCTCCCTATGGGAGACTTGTATATATAAGAGAATGCATTGGCTCAGGTTTTTCGCAAAATTTCAGGAAGCTCCAGTCATGGAAGGGTTAACAAAATTTGAAATAAATCATGGGGATCCTCAAAAAAAAAAAAAAATCTTCTTGTCAGTTACCAGCCCAGAGAATTAAAATTGGGAAGGAGAAAAGTTAAAAAAGGCTCAAATTCAAGTTACCATCTAAAGTAAACTTTCTGTGACCCAATAAGTAAAATATTAAGCAATACAAGAACCCCATTTATAACAGGATTGAATAAATACACCATTATAACCAATAAATATAATTTAAGTTTGCTGTTTTGAAATATTCATTCAGGAATATGACAGAGAAGTCACTTCTCCCTAGGACAAAAATAGGGAGAATAAGTGGCACATTTTAGGGAGAAGATCTTTGCCAAATCACCCTTTTTACTTCTTGTTAAATTTTAGAAATTGGAGAAAAATGTGCTGCTTTAAAATTGGGGGGGGGGGGGGATGTCGTAGCACACAAGTAATAATTTGAATATATATCCCCCCCACACAATAATAAAGACTGTGGAAAACAAATTTATTATGAGAACATTGCACTTTTTAAAAGAAATTTTTCTGTGTTTCTAATTTGAAAATATGTCACACAGGATACTAAGTCTATATTCATGTGAATTTCTCATACTTGGTTTCACCTCCAAATGTGGTTTATAAGGGTTACTTTATTAATTGACTAGTGTGCATTCTTTTATTTGATTGGTCGGTAGCTACATGTACAGTACATGATATGGGACTGTCTTCATTGCAATCCGTGATAATTCAACCTATAAACCACGGAAAAATATCCTGTATCATGTGTTAGCCTCGTTCCGGTAATGCACTGTAAATATACAACCCCCAGATTATATGACACTGCCCAATAATAATTACATTAAGTAAATATCTAATATATGGAAATATTGAAATAGCTGATGACCGATACGACATGTGACACACAAATGTTGTATATATGCTTGTGTCTGTATTGCTCTTACGAACCCATTCTATGAAACCCATACTATAATATATTAGACATGGTGTAAACATTTAGTACATGAATATACCAATTCATTACCTGTCTCCGACAACTCCACGACGGGACGCGACTCGAGTAATGCAAGCATAATATTGCTTGCTTTGTCGCACCATTTTATATTATGTCCACCGATGATAAGGTCACTTGTGGAGACGGCATATATAAGCCATATAGGCTTACAGCCGAATCCACTCCCATACACAAGGAACATGGTAACATGAATTACCAATATATTATATTGTATCAAATTATTATTGGGAATAAATATTATTAAACCAACCCCCAGAAAATTTCTGTATCATGCAGGAGCCTTGTTCAGGAAATTACAACCTCCCCCCAAACCCAAATTTTTTTTTCTCAAAATCACGTAGGAGCTTCGTTCCGGAATATCAATTAACTTTTTGGGTATGGGACAATGTATGCTGTCAAAGTGTTATCATAACTCATTATATTTTAGGTGCTACTGGAAAAGGAAAGTCAATAGATAAATTTGTTACCACGTGTCTGTTCACGTATATGTACAGTAATGCTCTAAGTAATGACTTCTTAACCACAGCAGAATTATGGGTAACTTTTCAGGATTTAGTCGGAAATATGGCTTGTTGCCATTCATTGGAAAGCTCTCCCCGAGAGCTTTCCGATGAATGGCAACAAGCCATATTTCCGACTAAATCCTGAAAAGTTACCCATAATTCTGCTGTGGTTAAGAAGTCGATTACTTAGAGCATTACTGCAGTACATGTTTTATCATATCCTCAGCCAGGCAGATCACATTCAATCCTCATATGGATATGACTGGCTTTGGGCAGGTAAAATCCTGTACTACGTGAACTAATTCGGGGTAACTAATAGTATTATATTTATAGCAGGATCAAGGCACAATTATTCACAGCACAACTAACATCTTCCAATTTAGTAAATAAAAATCCGGGGAAAAGTTTATGATTGTTATTTTATTGAAACGTACCTATTAACTGCACCACACCTCATTGCCATGGGCACCCCACTAATGTGACAATCATTAATATCTTGGCCAGGGTGGGGTCATTTTGCTTCATGTGCCTTCGGGTGCTTATTACCACACACACGCAGGACCACTGGTATGGTGTTAAGACTGATTGAGCGGTAAAACTGGTATCCTGTTAATTTAATTACTTGGGCGTTATTAATTATTAAACTTTCTTTCATAATTGTCTGTGATGTATTCTTTAGATGCCTCCAGCAGTATCGGCTATCAGCATGAACACTATGGACAAGACAGACATAATGTGTTGTTCTCTGAAGTACTGGTATGCATACAAGTAATAAGATACTCTTACAGAATTCAAATGAGAAATAAAGTATACTTTAACACTTTCGTGCCTGGGGCTTCCTGAATTTTGCAATATTTAAAGATCCTGTGCCATTGCATTCTTTTATATATGCAAATCTCCCATAGGGATCCTCGCATATATATGAGAATACATTGGCCTAACAATATTTACCATGACCTAGTGAGCCAGTGCGTTCTCTTATATATGCGAGGCTCCCATAGGGAGACTCGCATATATAAGAAAATGCACTGGCACAGGATCTTTAATGCTGCACCAGTGCAGCTCCCGTTATGAAATGGTTAAAGCCCCTCAGCTGTTTTAAACAATATTTTTTGTTTGGATTTAGGAACAGAAATTTAGCACTTCAGAATTTACAGGGGCCCATGCAAATTTGTATTCAAACTTTACAAATATTTGGAATGATTCAGAGTCATCAGGATCCAGACTATCTAGAACAGCTACAGTAATGCCCTAAGTAATTGACTCCTTAACCACAGCAGAATTATGGGTAACTTTTCAGGATTTAGTCGGAAATATGGCTTGTTGCCATTCATCGGAAAGCTCTCTGTACACATTTGATAGTCTGTAACAAATAACAGGAGTTGTATTACTTTCAACATAGTTTTTTTGGCCGAAAATAATAATAATAACCCCCCTGCTATTAGTCCCAGGCTATCAAATTAGTAGCTATTAAATACTAGACAGTCCAGGTCATCTAAATCCAGTTTGTGGTCACTCAGACTGAGTTTGCGGAATGAAGATTCCCAGAATACTTTATAGATCAGACAACACAAATACTAGTACCCAGTACATGTACATCAATAATAATAAGAAAAGCAAATTATATATCCCTCATACACCTGCGAAAGCACCTACATATACAAATCCACGACATAATGGTAAGATCTATTTTTGACACAATGTAAAATTAAAATATGTTTTTTTTTTTAGCAAAATAGTGACAGCACCCATTCAATATATTGACCGTAGGTACTGCTAATGCAGTGCTAAGTATTGATATTCTCTCTGATAGGGCCCGGCAAATATTCAAAATTCAACTCGATGTCGATATTGACACCGAATCGGACCTCCAATTAAAACTGATTATTCAAATATTTACAAATATCCAATTTATTCTGATAATTGTCATATTGTTGTGATTTTTATGCAGGTTGATGATGAAATTGACGTGATGCATACATTGTATTCAACATACACATGTACATATTGTGTTAAATTACAGAGGTTGTTTCACTTACATGGATATGTAACTAAAAAAACTCGCGCAAGAGACAAGGTGTCCAAAGAGCCTAATTGTTTAATTGCTGGTGAATTGGGCTATCATGATGGATATGCCTGTATACAGGTATGTGTCAATGTGCCTTATTTTGACAAACTGTAAGATTGTGCGTGTACATATAAATATATGTGCATGATCACTGCATAAATCTGTCTGATTATACAGTAATAATTAAACTGCATAATTATTTATTTGAATGTACCGGTATTATACCGGTAAATTATACAACTGGAGATTTGCAAATGATATGCTTTTTTCTTTCAAAGTACAGTAATGCCCTAATTAATCGACTTCTTAACCATAGCAGAATTATGGGTAACTTTTCAGGATTTAGTCGGAAATATGGCTTGTTGCCATTCATCAGAAAGCTCTCGGCGAGAGAATGGCAACAAGCCATATTTCCGACTAAATCCTGAAAAGTTACCCATAATTCTGCTATGGTTAAGAAGTCGATTAATTTGGGCATTACTGTACTTTATATACTGAAATTTCCCCACCGTCATACCTGTAATTATTTTGAATATGTGGAAAATAATGATTCACAGGGCCCTACTCACTGCCTGAATGTGTACTGTTATATGGTATCTCACATACATATTATACGAAGATTGAAACAAGTCATGTGTGGTAAATGTTTTTATTGTGATTCATATCACTATTTTAAAGACATTTAAAACATTGTCTCTGCCAGCTACCGTACTTATATTAAGAACACATCACTTGATAAATCATGATGGAATGCTGGGGACTGTCAACATACTATATAATATGAGCATAGCAATCCCGAAAAGATAAGTTTCCATGTATGTGCCAGATAAGACAGGAGCATAAGGTTTAGATCATATGCATCAATTTATGGGTTGGGTGATTTATTAACCATTCAATGTTTTTAAATATTAGATCACAGCAATTATATTTAGTTGGTTCACGAAGATCAGGGAAATAATTTATGGAGGATCTATGGAGGAGGGAAAAACAAAACACAGGGCAGATCTTAACATACCGATTGGTAATTATTCCACATGATCACTGGTGAACAAAATCCTGACACTGGTGTATTCACTTGAAATAATTGTTTCCGATTAAAAATTATTAATATCTCAACTATTCCCATTTTCCTATGATATTATGACTGATAGAACTGTTTGGTTTTACACAAAGCTTAACAACACTTGAAGAAAAAAAAATTGCATTGGGGAAGCTAGTAGCCCACCCCCCCCCCCCCACCATTACAACATTTGTCCAGGTATGTTGTCATGGGTGCAGTACGCTTTCCGATTGAGCGCGGACATTAAAGGCTAACCTGTGTACACACCCGGGTGTGTGCATGTTAAAGAACGCTACTGGAGTCACCACATGGTTATAAAGTTACTCGGCCATGGTAGCACCTGGACCAGTGAAACACTGCACTGAAATATCTAGATATGCATTTTGTTGTCAGCAGGATCATTAACAACAAATTAAATTGGTGTAACCTTAACATGTGCATTACAATCATCTTAAAACAACCAGAAAAATTGGGAATAATGAATTCCCCAAAATTACAATAATCTTGTAGAATTACTGTAATGCCCTAAATAATTTACTCCTTAACTGCAGCAGAATTGCAGCTTGTTGCCATATTTCCAACTAAATCTTGAAAAATTACCCATAATTCTGCTGCGGTTAAGGAGTCGATTATTTAGGGCATTACTGTAGTTTGATGAACAGCATCTATGAGATGGTGACATATGGAGCGCATGGTGAATAATCTCTTGAGTCACTCAGACACAACATGTTAATGTGAATGCTTTAATTTTATATAAGGAGAGGTGAGAGGTTAATCTCCAGGGAAGATCACCATCAACGAATAATCCTTTGCTAGAAATGGTCTACTAGTTTCGGATTGTTATTATCCTTCGTCAGGACCTGTGGGTGTGAGAAAAGTAGCTTGCTGACTCCGTTTATATAGCCCTTGGTGCGGCATCCTTCCATGTGATTGGTTGAAACCGTTAAGGTCAAGGGGTTGTGAGTATGGTTCACTATTGTGGTTCACTGAGTGAGGGGGATAGTTGTGGTTAACTAATATGGTTCACTCATGTTGGTTCCATTTCTGGTTCTCTGTGGTTCACTAATATGGTTCACTCATGTTGGTTCCATTTATGGTTCACTGTGGTTCACTAATATGGTTCACTAATGTTGTTTCCATTTCTGGTTCACTGTGGTTCACTTAACCAGAGAACACTTCAACGAGATCCTGTACGATTGTATGGAGATAGTTAATGTCATCACAGACTCATTATATCTCTGCTGCAAACATGACAGACAACACTTGTCACATTGGACTGCAACCAAGTCGGTCACAGTATATCCCACCTTACATACTAAATCATTGATATACTGCCCGGGGACTCAGATAATGACGCAAACACCAAAGCCTGCGAAATTAGGGAAACATACTTTACATTTTACTCAGAATGCTATTTCTTTAGGGCTTGAATAGGAAGGACTTTTTAGTCACCTCTCTTCTTGCTTTAATTTTATAGTAATTGCCAAGCCTTGAAATAGTGTGTCTGTCATTTGCAAAATAAGGTCCCCAGAGGGTGAATTTAGTGACGTTACCCCACAAGGCGTGCTAGCATCGCAAAATGCACCTTCTGGGGATCTCATTCTGCTTATGCCTCCTCTTTTGGGAAGTATCTTTAGTCTCAAATTAACATTGTTTTAGTTACTTTTTTCCCTTTTGTTCAGTTTCTATATCCACTACTAAGTAATTTGCAGAAGATAAAATGCATAATCGTTGTAACTAAATGGATGAACATCACCAACTTCAACTGGGGAACTTCAATCTGATCCTACTGGTACAGGTAGGTCTCCCATATAGCAGTTGAGACCTCAGCAGAATGAGGTTTCCAGAGGGTGAACTTGGTGTTGCTAGCCCACCATGTGGGATATTGTCACTAAATTCACCCTCTGGGATCTCATTCTGCAAATGACAGACACAATATTTCAAGGCTTGGCTTTAATTGGATAGTAAATGCAGTAGTAATTGTATCCTTGTGACATTTACCCGCTCATGATCCAATACAAACTTGACAGCTAGATTCAAACAAAAGGGCTAAGAATTGGCAAATAAATTCACCTAATTTGCAGATGATTGTGGTTTTCATGAGCTTGAATTGGCTAACCACACAAGGGCTGCGAATTATGTAGTTTACTTAAGTTTAATTGTGATAGTCTAACCTTAGGGAAGTTGTTGAGCCACACAATCTGGAAATGATGCGGGTAAAGACAAGCATCAGAAGCATGTTCTATGTGACATTAACTCAAATCTGATTATAAGCCTCTGGTCAAGGACATTGACCGAAAGCAGGCCTCAAAATATGGTGCTGGACATTTGAAGAATGAGGTCGCCAGAGGGTGAATTTAGTGACACTAACCTGCACAGTGGGCTAGCATCACTAAATTCACCCTCTGGGGACCTCAGTCTGCTTAATAGGCTTTATCACTTCTGTAAAGTATCTTTATTATAAAATTAACAAGTTTTTTAGTTTCCTCAGAAACCTTTTTCTGTTTTATGTTATTTTCTCTATATCCCCATATTGGGAGATGACACAATGCATAATCGATGTGCCCAATGGGTGTACATCACAATATTCACCATTTGGGAACTTCAATCTGAGTCTATGTCTGCCATAGCAGATGAGGCCATGCAGAATGAGGTCCCCAGAGGGTGCATATCACCATCTTTACCATCTGGGAAGTTAAATCTGAGTCTAGTACTCCCATAGTAGATGAGGCCATAAAGAATGAGGTCCCCAGAGGGTGAATTTAGCAATGCTAGCCCGCTGTGTGTATTCTGCAAATGTCCAGCACCATATTTTTAGGTCTGTCCGAAAGAAACTTTGAAGTACATGTAACTACCGGTACTGGATTGATTTTGTGTAGGGCAACAAGTTCCAAGAGTGCCTCCCACCAATCAAAGTAGATTTTCATAGCTACATGTACATTGTATATGATGGTGGCAGCAAGGGTGAGAATGTGTGAAGGTGAGAAGCTGTTGCTACTACTCAAAGAGCAGATGTTATTTCCATATATCGAAGTCATGAATATTCAAAAGCTCCATACATGTATATGAAAATGCTACTCCAGAACTTTGACACTAAAACCAAGGAACCGGGGCGAATCTCTGAAACCATGGAATGGGGCTGGCTGAATCCAATTCAGCCGTGACTCAGTGATCTCGCTTAATAATTGCGTCTACATGTATGTCACTCAGAAAGTTCTGGACAAGAAATTGGGCTCCAGGACCTTTGAGGTAGTAGGCTTGTTTTGATAAATACAATGAGAAACCAACTTCAAATAACAGACAATATATCACTATAATATATCACTCTTATGATAATGTTTCATTATCTCCATCTGATATGGTATATTATAATAATGCTATGGTAGAAATTCATACCAACCATTGCTAATGCTATGAGCATGTTTACAAAAAATCTGGCAGCATTTTAATTTGCAGAAAGACACATCTACAATATCCAGTTCCAAAAAAGTTACCTGCAATTTTGTGACACATCTGAAGGTAAGTTTCCATTTCTATGTATTAGCTTTGTTTAATTCAATTGACATATCACTTCAGTCATATGGTGGTATTGGTAATTTAATTTATTTTTGTAATTCTTTTTCACCATTTGTACCACGATTGTGGTTTATGTGAATAAACAATTTGATTTGATTTGGTATATGCATTGTATCTTGTCCCTTCTAATTTGCAACTGAATGACAATGTGGGGACAAATATCTGCCTCAGTAATCCCCCAATTAGAACTGTCTATTGGAGGCATTGTGTTACCAATAAGCTGGTGGCCACAAAGGCTAATTAAGATTATGACTCTAATTAACAATCAGAGTGTTGATTACGTCATTGTCCTTTACAATTGGCCTGGCTGTGTGTCTGACTTACTGAGATAGTCTTATTCCCTTAATAATTAAATGATGGATACATGTGTGTTACTAAAATACTCTATTATTTTCATTTTATAGCGAAAGCATCAAGATGTCTATGAATCAACAGTCACACAGGCACCATCAGCAAGTGATCAACAACCTACTAGGATCTATCAGTATGAAAAAACATCGGTCAAGAATGCGAAAAGCATTGAAGATAGTTAGCAAAGTTCATAAATGTCTTATATCATTCCAATTTTTAGAAGATCAACCCCGACTACAAGCTGCCAATGCAACACGCTGGAATTGCCAGCTATAAATCATGATTCGCTCAGTTCTACGAACACCTATACTGGACTCAGTACATTGGCTGCTCTGCACCAAGTGTGCTTCACCATGTATTTCATCTTGCTTGTATTAAATTTATATTTTGTTATCAAATAAAGTTTATATAAATAAAAAGTGTTCCTACATCAATTATGTGCTGAAATGTAATTGTAATTGTAATTGAATTACATTTCAAAGTAATTGTAATTAATTACATTGTGAAATAGATGTAATGGGAATTGTAATTGTAATTGAAAAATGTTGAAGTAATTGTAATTGTAATTAATTACATTCACAAGTAATTGCCCCAAGCCTGCTCCAGGCCAATCTTTATGAAACCTACTGGTATTGTACTTTTTAATAAGATTCTATCACTAATTCTAGAGTATAAAATAACACAATTGAAATGCTGCAGTGGTTCTACATATTCACAGTACGGACACCAATTAATATTTTCCTGTGACTTTTTTCATGTACATGAAATCTGTCGGTAAGCGTATAATAAAATTTGAATATATAAGTTTTTGAATTGCAGTGGTAGTGACCGCAGTAGGTAATACAATGTAATTAAGCATCAAAGTGGTACACCGGAACTTATACCAGTATTTGCAGTTCACAGCGATTTACAAATAATTAGTAAATCATAAAAGACGCTGGTGTCTGAATTTATCCACAATTCAATACCCTCAATCCATGTTACAAAAATCCATTTAACGTTGCTGCCAATGAAGGAAAACACTTGAGTCAAAAGACTCAAAACGCTTAGCAGGGAAGTAATCAACGATGATGAGAAGATGTTCAATATGGGATGCATGAAGACATTACTTTCTGATTACAGACAGAACACCTATGGGTTTCTCATTACGTGCAGTGTACAATAATTTTCCCACGGTGCTAGTCGCACTATATCTCACCTTGAGTCCCGGCCAGCACCAGCAGCCTCTTGAGAACTCAGTAGGAGATGTTCCTGTGCGCTGCTGCTATATAAACATCTATCATCTTTTAACATTATGTCTGTTAGTTTGCATAGTTTAAGAATGCAATATCTCAGCACATATATGCAGATTTTTTTTATGGTCAATAGTACCTGACTGGTATTGTGCATTCTATTTAAGAGTATAATTGATCGATTATTTTTATTTTTAAAATTGTGAAATTTGACTGACAAATTTTGGCAGTTTATTTATATTGATAATATCAATTTTTTTTCTCTGCTAGAAGTGGACAATTTAACTTAAAGTGATGTGGAACACTCCGGTATGGTATCCAAATAGAAATGGAGAATTTTGGAGTAATTTTTACAAATAGTATATCCAAAAATTGACAATACGCAGTGTCATTCTTATATATTAATTAAATGCAGTGACTCTTGATGGCAAAATCGTTTTCGTTAGTTTATCGCTGATAGATGCATCCCGAATCAAGTAGTAAATATTTACAATTGAGCGTCGTTCTGACAATGTTTTCTATGGATTCAAATTTTCGGTGATGTTAGTAGAATGTTACATTCCTCCAGTTGTCATAGCGTCTGAATACTAACTTATCAGTTTCACGCACCCGAACAAGTACATAATATGTCTTTAAATGTCAAACAAGACATAAACATGTAAATGAAACTTTAGTTGAAATGAGGTGTATATGTTATACATTTTAGTGAATTGGTTTACTTGATATGACATATACAGTAATGCTCTAATTAATCGACTTCTTAACCACAGCAGAATTATGGGTAACTTTTCAGGATTTAGTCGGAAATATGGCTTGTTGCCATTCATCGGAAAGCTCTCCCATATTTCCGACTAAATCCTGAAAAATTACCCATAATTCTGCTGTGGTTAAGGAGTCTATTATTTAGCGCATTACTGTAATTTGATACCCTAGAATCAAGTTCAAGGAAGATATCGATATACACCAACGTTATCTTAACAAATCACCAGTGCGAACAATATGCACAAGGAGTGACTAGTTTGAGAAAAGGATAGCTACTCATGCATTCACTTTTGTCAATACTGATAAAAACCTACTATGCCTCAGGCTAAATTCATCAGTGCATGATTTGCACAAATCATATCCTGCCAGATTCATCATAAATCATACCCTTTTCACAATAATTGAAGGCAAAAATATGTCATAAATATTGGCTATTGTATCATACAATACGGCAACTTTCAAGCATGCTTGACATTGATGTGCGCAGTGTTATTTCATGACTCACTTTTTGACCTAAACGTAGGGTGAATTAATATTATAATATGTTTTATGTTGTTGAACTTATTATCAGAAAATTTCACTCAATACAATGTAAATAGGACTCCGTCTGTACTTTTATTATCTGCCGTCTGCTTATATTACCTGTATCCATGCAAAACAATAATAGACCATTCCAATGTACACTTTTTAACTTTGTGGGAGAATCCATTTATTATAGAAAGTGTTAAAATGAAAGATACAGTAATGCTCTAATTATTAAATCGACTCCATAACAACAGCAGAATTATGGGTAACTTTTCAGGATTTAGTCGGAAATATGGCTTGTTGCCATTCATCGGAAAGCTCTCCGCAACAAGCCATATTTTCGATTACTTAGAGCATTACTGTAGTTCTTCTAAAAGTTGCCAAAATAACAGACTTAACCCAAAATCACACATTTAAGTACAAGACCAGGCCACATCAACATTTGGGTTGATAAAAAGTAAAAGCAAGAAGGAACAAATTATTCATCACCACCAAGCAATCGATAACAGCGGAACTACCGTATATACATCTTATTTCACAAAATATTTTGTTAACATCATGATTTATTAAAATTATAGAAGTAAGCTGAGGTATATCTTTCCATGTAAACCCTTCCATGACTGGAGCTTCCTGAAATTTTGCGAAAACCCTTTGCCAATGAATACTCTTATACCGGTATACATGTATGTGAGTCTACATGTACAATAGGGAGCCTGGAATATATAAGAGAATACATTGGACTAACAATATTTACCTTGACCTTGTAAGCCAGTGCATTCTCTTATATATGCGAGGCTCCCTATGGGGGACTCATATATACGAGAATGCACTGGCACAGGATATTCAATGCTACACCAGTGCAGCTCCAGTCATGAAATAGTTAGAAAGAGTTGAAATAATTTGTGAAAAAAAAAAAGAGAAAAAATAAAAACTCAGCCATCAATTATTTGCTAAAATCACACAGGGGTTCCAGTCTCTAGACACAGGGAGGGGGTGGGTGAATCGACTCCTTAACCACAGCAGAATTCACTGAGAGCTTTCCGATGAATGGCAACAAGCTATATTTCCGACTAAATCCTGAAAAGTTACCCATAATTCTGCTGTAACCACTGAGAGCTTTCCGATGAATGGCAACAAGCCATATTTCCGACTAAATCCTGAAAAGTTACCCATAATTCTGCAGTGGTTAAGGAGTCGATTATTTAGAGCATTACTGTATATATCTTTATAGTTGTGTACTGCTGCATTATTTCTGAGTATGAATATGTCTATATAATGAATAAAGTACCATACACTGTATACATCACCAAGTTGGACACATATTAAGCACTTAGCTGTGCCACATGTGTAGCAGGTATTGAGTTGCCTGATTTATTTTACTCTACTGGAAGACAAAATTTGTATCATTTCATTAAAGAAGCACCATGAATGCTACGATGTTAAGCCTTTATTCCACCTCTATGCATCACCAAGTTGGACACTTACAATGTATATTTAACATTTACTGTAGCTGAGCCACGTAGCTATTGCGTTAATTGGCTGAGTGTTTATTCAAATTGAAGATAAAATTTGTACATGTATCATTAAGCCTTTATTCCATTTTTAAACAAAATTACATGTACATGTACTTCAGGCATTGGCTAACATTGGAGAACATTCCCCCCCCCCCTCCCCAACCCTGACTCAAACAATTTTTTCTCGGAAGAAGTTAATTTCTCGCTGTTTCATGACTTCATATTTAGCAAAATAAGTAAGAACACCATAAGAGGATTTTTTTTAATGTAGGTGCTGGGTTGGGGGGGGGGGGGGGGTATAAGAGATCCAGGCCTGTATTAGTATACTTGAAAAAAAAAAATTTAAATAAAAAAAAAAATTTAAATAAAAAAATAATTTGTCTGGCCATTTCAGGTTCATCAAATAATCAATTGTGGGAAAATTTTGTCACTTGGAAAAAAAAATCTCATTTCAGGGTCAAGCGATATGAAATGAGTTTTTTTTTAGTCATACATAGGGGCTACTATATAGTAGGATATCCAGGGTGGGGGATATCCAGGGGGAGATGACGTGTTATACAGCTATTAGAATTTCTTATTTTTATTCTGACCTTCCAGCTGAACCCACCCAATTATTGTATGGATTTTAAAATATTTATATTTCATTTCTATCACAGGGAAGAACATAACTGCACTATACATTATGTGACAGTGCTATTTTATTACAAAATAGAAAGTACCATGTAGCCTGCTAGAACCAGTATATACTAAGTAGTAATCTTTGTATAGGTTATATCCATAGAAAAATAGTGACATTTTATTAATATTTTAGCAGATGAAAGCGAAATTTTTTCAACATAATATATTAAGTTATTTTCAATTGCATTACTGGCCTACTGTAAATCCCCTTGTATCCATTAAGACATATAGGCCTACCATGCATGTACATACAGGTACCAGTACTCAATTAGTGTTAAAATCATTTATAGGCCTAATTAATATCACAAATTAGAAAATGTTACTTTTTAAAAAGAAATTAGAAAGTTTCAGCTGGTTTTATCCAATATCCACCCTTACTCAAAGTCCTGAGGTAATTGTCATGCACCTATTCCAGTGGTGGGGGGGGGGGGGTCAAATACTAGGAAATCAGTGGACCCCCCTCCTCCCACTACAGCCCTGGAGTAAATGTAAAGGGGCTCTGGAAATATTTATATATCCAGAAAATAGGGGCATCTTACCTCTGAATTGTATAAAATCCGCAACTGATCGAACAACCATTCTTCTACTGCCAGTCTTTTTCTTATCAACATCATTTGATGTTGTCCGTACTTTGCAGTCAAATACTTTTTTCTTTTGTCTTTATCATCGTCATTTTTCATAGAAAATCCCACATGGCTTCTTGGGGACAAGTCTGTTGATGTGTCAGCATGACTTCTTGAGTTTGGATGTTTATATTTACTTTCCATTGAATTATTTGAACACGTAACGCTGCTAGCACTGCAAGTCTCCATAACTTTGTGAAAGCCGACAGTTCTCTTTGATGTTTCTCCACTCATTGTTTACGCACCTTGGAAACAAATCCTTCCGCACCTAAATAATGAAATGATTAGTGACAACCATAATTTAGTATAAATTTGATATAAGTATACAATAGCTATTTTAAAATTATGTTTAATTGATAAGTAGCTACTTATAATGTGCAATAAACAAAAAGAACTATATTTTGTGCAAGGTGCGAGATTAATACGCAACTTGTTCCGGTGCGGAAGCCATTGCAATGTCATAAATTTGTCCAATATGTTGTTCTTTTCGTATTTATTTCTCTTTCCCTTCTTGGTTTTGGCCAAGGAAGATTTAATAACGTTAGATCAGTTACTCAAAAATCCAGATCTTCTAATTGATTTGGAAAAGAGGCTCGGAATAGAGGACGATACCGCGGAGAAATCAGACCAAGAAGACTTGGAAACAATATCCGATTCAGTTGGGAATAGTTGCCAATTTTCGAGTCAAACGAATAGAATCATCAAAACAACATCCTCTTTGAAAAATGGGGCAGCGTTTTTGAAATCTTTATTGCACCAGACAGATCGCGACTGTGTGGAGAATTGTTGTTATACCCAGGGTTGCACAACAGCGATATTTGAAGACAAGGTATACACAACTTTTCTGAGTTTTTGTTTTATTTATAGAATTGAATTTAGAAATTAAGAATACATCAAATTCACGGTGACCAAAATGTCACATTACTCACATAATAAGTATACATGTATATACACTAATAATTAGGGTGTACATCAGTTGTGTACATGGCATAATAGCCAATGAGGCTATTCTGCAGTACACATCATAATAAACATACTACTCTGTATATAGCTATTCTGCCAGGATCGTATATGGTAAAATAGCAGTAACTCGGGATATGGCCATTCTGCCGCAACAACTGTGACACGCTTTTTTTTAAGACAACGGACACGTTACATAAGCCCTACACATACAATGTACGATCGAAAGACATTGTTAAAATCACATGGCATCGCGTCAATGATAGAGCGGTTAATTGTGAACCTCGACGAAGAGTCAAATTTTTATGTTATTAACATACCGGTACATCTACTGTATGATATGTTCTGTCTTTACGATAAAATATAATTGTAGCTGTTTAGGCTATGGTTGCTACTATACATTATGTATAAATCTAGCTGTGTCTAGTCTGGTGTAGCCCCTCTCTGGTATACCGCTATAATCAAAGTAATTGACTTGAAAAATGGGGTGATAACCTGGTAATGACCACAGAATTGGTGGGTATTGCTTTTTAAATAGTCGCATCCCTTAAAACCGCCATAACAGAAATAATATTATATTAGACAAACTTTGTTCTTATACATTTACTAGTAGTAGTACTGATCATAAATATTGCGTAAATTGCGGCATGTAATTGTCATGCTCTGTTATTGTCAGTAATCTGTTAGGTATGTAAACTAAGTTTAACTAACGCCATGTTAGGCCCCTCAAAAAAGATTACTTGTTTATCATAGGCGCCCGCCCCTAAAATTCCTCCCATGGGGATGCGTATTATTTTTTGTTTTTTATATTATCTCCAGAACACCAATATATGCTTTACGCGGAGCTCAATATCGGTCAAAGAACGACTACTCTATATCCAGGAAGTCACATTACGCAAAGTATAAACATCGGTACACGGTACGCCGATCGATCACACATACCGGAAACGCGTACACCTACCGGAAACACGTGTTTCTGTGTATAGTTTCAAGCCGTGCATTTTATAAAATTAAAGTATTTGTCTGTTACGCGGTATAGACTAGGGGATTTGTGATTATACAAATCACCGATGGGCCGAAGGTTCTTAAGCCCTTTTACAGGACAACACTCCCAGAGTATACCAGCCTATACCAACGAACTAGCAAGATTAACAGCTAGGTAGAGCTGGGACGGTTATGGGTTTTTCGTGACCGGTTATGAACGGCAGAAAACCGCGATTAACCGGTTAACCACATATTATAGGTACTATTATGGGTGGGTAAGCCCAGTATGCAGAACGGCGATGATTGTGATGCTCACTGACATGGTAAGTTTGAGAACGGCTCCTGCCTATTATACAAAGAAGTTGTCATCCATGACACACATAATCACATATCTAATTAAGTACACATCTTCAATTTATTACTGAATAAAATAAATATACAATGTCATTCCCCTGTGAGGCTGTGTTGTGTTCATTTATTGTCCTTGTAAAATTACTCCATCGCCATCGGGATATGTGATCGGGCGGGAAGCTGAACACACCGACACGGAAGGGGGGGGAATGGATTGAAGGGCCGGGAGTCCCAAGCAGACAACTCCGTCGGCTTCATATCAAAGTGAAAACGACATGCCATCGATGCCGGCGTGGCACTGAATACGAGTCATGCGATGTGACAATGTTGTAAGATCACACGTGTGCTGACCCTTTGATGTTTCGTTTTGACGTCGGCAGGCTGTTAAATGTAGCCTTCAAAGAGCCGACACACCACGTTTGATGTTGTTCCGTCAATCTCGGATTCATTTTAATTAACGGAGACAGATGATCACTGTTATAGCCAGTTATAGCTGACCATCACAGTGATCATACACTATAATACTTTAATAGTGATGTTACGGTTAACCGACCACGGCAAATCCGTGACCGGTCACGGCCATAGTTGGTGGTTAACCGGTTAACCGCATAACCGTCCCAGCTCTACAGCTAGGTACTACCAGTTGAGTCTAATTCACCATACAAAACAATGACGCACATAGGCTACAATAGTGTTGTATATATATAAATAAACTATGCGTTGAAACCAATTAAATATCGCGTGTTGGTGTACCAGGCCCGCGATATGAATAATAATAAAAATGTCGAGATAGAATTGCCTTGGTATAGTGCGGGTAATGACAGAATATGTATACATTGTGGAACAGAAGACGACCTGGAACCATTGGATGAAAGATCTTACCCAATATGCACAGCTTGCAGAGGGAGAGAACTGGCTGTTGAAAAGAAGAGAACTAGATTTGTGCCGAAATAGATTGAAATAAAACATGAGTTTTGTGAAAATAGTTATATACATGTATTACGTTTTTCCCGATAACTTACCTTATCGGATCCCAAAACAAAAAACAAATGTCCCTCCCGCCCCTACCCTGGAAAAAAAAACCTATGATAAACAAGTAATCTTTTTTGAGGGGCCTTATGTGTAAACAAACAGGTAGTAAAGAGTATTGCCATAAGCAAAGCATTCAACAGCGAGGAGACCCCCACTAATTGAACTTAGGTTAGAAATGCCACCAAGTTGTTTACATCATACCGGTATAGCAATCTTCACCTCTCAAGATTTCGGTGTTGAATGGGTCACCATGAATCACTCTCATAAACAATTGCCACGGTGTTGAGTGTTTTGCTTATTGCTCACTATTTACGTACTGTATATAAACAAATGCTCGGATCACACAAAGTGTGTTTTGTGGATAATAACGCATACATACGATCATTGTTCTATACTATTGCTATATTCTTGGAGAAATTTTCATAATTTGGTATAAACTGTTATTTCTAAATTATAACCTACTAGCTGAGATGCCCGACTTCGTCCATACTATTTACATGTTGGGATTTCACGTTTAACAATACTGAGTGAACAATGTTGAAATGTTTTAGGATAAAGAAAAAAAATATTGTTCAATCGGTCCAGAAACATGCCTATGTGAGCAAGGACACGGTCGCATGTGGAATTGGACCCGCATATATTGTTTGAGTAATTTGAGTCGGATCGGTCAAGCAGTTTTCGAGTCTACAATGCACATACATACACAGACAGAAATTCCAAAATATAGAATTGACTAGCTGATGTGCCCGACTTCTTCTGGACTATTTAGAAATTTCTTTGTGATCGACTCCGTCTGGGCAGAATACATGTATACAGCGTCTGGACAAACTATTGTTCCAATTGTCCAGAAACGTGCCTACCGGTATATGAGCGAGGGCAAGGATAGAAACTTCCCAGAAGGGAAAAAGTACAGTAATGCCCTAAATAATGGACTCCTTAACCACATCAGAATTATGGGTAATTTTTCAGGATTTAGTCGGAAATATGGCTTGTTACCATTCATCGGAAAGCTCTCACTGAGAGCTTTCCGATGAATGGCAACAAGCCATATTTCCGACTAAATCCTGAAAAATTACCCGTAATCCTGCTGTGGTTAAGCAGTCGATTATTCAGGTAATTACTGTAACTAAAAACAATGTTAATTTTAGACTATATATAAGATGTGGCCTGAGCCGAATGAGGTCCCCAGATGGTGAATTTGGTGATGATCGCCCATTGTGTGGGATAGTATCATAAATTCACCCTCTGGGGACCTTATTCTGCAAATGAAAGACACACTAATTCAAGGCTTGGTAGAGTGAGTAGTAAATCCTATCTGCCTGACATTCTGAATATGATATACAGTAATGTCCTGAATAATTGACCCCTAAACCACATAATTATGGTAAATTTTTCAGGATTTAGTCGTAAATATGACTTGCTGCCATTCATCTAAAAGCTCTCGGTGAGAGCTTTCCAATAATTGGCAACAAACCATATTTCCAACTAAATCCTGAAAAATTTGCCATAATTCTACTGTGGTTAAAGGGTCATATACTTCTGGCATTACTGTAACATGACTAAAGCAGTTCTCGCATTTATTGAGTGTACATTTTCTCATTTCAGGATGAACACACCTGTTATTTATTTAATTGCTCCGATGATAAATGTGAATTTGCTGACCATGACAACTATAAAATTATGACGCTACCTATGATAAAAAATACAAACAAAAAACCGACAAAGCATAAATCTGTTCATGAGGATGAGCTACAGAAGTTGCATGAAGATCAGGAATCAAAGGAGCCAAAAACAACAACAACGACAACAACTACTACCACCACTCTGAAACCTAAAATTCCAGGTCAGTTTCTTAAAGCTTGCCTTTAATTGTTACAGTATAGCACACAATGCTGTAGGTACAATGTACTCTCACCAAGAAAATTAGGAACATACAAACATGAATTAATTAAGAACGTCCCCGTACTCATGTATACCGGTATGTAGTAGCACACAGCTACCTATAGGGTTGCTGAGACTATTAGTTTTCAGAAACGACTAATCGACCATTATAGTTGACAGTTAGTCGACTAATCATTCATATATGCACCCTACATGTAAATTACATCCAGGTAAACAAGTGATAAATGCAAAATTACGATGAGTACTTTACATCCACTCTGAACACAGTTATAAACTGTCAGTGTTCTGTGTTTAATTTCATATATACAACAAGGGAATACTCATGCTCTCAATCGTCCCGATGTAGTTATACACATGCCCTTACTATTAAAATTCGATTAAAAACTACCCAGAATTGCCGATGAGCCCGATGTTTCTGCAAACTGCACACCCGCCGTGACAGTAACTGTGCAAAGTTGCATGAAGTAATTAAGCTAATCTTGGCGAACTCGGCCTCGAACCATCATTACATATTTCGACAGCACTTGTTTCGCATTAAGTCGGCTAAGGCACGAAGCTGCGGCGAAAGGTATGCACTTGCACTGAAGTTAACGAGGACATAGATACCTGTAGACAGTGGCAGATATTTGAGCTTCTGTGGGGGTGACAGGGATGCAGTCACATTTACTGCAATTTTATAACCTGGACATTTTCAATAAAAAGTTGTGACGGCACTGACATCAAATGCAAAGGAAGCTGCCACAGACTGAGAACTGATGAGAACATGTCACACACATGCACAGATTCTTTCAAGATGATCGCCAAATGTTGGTACGACATCAAAGGCATATGAAGCCACATCAGAAGTGGTGAGTCTGATGAGAGAACAGGTACGCTGGTAACTGTTACTTACAGGCATGGCATCGGTGCATTGTCCTGCTTACATAAACAATCATATCCCCCCCCCTTGGGCGATTTGTCGACGAAAGTAAATAACCATCGACTACCACACATGTCGAAGATTTGTCGATTAATCGAATAATCATGGCAAGCCTATCACCAGACCTGTTATTTGCCAAGGCCACAAATTTTTCCTCTGACTGCTAAAAAGCCTAGGATCCACATGCATGTACTAGTAGTTGCACGCTGTACACATACGGTACCTACTGTATACATGTACCGTATAACTTACCATATTAGAACTTGGCTCATTATCTTGGCTCATTATCAATATACATGTGTAGTCATCATTATCTCAGTAGTCGTGGCATTTAACATTCAACAATTGTTGCTGTCTGTAGACTTCAACAGTGCAACACTAATCAAGTCAATCTCTGCAGCACTATGTTTCAGTTTTGCAAGACAGGTTCTGAAATTTGCCTCAGCTAAAAAGTAGCTGAAGTGCCTCGGCTCAGCCGATAGCGCGTGCTAATCAAGCCTGAGTTTAGTGTGCCTGTCATTTGCAGAATGAGGTCCCTAGAGGGTGAATTTAGTGACACTATCCCGCATAGCAGGCTAGCATCACCAAACTCACCATCTGGGGACCTCATTCTGCATGGCCTCAGATTCAATAAAATTTCAATCATGACAGCTGATTTTGAAATGAATCAAATAAAAGATTCCAAATTACATTGAATCATTTCGCAGGACTCTATGTATACAATAAATTTGTGGTTGTAACTTCTTTATGCAGGTTGACCAGTATTACTTCATAAGAGTTCCAAACTTGTCTGAAGTTGTCTGTGTAAAGTCAAAATTCATCCACAGGTCCCCAGAACAAAAATTGGCCAAACCCCCCCCCCCCCAATAATACTTAATCCTATAGAAAGGTACTAGTATTCAACTTGGCCGGGCCTAATTTTATAAGAAATACACAAAGATAATATAAATGCCTCATATACATGTATAGGTAGAAAGATACTTTTTTACTTTTCAATTTGATGTATCCCGTGTAAAACTTGGTTCAGAACTCCGGTTATGAGTAAAGGTCTGATGCAAACCGGCTGTTTTTTTCACTCGTTCGACATGGTGTCCACTCCTGCTTTATCAAACTCTGTTTTTATATAGAATTCATCCCATTCCCAGAGCGGATATCAATTTGCGAGGGGATCAAACCCTGTGTATCCCTTCTTTTTTTTGGCTGAGCTTGTATTCCTAGATTTTCCAGTCATTTTTTTAAGCATGGCATAGATATTTACACCATGGGAACCTGTGCACCAGCGATTTTGAGTTATTTGATACTTTTTAATGGAGTAACTGGAGTTATCCCAACACTTTTTCGACTTAGAAATTGTACCATACTTAATTTTTTCTGAGCTGTACTCGTTTATTTCCTCGTATTTACTACTATGGGAACCTGTGCATCTGCGAATATGAGGTCTGTCTAACTTATTTTAGTAGAGGTATCACCTTTTTTTTAGTTATACATTTATTGCAACATACCGGGTAGCAGTGCATAATTTTTTGACACATATTTATTACCATCATTGGTACCTGTGCATTTGTAATTATGAGGTTTATAGTCAGAATCATTTTTTTTTTTCGAAAAACAAATATGTTAATATGGCTACCCTTATGTAGCACAATTGCACTGTGGGGGATGCTTAGTCCCACTAGGACACTCCGATCTCTACCATCCATAGTACCGACTTGATACACTGTTTTATCATAATTATTCTCTGATTCTTGTTGTCATAACATGTCCGAATCAATTCCCTTTGACTGAGGTGTGTTAACCCTGGGGATACCAACATTATGCTACATATATCTGACTACATGTATATGTTGACGTTTATAAAGTACTGCATTTTTGGCTTACGGTTAACCAGTCATGCAAATGCAAATTTCATGACCGGTCACGACCGCAGTGACCGGTTAACCATTCAGCCCTAATGTTTGTCGATTATCTGTGCTCCTACTTCGCTTTTATTGGATAATTTAAAGGTCTCATTGATTCTCCTTGTCATAATTGTGGTGAGTTTTATATGACAGTCTGAATATTCATACTATGCAGCTACAAATTCATGAAAACTCAAATTCATGTGTGGTGAAAAATGGCCTGAATCTTCATTTTGATCACTTCAAAGCGTGACTATGGCATTTTAAAATCAAATCAGGCCACGTAATGGTAGAGGTTGGAAAGAGTAAATAAACATTCCGACATCCATTGATGTATCAGTCATTTTGATCGGTCTGAAAATGATGAATATATGCACCATGTTTTGAAGATGGTAACCTGCTAATGGTGCTGGTATACAGGTTAGAGGAAAAAGCTGATAAGTTGCTCTGCATCCGGGTTATCACACATTTGTGTATGTATCTGGGTGGTAAAATAAAACAGCTTTAGAAAGGTCACTTTACAATCTCGAAAATGAAAATGAAATAAAATCTAATATATATTTTGGGACTTCTGTCTGTTTGTTTGTTTGTTAGCAATGGCCGGGAAAAACTGATGGACGGATTTCGACGAAATTTGATACCTAGGAGTACTTTTGTCCGGGGAGTGTTTTGGACGGGTCTAATCGTGACCCTGACCTTCAAAATGGTCAATTCAAGGTCAAATCGCGCCTTTCGACGGGATTTTGATTCCTAGGGGTACTTTTGTCCGGGAGTGTTTTGGACGGGTCAAATCGTGACCCCGACCTGCCCTTGACCTTCAAAATGGTCAATTCAAGGTCAAATCGCGCATTTAGACGGATTTCGATGTTAGATCCACGGAGGTTTTCATAACCAGCTATTTGAAAATTGGTATCTGAAGTCCGGATGAAAGCAGAGGGGAAACAGCCCGGACGAAGTTGGGTCACCCTGCTAGTAATATATATTTACATTGGGTCAAATTGGGGATCCTCTGTTTGCAGATCAACATGTCGCCTCTCGCCAAGGCTGTTTCGTGCTGCTGGAGGGGATGTGGGATCCCCCCGACTATCTCGTCACAACAGTCGAAATTCATGCCTGACATTATCAGTTGGAAATTTCAGAACTGATATTGGTGCAAAGTGTTCTGATATTTTGATTTCCAACCTGTTTTCAGTGGCAAATTAGATGTTTTTTTGGTAGATCAAAGTAAAATATTGTCCAACTTTCTGTCTTATTTGGGGCTGAATAATCATCATTTGGAAGATTTCCAACCATATTGGTAATTTCCAACAGCTGGTGGTTTTGTAATTTGATTTAAGGGGGTGGGATGTTGGGATGTTTGTCCACATTAGGGGACTATACGATTTGGTTTCTTTTTTCACTGGTTCAGATTTAGTGCTTTAAAGGAATAATACAATAATGTATATAAAAACAAAAGTTATCCATTTCTCCATGTTCTTCTTTGTGGTGAAGCAGGGTTTTAACTATGCGTGCAGCGGGTCCCTTTTAAGGTCCCTTTCCCTTTACCAAAATTTACCTTCCAACATATTTTCCTACCTGATTCATGGATTAACACCTAAAATAACATGTGTATGTATATCTGCCACTAAATAAAACCAACAGGGAGTAATAAACGAAGATAATTTAATTTACCCATTAACACTGACCACTGGTGAACCATTTGATGTAAACAGTATTTATTCCATATAATTCAAATACAGTGTATGTAACAAAAAATATGAATCATGAATATTGGTTTATGGAGGGGATCCGACATCAAGCATAAAGCTTATGGGGATCGTTTCCGATTACGTGTGAATAAGCTCACACTGTGAGAATGATAACATAATATTAGGTAATTGTGTTCATACTAATTTTAGAAGATCGTTGTTGGTATATACATGTATGTTACTCAGCTACTCACAGTGTGGGCTGGATCAATATATATATCAAAATGAGATTTTTTTTTCTTATGGAAATAGCGGAACGAAGTAGAGATCGAACCAAATGTTTTCAGGGCTGCACACATTGATGATTATTATTTCCGTATTCTGAAAAATATTGGAGCGGACATCACTAAAAGCCACATGGTTGATTCTGTCTGGATACATCGCGGTTAAGTTCTCAACTAAGACTCTGTTATGACTGGTTCTCATTAATGATAATATAGACAAGGTCCAGATGTTAGCCACTAAAGACTGATCAGGAATATTTCATGGTATAACATGTACTGAATGTAGTGAAGTCAAATGTCAAAAATTCTAATTTTAACAGTTTCCTCTGCCATTGTTTGTGGCGGTACAAATAAAATGTCATTACACTTATTTTACCCGGGAATTTAACTTGATGTTTTGTTTCTAAGTTTACAGTACCTAAATACTACCGGTAGTACCAGTAGATATTCCCCCGACCCCCAGCAGAAACCCTGGGTGAAGTTTTTACAGACTTATACATGTATTTTTGCACATTTGCCCACTGCCAGTGCCTATGGTCCCTTTAATGCTTTCCCCAAATGGAGAGTCACAAAATTCTAAAAATCTTTTAATAGACATATTATGGACTTGTTCGGGTGCGTGAATCTGATAATAAAGTTAGTACTCGGGCATTGTACCAACTGGATGAAAGTACCATTCTACTAACATCGCCGAAAATCTTAAACAGATTTACCATACCACTCGATAGAAAACATCGTCTGAACTACTCGCAATTGTAAATAATTAGTTCTCGTTTCGGGACGCAAGTATCGACGAGAAGCTATCGCAAATGATTTCACCAACAAGCGGCACTGCATATTAATTAAAATATGAGAATGACGGTGTGTTGTCAATATGGATATAAATATTTGTAAAAGTAGCTACTTCAAAAGAGGAAGAACATTCTCCATTTCTATGTGATCACCCTACCGATATTTTTACACAGAAAATAGATGTTACATAAGCACTTAACATAATAAACGCATCAACAGTTATACACACTCCTTTTAACTAAAGTTTAAATTCTTTCAGGCCTGTAAATCAATGAAACTGGTGATATTTGGATATAAGTGAAAATAACATTGATGCTTTCTGCCTCTAATGTTTACCATTATCATTATATGGCTATTAAAAGGGAGAGAGTTTTTTTTAAAGCCTTGTCCTGCAGATTTAGATCATTGTATTTAGACTATCATTTATTAAGACTCTATTCAAAGTTACTGATAAGAAATAATGTGCTAACATCACAGTCACAAAGTACAAGGCTGCAAATTGTGTGTCTGTCACTTGCAGAATAATGTTGCCAGAGGGTGAATTTAGTGACGCTATCCCGCACAGGTGGGCTAGCTTCACCAAATTCATGCTCTGTGGACATCATTCTGGCTTAGGCCTCAACTGCTATTGGAGACCTATAGGATCAGATTGAAGTTCTCCAGTTAAAGTTGGTGATGTTCACCCATTAGTCACCTCATTTGTCCATTTTATCTTCTACAAATTAGTGGATATCGAAACCTACCAGAAGGGAAAAGGTAACTTTAAAAATGTTAATTTGAGACTATAGATACTTCCCAAAAGATGAGGCCTAAGCAGAATGAGGTCCCCAGAGTATGAATTTGGTGATTCTAGCCTGCTGTGTGGGAAGCATCACTAAATTCACCCTCTGGACCTCATTATGCAAATGACACTGACACACTATTCGCAGGCTAAACAAAGTACTTGTTCAACTTTACGAGATGAAAAGGAATGTTCGTTGTTGGGTGTCAAGGTCCACTGAAAAATAGGCTGCACGACTTTAATTTGGTGCTATAATTGCTATAATTATACCCCATTGACATGAGGTCGTTTGTACCTGATATACAATGTAATTATATATATATGTATACATGTATATAATTTATATATATTTTTAAAAAAGGGGGTTATACTGTTTTGCACCTGTTCATCCATATGTATGTTAGATGTCTGTTCATGTCATAACTTGAACAGTAGTGCTCAGATCTCTATGAAATTTGGTATGGGTGTTCACTACTTTGAGGACATTAAATAGAGGGTTCGTACCGGTATTTCCACTCTAGTTATTAATATTTGTTTATCTGGAAATTTTGACTTTTTGGTCCGTCTGATGTCTGTTCAGGCCATAACAGTAATGTTTGGATCTCAATGAAATTTGGTATGGTTGTTCACTATGAGAACATTTAATGGCGTGTTCAACCGTTTTGATTTTCATTGTATAGTTATTCATCTTTGTTTATATGAAAATGCTGATTTTTGGGTCCATCTATTTGAGTATATCAGTCAAATGTTATAGATATGCCCACACCAGGCGGTATGCCACAGGGACATGCACTGGATGGCAGTCCATCTCTTGTTATATTCAATTTAGGTACAATTTAGTGCCTGCAATTAGGCTTCTGCGAATATTTCATTTCAGATCGAACCAAATATCGAACCGAACCACCCCAATATTTGCGAAACAAATTTTTAATCAAACATTTATCACTGATCGGACAAGTGTAAGAAAGTCTAAGGGTAATTTTCATGTAGAAAGTTTGTCTTTATCCCAATGGCAACAGTGTAAAAGAAACGCATGATTCTGTTGAAAACAATGGCCTTGATAAAATATAATCTCATTGCCAAATAATGCTTGGTTGAGCAGTGAGCACTACATGTACCGGTACAATCAGGGTGGTTCAATATAATTTTTGGATATACACATGTATATGATACACACACACTAGTTGTGCCAACATGTAGTAATATAGGTGTGTTAAATAACTTATTCTATATCAGGGTGCCCCCCAATCAACTTTATATTTAGATAAACTATTTAAAATAATTTTAATTGTTGAATCCATTGTTACTAGTATGTACACAAAAATGTTAGTGATTTTTCAACAAACATCGCTAATCATGTAATAATTTCAAATAATTTATTCTGAATATGTTTTTCAGAATATTATTCAATGCTTTGACAATTCCAGTTATGCTTATGTCAAGTTTTGATCAAACTTTGGTATCTTATTGGACTAAATTGGACTTTTATCAGTATTTCCACTGTAACAGTAATGTTTACATAACAATGGATTTGATTTGTTAAATCTTGTTATTAGAGAGTTATTAATAATTAAAATAAGAATAAAGTCCATCTATTTTCTCATGTACAGTAATGCTCTAATTAATCGACTCCTTAAACACAGCAGAATTATGGGTAACTTTTCAGGATTTAGTCGGAAATATGGCTTGTTGCCATTCATCGGAAAGCTCTCTCCAGAGCTTTCCGATGAATGGCAACGAGCCATATTTCCGACTAAATCCTGAAAAGTTACCCATAATGTACTTGTTGATGATAGTTCAAGTTGTTTTACAGACTTTTACGTTATTTTGAATGAACCCACTTCGATGGCCTTGGTCTCTTTAAAGTAGAAAATTCTTTTTCTGGTGTTGGTTTGAAAAAGGAAGTCTTTAAATGACTAGAGTTTATTCATTTATGAAGATAATAAACAAATATACATGTACATGTATAAGTATGTGAAGCATACTGAACTATATTTCAGCACCAAAGACTACTGGTAGTAATTGTACTCACCATAAAATTGAAACAAGTTTGAAAGATGCGTGATATTTTACCACACCTACTGTAATCCTTTGTAGTACGCTATTATACAGAGATATTTATATATTCTTCACATGGACTTCATGGGGTAGGAGCACGCTTTCATTTTATTTGATAGGTACTTGCATACACTAAGTAAACAAAGCACAATATATGTAAGGCTGTTTGAGCAGTCAGTGGACTAAATCAACAGATTTCAATAGGCTAACACATTATCATTGATATACAGCGGTGTTATTGATCTATCTGTAGAAAGTTGGGACATTACTTCTCTGATACAGGGACGTGCCCACAGGGGTGGGGTTTGGAAGCAGCTGGACTCCCCCCCCCCCCCCCCCCCCCCCCCCCCCGCCCACACCTTCCCCTAATTTTGACAAAATTTCAACAGAACATTAGCTGGAAATTTGATAGCAAAAATTAGGTTGAAAATTTTCTGATAAATTGATTTTCGATCCAAACCGTATTTTGTGTGAAATATGTTAATGATAATTTATTAGGCCAAAAGTTGTATATTTTCCTGCCATGGTTCAAATATTCTTGCTGAAATTGGAAAATTTCCGATCATAAAACATTTCCAATCATATTTCCAATTGGTACTGGGGTGGGGGGTGATGGGTGCAAATCAATTTCAGACTCAGAAAATTTGGTATGGTTCAGGGAAGAGGGGGAGGGTGAGGGGTGGGGTTTAGTTGGAAACTCCAAGTTGAACTAGCATATATAGAGAATGTTCTGGAACAGGGTTTTCACAAAAAATCAGAAAGCTCCAGTCGTGGAAGGGTTATCATGCTTATTCCAGTCCAATCTTAATACTTACTGAAAAATAAAATATTCCAGATAATTCAAGGTTATTCTTCTCTAATTCATTACAAAGTCACAACATTCTTGTTTATTCATGTTTATTCTAGATAAAGAATTTATAAATTTCACTGATTTTACAATGTTTTCTCACAATTCCTGTTTATTCCAGTTTATTCATGTTTAGGACCAAGAATAAAAGTTAAACTTGAATAATGAACTTGAATAAAGCAAGAATATTCATGAATATTATAGAGTATTTCACTTTATTCGAGGTAACTTTAATAACAGGAAAGCGGGGAGCCTACAAGTTCCAGAGTAGGAATGATTTCACCATCATTCATATAACCACCGTTATAAATATCTGCTGCAGGAAATCCCTGCTGTATGATGCCATAGTGCACAATGATTGACAGATACATGCATCTCCCTTCAGTTTCGTTTTCGCGAATAACAAAACTGGTTGGTAACTTTTGAAATACTTAATTATATTCTCTTTGCTACATGTATGTATTATTGGTCAATTCTGGACTCTTGATAGACACTTTTTAGTGTTTGATTAGTTGTGGTAATCTCTAAATTTGTGAACTCTGTGTGCTATATTAGCTATGATACATGTATGTGGTGATAAACTGGGGAATTGCAGATGGTCGCCTTGCATATATAAGAGAATGCATTGTCTAACAATTTTTATATTATTTGTTATAATTGTTAAAAATGTAAGAAAAAATGAAAAAATTGGTCAAGAATGGAAAAAATAATGATAAAAATTGTTTAAGAATGAACCGGTTAGAAAAAATGATAAAAATGATAATATTGTTAAAGAATATAAGAAAAAATTATAAAATATTTTTAAAATTGTTAAAGAATGTAAGAAAAATTGATAAAAAAAATTATTAAGCCAATGCATTCTCCTACATGTATATATGCGAGGCGGAGTCGACCATAATAATGTTGCACGAGCGCAGCTCCCGTCATGAAAGGGTTAATAAGATTGGTGCTAAGTGTTGTCCAATTTTAAGGTTAAGGAGACATTGTCAAATGTTTTATCTCAATTTTAGTGAAGCTATATGGTAGATGTTACATAGGAGACCATTGTAAAGATGAACACTCTGTTTGCTGGGACGAGAGATGCCAATGTAAAGATGGCTACCATGTCAAATATGGAACTTGTCGTAAGTTCAAACGTCAAGAAAATATTTATAAAGTATACATGTACTATGAAGGTATATAAAATTCATTGTATAATTGGTGAGCTTGTAACCATGGTTTAATTCCACTTTCTATGCCACTACTATTTGGGAGGGGATAAGCAACATACTGGATTGGCTACTTCCGTCTATTTATCAGACATTTTTCCGTCTATCCTCATGCAGGTATCCGAACCATGGCATGGGTCATTGGATCTCAAAGACATTTGGTATGATTGCCATCAGGATCACTTTCAAAAGAGTAACGAATGATGTTCAAATTTTCTATTCTAGACTAATTCTTTGTTTATCTGGTTATTTTGATGTTCTGTCTATCTGCACAGATATCTTAGGTATCATTTTACTATTATCAAGGCTAGACAACCCTAGATTTTTTAATGTATTTGAGATTCAGCCATGATTATCAGATCTCAAAGAACTTTGATTTGGAGGTTCAATAAAAGTAGTTGTTGCAAGACAGGATTGCATCACATTGCACTTAATTGCATCGCAAAGGTTATTTGAATATTCTGCAGAGCTGAATTTTAACCTGAGGTATCCAAGAGAAGAGACGCCCAAGGAAACTCTGCATCAGCAGCAGACAGGGATCAGCCTAGAGGGCAACTTAGCACAGGGACCAGCCTAGAGGGTGACTTAGCACAGGGACCAGCCTAGAGGGCAACTTAGCACACGGACCAGCCTAGAGGGCAACTTAGCACAGGGACCAGTCTAGAGGACAACTTAGCACAGGGACCAGCCTAGATGGCAACTTAGCACAGGGACCAGCCTAGTGGGCAACTTAGCACAGGGACCAGCCTAGAGGGTGACGTAGCACAGGGACCAGCCTAGAGGGCAACTTAGCACAGGGACCAGCCTAGAGGGCAACTTAGCACAGGGACCAGTCTAGAGGACAACTTAGCACAGGGACCAGCCTAGATGGCAACTTAGCACAGGGACCAGCCTAGTGGGCAACTTAGCACAGGGACCAGCCTAGAGGGTGACGTAGCACAGGGACCAGCCTAGAGGGCAACTTAGCACACGGACCAGCCTAGAGGGCAACTTAGCACAGGGACCAGCCTAGAGGGTGACTTAGCACACGGACCAGCCTAGATGGCAACTTAGCACAGGGACCAGCCTAGAGGGCAACTTAGCACAGGGACAAGCCTAGAGGATAACTTAGCACAGGGACCAGCCTAGAGGGCAACTTAGCACAGGGACCAGCCTAGTGGGCAACTTAGCACACGGACCAGCCTAGAGGGCAACTTAGCACAGGGACCAGCCTAGATGGCAACTTAGCACAGGGACAAGTCTAGAGGCAACTTAGCACAGGGACCAGCCTAGATGGCAACTTAGCACAGGGACCAGCCTAGTGGGCAACTTAGCACAGGGACAAGTCTAGAGGCAACTTAGCACAGGGACCAGCCTAGATGGCAACTTAGCACAGGGACAAGTCTAGAGGCAACTTAGCACAGGGACCAGCCTAGATGGCAACTTAGCACAGGGACCAGCCTAGTGGGCAACTTAGCACAGGGACAAGTCTAGAGGCAACTTAGCACAGGGACCAGCCTAGATGTCAACTTAGCACAGGGACCAGCCTAGTGGGCAACTTAGCACAGGGACAAGCCTAGAGAGCAACTTAGCACAGGGACAAGTCTAGAGGACAACTTAGCACAGGGACCAGCCTAGAGGGTGACTTAGCACAGGGACCAGCCTAGAGGGCGACTTAGCACACGGACCAGCCTAGAGGGCAACTTAGCACACGGACCAGCCTAGAGGGCAACTTAGCACAGGGACCAGCCTAGATGGCAACTTAGCACAGGGACCAGCCTAGTGGGCAACTTAGCACACGGACCAGCCTAGAGGGCAACTTAGCACAGGGACCAGCCTAGATGGCAACTTAGCACAGGGACAAGTCTAGAGGCAACTTAGCACAGGGACCAGCCTAGATGGCAACTTAGCACAGGGACCAGCCTAGTGGGCAACTTAGCACAGGGACAAGTCTAGAGACAACTTAGCACAGGGACCAGCCTAGATGGCAACTTAGCACAGGGACCAGCCTAGTGGGCAACTTAGCACAGGGACCAGCCCAGAGGGTGATTTGGCACAGGGGTCAGCCTAGAGGGCGACTTGGCACAGGGGTCAGTCTGGAGGGCAACTTAGCACAGGGACCAGCCTAGAGGGCTAATTAGCTCAGGGGTCAGCCTAGAGGGCGACTTGTCACAGAGGTCAACCTAGAGGGCAACTTGGCACAGGGACCAGCCTAGAGGGCAACTTAGCACAGGGACCAGCCTAGAGGGCAACTTGGCACAGAGATCCTCCTATTTAGTCATGGGGAGAAGTGCCTTCTCTCTCAAATACCAATATGCATATGTCCCTTTACCGGTAGAATATTTAAACTGTATATTTCTGATTAAATAAATGGTGTCTTCGCTCATTATAATTATTTTATAAATGGGCTATTGTATTGCATAATACTTACTAGATCATAGAATAGTGATGTTGGAGAATAAATTAAACTAAAACATGACTTCTCCTTGATAACAGTCCGCTTCTCCCTAAATAATAAAACAGGAAACATTTAGGGTCATCCCTGGCCCCATGTCAGCATGTTGTGAAATATGGAAATCATTAAAGTGATGTGAAACACTCCAGTTGGGTGATCAAATAGAAATAGAGAATAATCTTGCTCAAAGTAGTTATTTTTTTTGAATATTAATCCCAATTCTAACTCACCGTCATTATTATATATTAATTAAATGGAACGACTCTCGATGGCGAAATAATTCACATTATTTTCTCGCCGATTGTCAAGTCCCGAATCGAGATGTAAATGTTTACAATTAAGCATAGTTCAGACGATGATATCTATGGAGCGGTATGGTCGATTCGTTTGAGATTTTCTGTGATGTTAGAATGCTACATTCCCACATTTGGTATAGCGCCTGAGTACTAACTTATCAGTTTCTCGCACCCGAATTAGTCCATAATATGTCTTTGAAGACATCTGATGGACTTGTTCGGGTGCGTGAAACTGATACGTTAGTATTCAGGTGCTAATGCTATGCCAACTGGAGGAATGTAGCATTCTACTAACATCTTAGAAAATTTCAAACGAAACGACCATACCGCTCCATAGAAACCATCTTCTGAACTACATGTATGCTCATATATAATTATTTATGTCTCGATTTGGATTGAAAATATTGGCTATAAACAAGCGCAAACAAGAGAGTAACTGCATTCAATTAATATATAAGAATGCTGGTTTGTGTTGTCAATTTAGACATAATATTTTTAAAATAACTTCTTTGAGCAAGATTATTCTCCATTTCTATTTGATCACCCTACCAAAATATTTCACATCACTTTAAGGCTTCAAGTTAGGTATGATGGACAAAGCCAAAGGATCTTAACATCAATGCCATCGTAAAATAGGTAGTTTGGAGGAGGGGGTACAGTAATGCCCTAAATAATCTACTCCTTAACACAGCAGAATTATGGGTAACTTTTCAGGATTTAGTCGGAAATATGGCTTGTTGCCATTCATCGGAAAGCTCTCGCTACAAATTATGTATTTTTTCTATTAATTTCCAGGCCTGGTCTGTGGTACACAGTATTTTGAATGTGAAAACAAGGAACAGGATGTAAATGCACCAGATTGTATCAACATGGTGCTTGTTTGCGACGGGACACCTCAATGTGCTGATGGTTCTGATGAGTCGGAATGTAAAGGTGTGTATGGACTTCTATTCACCAATGCTTTTTATGTAGATTTAACAGCTAACCTACCAGGGACCAGCCAAGAGGTAGACATGGGAGATTACTTCTCACTGAAATGTGATGGATCTGATTGGAGTTTATTCATGACTCAAGATTTATATACCTTGAAATAGTTTGATAAAGCCAATTTGCCTACTGTTCAGTCTACTGTTGACCTATCGGCAGTCCCATGACAGTTGGCGTTGGTCACTTGAGGAAAATTGTTGATTGGAATCAAACGTTCAGATATTGGTCTGTGGTCTGAGTTTAGTGTGCCTGTCATTTGCAGAATGAGGTCCCCAGAGGGGGAATTTAGTGATGCTATCCCGCATAGCAGGCTAGCATCACTAAATTCACCCCTTGGGGACCTCATTCTGCATTCTTTATTATAAAATTTCTATAGAAACTTCTTCACATAGATTCTATTTTATTTTTTGGTTTAGTTTCTCTTTTTCCCAAATTGACAGACAACACATTGCATAATCGAGGTTCCCAATGGGTGTACATCACAATATTCACCATTTGGGAACTTCAATCTGAGTCTATGTCTCCCATAGCAGTTGAAGCCATGCAGGATGAGGTTCCCAGAGGGTGAATTTAGTGATGCTAACCCACTATGCAGGATAGTCTCACTAAATTCACCCTCTGGGGACCTCATTCTGCAAATAACAGGCACATTAAACTCAGACTTGACACCAATGGTTACGTGACTGCCAATAAGTCAACAATTGAATGATGAAGGTGAATTGGTTCGCTGAAATATCTGAAGGTATATATAAATTTGATGCGTTGAGTCATGAATAAAATCCCAATCTGAATCAATTCCAGCTAACTTATTTACCCTTAGTGTAGCAATGTGGTTACAATGACTTTTTTTATGTTGATTGTAAGAGGAAACACAGTTCTGATTAAAACCATACTTAGACTCTAAAAGTACTGTCAGAGTGATGACAATGGGTAGAGGTTCCATTACTCCCAGCAGGAATTACGTAGTTGCCAGCCAATCACAATAACCTCAGGAACGCGATGTGACCAATCAGGCGAATGTCGCATGGAATCCCAAGACAAGGGGAATTCCTTCAGCCGGTGCCGATTCCAGTAAACCCGCCCAATAGTTATAAATAGCACAATAACTTTTCCGCCGCATGGCTAATGTTGAACAAATTCAGAGTTTTGCGACAGCAGAATTGACCAATTTTAGTTAATATGTCCAATATAATTGAATGTTTTTAAGAAATTCAACATTTAGTACCGAATAATTTAGAAGTCGCGTTTAATTTCTGGCATACGATGTTAACTTCGAAATTAAACGAAGAAAATATATTTTGTTTCGATTCATAAACGCATTTAAAGTTTGTTAAACATGATTAATCTCAGTTAAAATTATGTCACAAGGCACAGAAGATATTCTGAGAGAATGCGTAGCATCAATTCTCCCAGGAACTGGCATAAAGAGTCTTTTGCGAAAACGAAAGTCTTTCGCGGAAACGAAACTCTTGTGCGGAAACGAAACCGAAACTACATTATGTCAATCAAAGCTATTTTTAAAGACAAATGTGGGTGGTGTCGTCATACTGCAGGGGTTGTCTGTAAAAGTTATTTATAGCGATAGTAATGCGACAGATAGCGGATTTCATCAGACTCAGTACTTTTAGAGTCTGAGTATGGTTTTAATTAGAATTGGAGGAAACACTACACAATAATGGTAACCCTTTCTGTACTAAATACTCAATGAAGAGTACTTCCCTTAGGAAATGTTCGGATAATAAGTTCAACAAAAGACCTATTTTTAAAATTTATTATCTGAACATTTCCCACCAATGAATAGGAATCTTTCTGCTCTTTTATTGGCTTTTCTTTTCGGCTGTGACCTTCTTTTATTACCCGAACATCCACCAAATGAACAATAGACTATTCCAGTGCATACTTTATAAGTGAGTGGGAGAACCCATTCAGAATAGAGAGGGTTAAATCATAGATGGTTTATTTTGAAGTAATAATTTAACCCTTCCATGACTGGAGCTTCCTGAAATTTTGTGAAAACCTTATGCAAATGCATTCTCTTAAATATGCGAATCTCCCATAGGGAGCCTTGCAGATATAAGGGAATACATTGGCCTAACAATATTTACCTTGTCCTTGTAAGCCAGTGCATTCTCTTAAATATGCGAGGCTCCCTATGGGAGACAAACATATATAAGAGAATGCACTGGCACAGGATCTTTAATGCTGCACCAGCGCAGCTCCCATCATGAAAGGGTTAACTTAAGCTGTTATGTCTATTTATTCCTTAATAACAGTCCACTTATTCCTCCTAACAAATGAATTTGGAGAAGTGGCTTCTCTCAATTTGAAACATTTAAGCTGGTCCCTCCTGCTTTTTATGGTGATGGTGTTTATTATTATTATCCAAGTACATTGAAGCCTGAGTTTAGTGTTCCTGTCATTTGCAGAATCAGGTCCCCCGAGGGTGAATTTAGTGATGCTATCCCGCATAGCAGGCTAGCATCACTAAATTCACCCTCTGGAGACCTCATTCTGCTTAGGCCTCATCTTCTCTGGAAAGCTGCTTTATTAACAAATTTCTGTAGAAACTTCTTCACATAGATTCTATTTTTAGTTTAGTTTCTCTTTTCCCCAAATTGGCAGACGACACATTCCCAATAGGTGTACATCACAATATTCACTATTTGGGAACTTCAATCTGAGTCGATATCTCTTATAGCAGATGAAGCCATGCAGAATGAGGTCCCCATATGGTGAATTTGGTGATGCTAGCCAGTTATGCGGATAGCATCACTAAATTCACCCTCTGGGGACCTCATTCTGCAAATGATAGGCACACTAAACTCAGGCTTTAGTACATTTACTGTGTGGTTTTCTGTCCTAGCTGCTAACTAACACAATAATAAACGGTGGTTGGAATGTCTACCTGCAGAAAGATTTACAAAGCTTGTGTATTATACTCATGCATGTATCCATAGCAAATTATTGCTTGTGTCTTGTGCCATTATGCGTATTTCCATGGCTGACAATTGTCTGCGATGTAGCATGGTTTGATAGGATGATCATTTGCAAACCTTGTTGATATTGTGTTACATTTCCATATTTTGATTTCTTGCGCAGGCCTTTAAGACGATGATTCCGTTATCAACTGATACTCCAGCAATGCTTTCTCGTTACAACAGAATGACCAAGATTTGCTTGTTTATATTCGCTGGATACAGATTCATGTAAAACACAAGCTTCGTAGATCACACTGCTGTTCTCTTGTTATCTTGGAAGGCTAATATCTGTGAGAACAAAATGTACACATATCACAACTGATGAGAGTGATATTCAAATGCCTTTTACATTTGCGAGCATTTGTTGCTTTTTCCAAGTGCTACATGTAATATTCATTTTCTATATCCCGTAAAAAGGGGACCCATTTTTAATATTTTGATGAAGGGTTTGTTAGCTAACTGTACTAACGTTAACCATGTGTCTCAATTTTGCTTACTGAAACTTTGTCCACCATTATAATGTAAATGACAATTAGGACATTCAGATGCTATGTTTGCCTTTAAACATCCCTGAAGCTTGTTATTTTACTAATTATGACAAATGCCTTTATTACCCTTATATCACCATTATTTTAATGAACAAATTTTTAAATTGTAGATTTTGTCTTCACATATGTTATGATTTACTAACTAATAGCCATTACTAACTGAATTTTTTTGCAGTGAATCCTAGCATATTTTTCAACCGTAATCAAAATATACAAGGCAACAACCAAATTGGTCCAGTTTCTAATGGAAATGGTTTATCAGTGAACACTGCAAACAAACCATCTACAGCGTACAGCAGCGGTCAGCCAATCAATGGTAACGGGAACAGTAACTACGGTGGTCAACTGCTCCCAAACAGCGGTCAGCAGCCTGTTGTCAACACAAATATAGAGAAACAAACTAATTCTGCTTCAGTTCCAGTGAACAATAACTATAACGAAGGTTATATGCAAGGGAATATTCCATTCAAAATTGCGAAGCAGCCCTTTGTTAGACCTGCTGCTAACCCTCAAGGAACTGGAAACAATTTTGCTCACATGGGCCAAATTCCACAGAGAAATCGAAACCCACCACAGCATCCTATGTTAGATAACGGTGGACATGGAAGGAATCCAGATGGTGGTATGAAGCAACATGTGCCACAACTGACAGTTAATCAGAAACTGCCAAATCAAAACATGCCACCTGCGACAGAATCTCCTGTGCGAAAAGTGAAGCCACATTATGGGATTTCTGGTCGGAAGGGCGTTCCAGATATGCCTCCTGATCCGGCCATGTCAACAAACGATAAAGACCAGAAATTTAAGACTCCAGATTCCAGTTACAATAACGGTCCAAAGAATAATAAACACAGGCCACCTAGTCACGGCAATAGAAACTATAACACTGGCAAAGTCAATGGCAATATGGCAAATCCAACATCAGGTGACCGGTACCAGAATCCAGATTCGTCATCAGATGCATTCAACTACAACGGTTTTGACAAAAACCGAAACTACTACCCGAACTTACAGGATCTGTGGAGCTATCAGCCGTCATCTGACCAGGGCACTGGAACTGGTTATTGGAACACCGACTATGACTACCCTGATCCAAGTGACCGTGGATATGGAAAAAACTATCAATTGCAACCATCATCGAATAGAGGTACATGTACTAACATAAATCTTTCGAAGTCATCAACCGTCTGTAATTACGTTCTGCACTCTTAGTTTAGTTGACTTCTCATGTTGATATTTCTGTGTTTGTATTCGTGTTGCAGAATTTAGGTTTAGCTTGCTGAAATTGTGTTCTGATAGGTCTTGTTTGTATGTTTTTATTTTATTTTGTCAGATTGATATTTTCGATATATCTGTGTCTGTGTTGCAAAATTTAGATTCCACTTGCAGAAATATGTTATTGAAAATACTGACTTAATAGGGATTTACCTATAGGGAACCTCCCATATATATAAGAGAATACATTGTCCTAACAATATTTACCTTGACCTTCTAAGCCAGTGTATTCTCTTATTATGCCCCCGACTTGAAGTCGGCGGGTATATAGTCGACGTCTCTGTCCGTACAAAAATTTTGCATTATTGTTTAGCAACAGCTGGGCAGATTTAGCTGATATTTGGTATGGTGATAGAGCAGCATGGGGGAACAGCTACATGCATAGCGCGGGTTTCGTCCACTCATTTTCACCAGAGTTATGGCCCTTTTTTTACTTAGATAATTCAATTTTGTCCATCCGTACAAACATTTTGCATTATTGTTTAGCAACCGCTGGGCAGATTTAGCTGATAATTGGTATGGTGATAGAGCAGCATGGGGGAACAGCTACATTTATAGCGCGGGTTTCGTCCACCCATTTTCACCAGAGTTATGGCCCTTTTTTACTTAGAAAATTTTTCTCTTGTTTTTTTTTGGTTTCCAGATGATAGCGTGAGCTTTGGTGGTACGATTGCAAATCATTTATATGAAAATACATGTCGAGTGCGAATTTGGGTATGATCTGATGATTTTTGGCAGAGTTATGGCCCTTTTTTCAACTTAGAAAATTTGAATTTTCGCTTATTTTTGGGTTTCCGGATCGCTTGTTTTTGGGTTTCCGGAATTTCTAGAAGTGATGATTGTACGAACTTCTTTTGGAATGGTCATATAGACCTCTTCGGATATCCGCAGTTTCGACCTTGCTTAATCCGAATTGCTACGGTCGGGGGCAAATGCCACGCGACAGCGTACCTCTTGTATATTTAAGGCTCCCTATGGGAGACTCGCATATATAAGAGAATGCACTGGCACATGATCTTTAATGCTGCACCAGCGCAGCTCCCGTTATGAAAGGGTTAATGCAGCACCCACAACTACTCGGTTAATTTTGAGAAAAGTATGGACAGCTTCTGAAATTTGCTAGTAAGTAGCCTAATGAATTTTTTTTGCCCAGGCATATGTGCCTTGGAAGCCAATGGCTGCTGATAGGTCATGTTTCTTCATAGATCATACCATGGATCTCTGCTCTGGCTCTGCCCATAGTGATAATATTCCTGGGAATGTTTTGATATTCTGATGGGGAACATTATAAAATTGAAAAAATTAAATAGTGCAGGAAATATATTTCTTATTTACTACCTGTTCCTTAATGAGGTAATTGACAGTAGGCGAAGGTCTCAGCTCGAGATTACATTATTTGGCAACTCTTTTGAGTCAATTTTGCTTTGCGTCCTTTTCAATCATAAAATTTCTTCTGGGTAATCAATCCATGTTTATCTCGAAATCACCTAAATCATCAAGCTGGGACTTACTGTGAAATACATTATTATTAAAGGAACAGATCTATATTAACCCTTTACCCAACAGAACGGCCCTGTGCCAATGCATTCTCTTATATATGCGAGTCGACCATAGGTCGCCTCGCATATATAAGAGAATGCATTGGCTTTTTTTAGGCCAATGCATTCTCTTATATATGCGAGGCGACCTATGGTCGACTCGCATATATAAGAGAATGCATTGGCACAGGGCATAACTGTAACCATCACAATGTGGTCAATGAACCGGTTCCAATGATATCCATATTTGTATGGTGTTATTGAGACAGACTGAAGATATTTTAGGCTGTTGAAGCTTTATTTGGGCGTTTTTGGCCGGTTTGGTGGGTAAAGGGTTAATTAAAAAAATTGTTAGCTGTGTTATTTTTTCAATGTTATAATATTTCCCGTCAGAACTTCAAAAAGTTCTCAGGTTTTTGAACTGGTGGAATATGATCTACATAGGCGTAGCAGGAGTAGAGATTCATGGCAGATCTAGTTTCTTCATTGTTGATTTGCTTGTTTCTCTGCACTCTCAGTTTAGTTGACTTTCATAATGATATTTCTGTGAAGCAGTATTGCAGAATTTTGGTTGAGATTGTTCAAATCTTTTCTGTTACAGTAATGCCCTAAATAATCGACTCCTTAACCACATCAGCATTATGGGTAATTTTTCAGGATTTAATCGGAAATATGGCTTGTTGCCATTCATCGGGAAGCTCTTAGTGAGAGCTTCTGATGAATCAATGGCAACAAGCCATATTTCCGATTAAATCCTGAAAAATTACCCATATTTCTGCTGTGGTTAAGGAGTCGATTATTTAGGGCATTATTGTATGTATTATATGTTTGTTCTTGTTTTGTATGCATTCACTTTATGTGTCTGACTCATATTTGCTGTTTTTCTCTATAAGTTGCAGAATTATGTTCAGCTTGCTGAAATCAATTCTGATGCATTTTGTTTGTTTGTTATTGTTTTGTCTGCACTCAATATGTACCGTACATCACTGTTTATCATTTTGCTGCTATGCATAAGAAATCATTTTATTGCACACCGATGGCTTTATTTTTGTGAAATACATGTAATTTCATACGATTTAAAAATGAATAATAACAGTATCCGTCTTGTCCTTGGAAAATACGGACCAGTCACGCTAACAACATTCATGACAACATTAACTTTAACAGAAATGGCATTGGCTAGTATGAGGTATACTCGATATTAATGACTAATTTGTTCAATTAAATAAGATAGCAACATCAGTTTTAGCATTTGTTTGTAACTACATTCTTTGGGGTGTGCAAAAAACATATGACACAGTGGTATCAACTGGTTAACTAGTTAATACACACTGGTTGTCATGTTGCAAGGTACAAAACGAATCTCGAGTTCTTGTCACAATAAACTTGTATGATAACATTAACCATTCACACACTTGTGTCGTTCTATCTATTTTATTCTACACTGATGTATAAACTTCATCTTTGTTGTCCATAGTTTTATCCCATCTGAGATATCTGCTCTGGTTGAGTTATAGTCATTAAAAAATAAAGATTGATATTTTGAATTAGTTTTTACTTAATATGCTTTTATTTTAAATAATTCCTATGTACATATGTTATTGCATATCGCTTGCCAATATTCACTACATGCATGTAAACCAATTTAGAGCACTTGCGTGGATTCATAGTTATTTTTCCCTGATATTGTTGATTAAATTTTGTGTGAGAAGAATAACTGTACGATTGGTGTGTTTGGAATTATTGATAGCAGTTGAATTCTACATTCTTTCAGTGGGCAAAGGTTTTGAGAACTCAGTTTTATTTGCTGGAGGAAGCGCACATTATGTATCTACATGTATATCTCCCAAAGAATGTAATTTATTGAAATAAACTCAACAATATGGCTTTAATTAGTTTCACTAGCTACAAATAGCATAAGCCCATGTATTTAGGTCAGTATGGTATGAGTTATGCGATTGAAGGATTTGCTTATTTTTATTTGACTTAGTGACTTTCCTTGAAAATAGTACCTAACAAATTTAGGGAAATAATGTATACTTTAGATTTGGTTCAGATGGAGACTTGACACAATGTATCATTTTGTGCTATCATAGTGCATTTTGACCAATAAAAATGAAGCGCCTTAACCCTTTCAGTGTCAGGGGCCGATCTCATCGGCCCTAATTTACGGTCTGTAAAATCGGCCATAAATTTTTTTTTTTTTTTTTTTTTTTTTTTTTTTAAAGATTTGTTTGGGTTGAAATTTTGTTGGGTATGCTTAAGCATGCTATAGCGAATTTAAAAACAAACTGGATAAAACCTTAGGGGCATGTTATAACTCAAAACTATCACCAAGTATTCATAGTAATAATTTTGATGCCCATGAAAAACGTAAGATTCCCTGGCACTAAACCTACAAAATAAGTCTGGCACTGAAAGAGTTAAAGAATATAAGAAAATTATTAAAATTGTAAAGAATTAAAAAAAATAATAACAAATGATGAAAAATTGTTAGGCCAATGCATTCTCTTATATATGTGAGGCGGCCTATGGTCGACTCGCATATATAAGAGAATGCATTGGCACAGGGTATATGGGTTGATACAAAAATCGGACCTGGCACTGAAAGGGTTAAAAAAGATTTTTGAAGGAAGAAAGTTGGCAAGCCAATCCCCTACTAATGTACACACTCTGTCGTATGGATTCTATTTATTGAAGCTTGCCAGCAATGTTTTCCCACATACTATAGTAATGCTCAACTTTAAATTGTGAAGAATGAATTTTACATAACAATGGAAAGAGTATTGAATGTTGGTCATGACTCATTAGAATGAAGCTCATTCTCATCAGGATTAAACAAAGCATACAGTAATACTCTAAGTAATCGACTCCTTAACCACAGCAGAATTATGGGTAACTTTTCAGGATTTTGTCGGAAATATGGCTTGTTGCCATTCATCGGAAAGCTCTCGCCGAGAGCTTTCCGATGAATGGCAACAAGCCATATTTCCGACTAAATCCTGAAAAGTTACCCATAATTCTGCTATGGTTAAGGAGTCGATTACTTAGGGCATTACTGTAAAATATTCATGTAAATTCCTCTACCGATTTGAAGTGAAGATGGATATAGATTTGGTCAAACTTTAATTCTTAACTCTTCCATGACCGGAGCTTCCTGAAATTTTGTGAAAACCATGTTCCAATGCATTCTCTTGTATTAACGAGTCTCCCATAGGGAGCCTCGCATATATAAGAGAATGCATTGGCCTAACATGACCTTGTAAGTCAGTGCATTCCCTTATATATGTGAGGCTCCCTATGGGAAACTTGCATATATAAGAGAATGCACTGGCACAGGATATTTATTGATGCACCAGCACAGCTCCCATCATGAAAGGGATAACTACCCATGCTTGTAGAATTCAAGTATTTTGTGTAATAACTCACTTCAGTTTTGTAGCAGGTTATTGAATTTGTATTGGTTCTGGAATAAAAATATTTTGAGTGCATAAATAGTCGAGCCTGACAAAAAGTGTGTCATTTGCTGTGCGGAATAGCATCACTAAATTCACCCTCTGGGGACCTCATTCTGCTTAGGCCTCATCTTCTTGGAGGTATCTATATTCTCAAATTAACATTATTTTAGTTACTTTTTCCCTTCTGGGAAGTTTCTATATCCCCTAATTTGCAGAAGATAAAATGTCTAATCGAGGTGACTAATGGGTGAACATCACCAACTTCCAACTTGGGAACTTCAATCTGATCCTAGGTCTCCCAAATTCCTAAAAAGACACACTGTTTGCAGGCTTGAGATTGCGTAAACAGTTATATAAAAGTTTACGATTTTTCCTTTAGCTGGATGTAAAAAAAAATAATTATTCGGGCCTTTCTCCACACTGATAATATATTGTAATTATTTTCAAGCATTATGTGTGGCTTTAAGTATCTATATGCTTCTTTTTAAAGATGTCTTGTGTGATTTGACACCATGTAAACCACCATCTGTTCATTTTCTCTGCCAGAAAATTAAGTAGATTCGGATGCATGAGCTGATTAATAGGAGGTTTTGATAGCCAGATTATTGCATTTCAAGTGAGGCAGTTTTATGTCTTTAGAGTTTTTGTCAGCATAGCCAAAATCCAATGATAATCTCATAAAACGAATGCCAGTATTTTTCATTTTTTCTTTTGCCTGATAGGCTGATAGGGCTGCAACGATTCACCACGGTTTCGATGAATCGCGATGTACGATATGTGGTCCGTTCTGTAATTATTCCGGTACCTTTTTGATCCACGTTTTTATACCCGGTAGTCCAAACGCATGCCCAAGCACAGAGGACACTGTTATTTGGATGTAACCACAATAATTCATGTTCTGTTAACCAATCAAAATTCTTGTTCTTCCGCTATCACCAGGGTCGATGTCTTGATGGCCTTTGAAATTTAAAATCAATAACATGTTGGAACTATCAGACCATGATAAATTTGCAAGTTCTTAGCCGGTCGGAGGTGGGGCATCTAAAAAAATTGTCATGCCACCGGCGAAATTTAAATTGCCTGTTTGGAAAAACTGAAACAATATGCAACAGTTGTAAACCTGTCCAATTTTCAGTCTGAAATGTATCGTTGCAAAAAATAGTGATACATATCGTATCATTGCTGCCCCATAAGCTGATCATTGACTTGGGGGAAAGTTTTATGAATTTGGTGTCAAATTGAACTTTACATCTTCAAAAATGGTTTATCTATTCCAATAACAGGTTTTCTATAGTTCTGGGTATAAAATAAAAATTATGAATCGAAGATCCCTGTCCGGAAACGCTTCTATGAATTAATTTTGATTTTGTTTCAAATTTTTTTTGTATAATACATGCAATCAATTTGGGAGATGTTACAGCTCGCCAAAACATTCGATGCATAGCCAGTATGAGAACTCAATCTCTATCTGAGATTTCCTGATAGTTTTTGATGGTATGTTCTAAAAATAGGAATGAAAATATGTCCCAATTGATTATCACATTATATAAGAAAATATCAATATAAAATCTATATTAATTGATAGAAGCGTTTTTGGATAGGTGTCTTTGACTCATGTTATTATTTTATCCCCTGAAAACTATAAAATGCATTAGGAAGAGATAAGAGCATGTTGTTTACAGCACTAATTTTTATTAGCCTTGATTATGCTATCTTCTCCTTTGTTTAGGGTGGCTTGGAGACAATTATATAGGTTCATGGAGAGAGCAAGGGAATGGCAACAATAAGCCCCATCCCAACTGGATTGGTAATAAACACGTTATGTTGATGTTATGTGTTCTTACACATGCTCATCCTCACGCTGCTCATTTTAGCATCAATCGTTGAATGTTTGTTGTTTGGTCTTCACATTTCTTATATCATTCTATGCATTATGGTGCATTGGTGTACAGTAATGCCCTAAGTAGTTGACTCCTTAACCACAGCAGAATTATGGGTAATTTTTCAGGATTTAGTCAGAAATATGGCTTGTTGCCATTCATCGGAAAGCTCTCACTGAAAAGTTACCCATAATTCTGCTGTGGTTAAGGAGTCGATTATTTAGGGCATTACTGTAAATGCTATGTGCACACTCACTCTTGACCCTGAATTGCTATTTTAGGTGTCGGTGATCATAAAGATTGTATTTGTTCTAATGCACCTTGTGGGCACCCGTATTATAGTACCTGATTTGAGCCAGAATGTCATGTTAAAATCTCAAAATAAGAATTTACTAATTTTTCTGAAAAATGTTGAAAAAATTTACATCCATTTGAGGAAAGGATATGCACATACTTCTGATTTCATCTATCAATTGTAACTGGATTTATGGCCCTTCTGTTGTTGTATGTGTGAATTATTTGTCTATTACAACACAAACATTTTGTATTGCCCAAGTCACATTTCACTGATCAGCACTAGTAGATTCCGATCTGTTTACTTTATCCGTCTCAAATTTTTGGCAGGCTAGCAGAAACTCTCCTGGATTCTGTCTGGAAATATATCCATACATGTGTGAACGATGTCGCAGATTTTGAGAAATAACGAAACGCCCCGGTTCGCATGGCTTCCGTGTTCAGAAATTATTTTCCCAAATAATGATAAAAAATAAGGCCAGTAACCATTTGATAGTATCTTTGGAATGCTGGTGTTCAGATACATACATGTACATATGCAAAGTCCCTTTTCTAACTCACTTAACTTGTTTTCATTCTAAAATGTTCTTTGTTAGTTTCCATTTCAGAGTTACGTTTCCTCACTGTTCATTGTTGAACTAATCCTACCTTAAAGTTTTACAATATAGGTTCATCTTGAGTTTCCTCTGATTCTTTAACACTGTCTTTACTAAATGGATTCTCTTTCAGTTCTATAGTAAGCACTGGAATGGTCAATTATTCATCTGGAGGGATGTTCAGAATATAGAGCAGATGACAGACGTACGGAAAGTTATATAAGTGCAGAAGAATTCATATTCATTGGTGGGAAATGTAACAATGTTTTGATAATATGTTCAACAATGGCCTTTGATCATTTGTTGAACTTATTATCTGAACATTTCCAAAAGGAACTACTCGTTGATGAGTATTTAGTATAGAAAGGGTTAATATTTGGCATATACTATTGAGGAAACCACTAAGCCAATTACTCATTTTCTATCATACAGTAATGCCCTAATTAATCGACTCCTTAACCACAGCAGAATTATGGGTAACCACAGCAGAATTATGGGTAACTTTTCAGGATTTAGTCGGAAATATGGCTTGTTGCCATTCATCGGAAAGCTCTTAGTGAGAGCTTTCCGGTGAATTGCAACAAGCCATATTTCCGACTAAATCCTGAAAAGTTACCCGTAATTCTGCTGTGGTTAAGGAGTCGATTATTTAGGGCATTACTGTAATCTCCATGTTGTTTTACATCATTCAAAGATGGCCTTTATCGACTTTGTTTCTCAGCCAAATGCTAACTGTTGTAACAGCATAAAATTCTAAACTTTCTTCAAAAATATATTTCGAAGAGTTTGAATTTTCAGAGGAAACTTTAGTTATTTATTTAATTCATCACTTTTGCCTAACCATGATTTATCACTTTCTGGTTCTTTGTCATTAAATATCTCTGTTTCTTTTTGTTGGGTGAAATGTTGTTTCGCAACATTTCATCTCACTTGATTTCAGTCTTTTTCATCTGAGCATATTCTAAGCCCTGTACAGTTGTTTTCAATCCTCTTATGATTTCACATTTGTTTCAGCCAGGCTTTGTCTGTTTTATGATGCTGATCTTCTTTAAATTTATATCAAAGCATATCTTGATAATAATTAGATTAGAATGTTTGTTCTATAATGAAACGTAGTGGATCAATATATATTATGCCTAAAAGTTCTTATATCTTTGTTATATAAATTAACAAATTGACTTGATATATTGACTAACATTTCTTATATTTTTGTTCTATAAATTAACAGCTTGGATTCTTGCTCAAATTAACTTAGTTGATATCACAATTGAAAAACTATATATTTACTAAAAACCTTTATTTTGCAATTAGTGAATTGTGTGCTTCTTCTCTTTTGGGTACTCCTTGTGCTATATATATTTAATATTATATGTGGCAACAGTTCTTTTTAATCATGCAATTTTAGAAGCAATACCACTTATTTTGTAGTATCTAATATACTTGTTTCAGGTAAAAAACCCAGGCCTCCAGGGACTCCACCTGCAAAACAAAATTATGGCTATCATAATGGTAGGTAGTCTTAACCGTTCCATGACTGGAGCTTCCTGAAATTTTGTGAAAAACCTGTGCCAATTCATTCTCTTATATATGCGAGTCTCCCATATGGAGCCTTGCATATATAAGAGAAAACATTGGCCTAATAATATTAACATGACCTTGTAAGCCAGTGCATTCTCTTAGATATGTGAGGCTCCCTATGGGAGACTCGCATATATAAGAGAATGCACTGGCACATGATCTTTAATGCTGCACCAGCGCAGCTCCTGTCATGAAAGGGTTAAAGCCACATGGTAGTTTGAAGCCTCCTATTATACCTGGTATTGTCACCATTCTGCGTAAGCCTCATCTTCTGGGAAGTATCTAAAGTCTCAAATTAACCTTGTTTTTAGTAACTTTTTCCCTTCTCTTCAGTTTTTATATTCCCTAATTTGCAGAAGATAAAATGCGTAATCGAGGTGACTGATGGGGGAACATCACCAACTTCAACTGGGGAACTACAATCTTATCCTAGGTCTCCCATAGCAGTTGAGGCATAAGCAGTTAAAGTCCCCAGAGGGTGAATTTGAAGATGGTAGCCCACCAATGACATATCCAGGCCATTTTTCATACCGTTTACCGGTTTGGGCGCCCAAACGCGGTGTGCGTTCATTAAACTGAAAAACCAGAATTCTGACCACAGTGCGTACCTGTACATGCCGTTCGGTCGGGGTTTAGTTGTCGTTTGGCCGTGGTGTACTTGCCGTTTGACTGCAGTGTACTTGCCGTTCGGCCATGGTGTACTTGCCGGTAGGCTGCGGTGCTCAAATGCAGTTAAAAACTCTGACGCCGCGGCCGAACGGCAAACAAACCGCGGTGTCAATGGACACTTATTTTGTCCAACGGGGTATGTGCCTCTCACATGAATAATGTATTTTTGCCCCCATATTGCAAACAATATATGAAATTTGTGTAGAACAGGATGCATATGTGGGTTTTTGAAAGCTGTGTAAATTGTTTGGTTGGATTTCTAAACCATTACCTTGTTACCATTCAGGCTTGAATCGTAACCAAGAATTTATTGATGAAGCGTCAAGTGTGTGGAGGGATGGCAGACATTGGATAACCCTTTCTTTTCTAAATACTCATTGACGAGTAGTTCTCTTGGGGAATGTTAGGTAATAAGTTCAACAAACAGCCATAGGTCATTTGTTGAAGTTATTATCTGAACATTTCCCACCAGTGAATAGAAATCCTTCTGCACTTGTATTATTTGTTCGCCTGTCTGTCGGTTGCTTCTATTTCCTGAACATCCCTCCAGATGAATAATAAACCATTCTGATGAATACTTTTATATCTGAATGGGAGAATATATTCAGTAAATATAGGGTTAAATTTCTAAACTATTGCCTCATTACTTTCAGGGTTGAATCATAACCAAGATAATAGTAATGAAGGGCCAAGTCGTGGCAGGGATGGCAGACCAGTATATGAGCACACTGTTGACAAGCCAGTCTATCACAAATCTGAAGACACAGAAAAAAAGAATATGAAACCAAAGGAACCAGTCTTGCAGAAGCCAGGTAAGGAACCAGTCTTTAACTCTTTCAGTGCCAGGGGCCGATCTCATCGGCCCTAATTTTAGATTTTTTTTTTTTTGGGTATGCTTAAGCATGCTATAGCGAATTTAAAAACAAACTGGATAAAACCTTAGGGGCATGTTATAACTTAAAACTATCACCAAGTATTCATAGTAATAATTTTGATGCCCATGAAAAACGTAAGATTCCCTGGCACTAAACCAACAAAATAAGTCTGTTAAAGAATATAAGAAAAAATTGTCAAAAATAATAACAAATGATGAAAAATTGTTAGGCCAATGCATTCTCTTATATATGCTAGGCGACCTATGGTCGACTCTCATATATAAGAGAATGCATTGGCACAGGGTATATGGGTTGATACAAAAATCGGACCTGGCACTGAAAGGGTTAAAAAGTCAAGTAAGGATCCAGTCTTACAAAAGACTTTCAAATGATCTATTGTAGATCGGATTCCCGTCAAAATACCAACATTTGCATACAGAACAATGCAGAGCTCGGACACCATTCCATTATACATGACTGAGCTTATTTACCCATACGTTCATGATCGTAATGTGCGTTCTAAGGAAGGTAGCCTTCTTTCACCACAAGCCGCTAATCTTATTACTGTTGGAGAGTGGGCTTATAAAGTTGCATGTCCTGACAAGTAATTCCCTTAGAAAATGTTCAGATAGTAAGTCAAAAAATTGCTTGTTGAACTTATTATCTGAACATTTCTCTCTAAAATATTTCCAATAAATAGGACTCCTTCTGTACTAAGTCTTGTATTATCTGACGTCTGCTTATTTTTCCTGCAAAGCCTTCCAGTTGAATATTAGGCCAATCCAGTGTTTACTTTTATAAGTATCAAAAGCAAGGCTCAAAATAAGTGGCCGGTCAGTCATTGTCCGACGAAAAATAGCTTATGTCCAGTGCACTTCTGTATCTGTCGGACATTTTGTCCAATGCAATTCTTTGAACAATCTGTATCTGTCCAAGGAGTAACTTCTGGCCAAATAGGACATTGAAAGTAAAAAATAGTTCTTTTTTAATTTCAGATTAATTCGTAGTGAATATAATAATGTCGAATTGCATGTGTATTTATTAATCGACATAAAGTTTTTGAACTTTTGAAAACAAAAATAACCTGGTTTTTCCTAGGTGGCAATTGGATGCTCACTAAAATGTGCACATCATTGACGAATAATAAGTCGATTGGAAATTTAATTACTGTCTCATACAGTACATCTGAAACTTTGACAGGCACTATTTTGAAATTACCAACACCATACATTTGGTGCCTGTCATTTTGAGTCAGTAAAAAAATTATTATTTTCAGCCTTGATTAAAAGGATTTAAAATAGATTAATTTTGGTCTGATGTTGTGAAGGGGTAGCTACAGTAATGCTCTAATTAATCGACTCCATAAATACAGCAGAATTATGGGTAATTTTTCAGGATTTAGTCGGAAATATGGCTTGTTGCCATTCATCGGAAAGCTCTCCCTGAAAGCTTAAGCATATTTCCGACTAAATCCTGAAAAATTACCCATAATTCTGCTGTGGTTATGGAGTCGATTAATTAGGGCATTAGTGTAGATAATGTTGTTTTGACCTTTTATTGTAGGAGCAGATGCTGACTCAAATGAGGATATTAGTGACAAATCTGCAGCTGAAGACAAAGCGAGCGAAGTGGAACAGACAACCCCAAATAGTGCTGATATGTCTGATGTGGGAAAAGATAAAGTCGAAACGGAGAAAACAGATAAAGCCAAGGATGAGTCCAGTGATTCAGATGATACGGCTGAGAAGGACAATTCAAGTAGTGCGGAAGATCAGGATTCTGTAACTCCTGATAAAGAGCCCAATAAGGCGCAATCCAGTTTGAACACGTCCCGATCAGACAATGCTGAAATAACAAAAGTTGAAACCATTAAAATAGAAGAGATTGTTATCGATAGAGATAACAGCGTGATCAATAGCCAAGGACCAATTATTGCACTGTCGCTGGGGCTTGGGCTAACTGTAGTTCTGCTCGGTTTCATTGGCTGCAGGTTGCGCAATATGAAGAGACGGTTAAGGCGTGGTGGTAAAGTGTTACATGCGCATGAGGCTGACTACCTCATTAATGGCATGTATCTGTAACTGAAGATTTTACTGTCCTCACTAAGGTGGTGCACAGATGGCTTGTTTTTTGTATTAATAACCCTGGCAAAATTTTCATAAGAGTTATAACCCTTAACCCTTCCATGACCGGAGATTCCTAAAATTTTGTGAAAACGCTGTTCCAATGCATTCTCTTATATATGCGAGTCTCCCATATATAAGAGAATACATTGGCCTAGTAATATTTACATTGACCTCTTAAGCCAGTGGATTCTCTTATATATGCGAGGCTCCCTATGGGAAACTCATATATAAGAGGAAACTCTTATAAAAGAGAATACACTGGCACAAGATCTTTAATGCTGCACCAGCTCAGCTTTGTCAGAAATGCATGTTAAGTTTCGCATTATTATATATTTATCTATATATATAAAAGAGTAGGATCTGTCTGTCTGTTTGGATTTTTCTCCAAGACCCCTGGACAGATTTCAACCAAATTTGGTGTGGTGACTCGGGTTAGTTACCAAAGCAGATGTTATTATTTTGATTTTTTTTTTAAAACAATCAAATGTTTGTTAAATTGAGCAAGGAGATCAACCTAAAAACAAAAACAATTAATCTAAAAAAAAAAATGTAATTATTTATTTATTAAAATCAAAATGTTTAAACTTTATAAATGTGCGCAAAAAGGGGCCGTCGCTAAATAAACGCTCTGTTTAAGATCAAAATGTCTGGCCCCTCTGATGCTGATTGTCTAGTTTTAATAAATTCAAATCGATGTTATAAAATCTGTAAAATTTCCAGTTTTGAAGAACTGATATTTCTGAGAGGGTGGAAAATTTGTCAGCTCTGCACCACCTTAACATGTGATATATTTTGTAATGATTTCGGAACACTTTATTTTGCTGTTAGATCTCCCATAATTATGCTTAACTTTGTCATCTATTCATTTCTCTGTCTTTCATCATGTTGAACTAAATTTATCTGTGATGGTATTTCGACATCTCTTGAGCATTGCTACCACAAAGCTTCAATATGGATAGAGTCTGCTATTTAGAAGGATAGTTGTAATTTTTGCCAAAGGAAGTATCATATTTTTGTAAAGTTGAATTTTAAGTATATATAAATTTCTGCATATAGTTAATTAAATGAAAATTGTTAACAAGATAGAAATCATAATCTCCTCAAAGCATCCACAGGATAATATTGGTCACTATAAAAATACTGAAGACTACTCTGTTGAACATTAAAATTGTATGTCAAAATAGCTGGGTCATTTCAAAAATGAAGTTTTGTGACAGAGCAATGCCTGTGGCAGGTGAGAACCAGCATTTTCATCATCTCATTTAATTGGTTAGACCAAGTTTCCTCTGTCCTTGCAAGCTTAGGATACCAGCTGACGGACTAACAAATGGGTAGATATGTGGCTATGAGTTATGTGGCTAAAATAATTATGTGTCTCTAATTTTTATGTGACTTCTCAAGTAGCCAGAAGTAGCCATAAAATGTTATGTGGCTATCGAGTTGTTGATAGTGATAAAATTCAGACTATGGAATAATAACATGTTGGAATTATAGCCAAAGAAGCTGATTGAAACGCAAAAACTTGCATGCAGCAACCAGGACAGTGGAATAGGAGAAACTGACAGGTCCTTGTTTGGGTGACTAGCCACATATGGTAACTGTCTGTACACCTCTTTTTGACAAATCATGGATATCTAAATCAATGCACTTTTAGTTTCCCACTTTTGAGTGACTTCAAAATTAAGTAGGCTGATTAGGCCAAAATAAAAAAGACATGTGTTTCTGGTGACCCGCCCGCCCCTAGTCCCGCGCCCCGACCGTTTTCAATTTATTGATTTTGCAAAATTTATTTTCCTTGTAAACTGATTCATTTCCGAAAAAAGGGACACATCGTGTGTACTGTTAAACCGGAAATTATACCACACTTCAGTTAGGTCACAGCTTAATCATATTAATTTGTTCATGTTTTATTCAATAATACAATACATTACACTACATGTATAATCTAATATTATGTACTTAGTTTTATTATTTCATAGTACATTACAAACAAGGAGAATAAATCCAGGAGGGGGGGGGGGGGGGGGGGGTATTCATATTTATTTTGAGCAAAGTTGAAAATAAAATAAAATGAAAAGCCACCAGCCCGCCCCTATTTTTTTCTTGCATGTCACCAGAAACACAGGTATATATTTTTTTGGCCCTAGGCCAAATAGATAATTTTTGAGGGTTCATATGAACACTGTTAAATGGCTAGCCACGTAACAGAAATTATTCACATAAATATCCATTTAACAAAATCATAGCCACATAAGTAGTCATTTGTAAAAGCGGCGAGATGTACGAAGCTTGTGTATTATCAAGGATGCAAATAGTGTGTCTGTAATTTGCAGAATGAAGTCCCCTGAGGGTGAAGTTAGTGATGCTATCCCGCACAGTGAGCTAGATTCACCAAATTCACCCTCTGGGGACCTCATAAAAAAATAAGTGAATCTTTGATGAGCAATAGCATCACTTGAGTGTAGTAACACCCTTTCTTTACTGAATGGAATATCTCATTAGTTATAACAGTATACATCGGAATGGTCTATTATTCATCTGTAGTGATGTTCAGGAAATATAAGCAGAAAAAAACAGGCAGGAGAAGAGATAATGGAAATTCAGAAGGATTTGTATCAATTGGTGGGAAATGTTTGGGCGCTTGTTGAACTTATTATCCCAACATTTTGAGAGGCATGTGGCAGACCATTGATCCAGAAGTAAGACGAAGGAAACCGGGTCTAGTACAGTGATGCCCAAAGTAGTTCACTCCTTAACCACAGCAGAATTATGGGTAATTTTTCAGGATTTAGTCAGAAATATGGCTTGTTGCCGTTCATCCGAAAGCTCTCACTTAGAGCTTTCCGATGAATGGCAACAAGCCATATTTCTGACTAAATCCTGAAAAATTACCCATAATTATACTGTGGTTAAGGAGTCGATTATTTAGGGCATTACATTATTTCATCACAAATGGTACATGTATTTCAACCATTCATAGTCTTTATTACATTCCTAACTTCATTTCTTGAGTGATTATAAACGATAATTTAATTATGTTACTTTAAACTAGCATGTTATGTATTCATATGAGCTATCAAAATTTTATGTGTCATGGGTATAATGGCGGTATTATTCAGATTTCTTGTAAATCAGATGTTTAGAGAGGAATATAATAAACAGAATATTAACTTGATTGAACTGGTGGCAATGTGCTTTCGCATTTGTACCACGTCCCTGACTCAAGAATTATTTCCAGTTACCAGCTCAATCATGCGATTACTCTCTATATAATTTTAAATAATACATCGCAATTATTGTTTACCAAAAATAAAACGCATACCTTACGTTATGGTTTGAAGGAATTGCTTTGATAGTCAGTTGATTTCCACTCCATGCTGCTTCATGCTGACTATTTTGAGAGTTTTCATAGTTGGAAATAATTGTCAGTCAAGAAACTCATACAGCAGGGTCCGCTCTGTACAGAAAATTACTTTTGCCAAATATTATACCAAATGAAAATATTTTTTGTCAAATCCTACAAATTGCCAAATGCTATTATCAGTTTCTGCAACATTGAGTCATATATTTCGACAATCCCTTTTTGTGCGACTTGATATCGATAGGATATAGAAGGGTTGTTGCATCAGCAGGGGATATCGATAGGATATAGAAGGGTTGTTGCATCAGCAGGGGATATCGTTAGGATATAGAAGGGTTGTTGCATCAGCAGGGCACTTCAAAACAATGAGGAATAGCTATGTCAACACCACAATATAAACTAGTAATACCTCCTCTCGTCGATACTAATTGTATCGGATTATGTGCATCTTGCTAGAGGTGTTAACTTTTCCTAACCATTATAACACTCCACTAATACAATTATATTGTACATGTTTCCTGAAATGAATAGTATTGACTGACCAATATTTTTCAATTTTCTAGTGTAATTAAGAGACTTGCCAAAACTATTGCCAAATGAAAATATTTTTGCCAGATGTGAATTATTTCAGCGGACACTGCAAAACCCTGCTTATCAAAATCTAACTGTATGCTCTTATCTACTAATATTTCTTTGACAATATCAAATTAATATTAATAATAACCATACAAAATGCATCCATTGCCAGTCATGTTTTTTTCTGCTTTGTAGGTTTGTTTATACTACTAGCATATTGCATGTTAAATTGGCATAACATCGTAACTATCATAGTAATCAAATCTATATTCAATCAATTTTTTTTTTATGTTGTTAGAACAAAATTAAGCTTTAAAGATTATATTCAAAGTTTATAGTTATTTCATGACATTACTATTTGTAGCATTACTAGCATATTGCATGTTAAATTGGCATAAAATCGTAACTATCATAGTAATCAAATCTATATTCAATAATTTTTTTTTTTATGTTGTTAGAACAAAATTAAGCTTTAAAGATTATATTCAAAGTTTATAGTTATTTCATGACATTACTATTTGTTTTCTTCAATGGAAAAAAAAACTAACTGCCCATAACTGTTCAGCTGTCAAAAGTTATAAGTGTTCAAGCTAAACATAGTGCATTTGTCAAATCATGAAATGGGTAATAAATTTGCTGTTAACTTCTTGCGGGTCTAAAAAGGAAAATTTTGATCTGCTGCCCAATATTCTTGATTTTTTTTAACTGTAATGGAATTTTACATTATCAGGAAGATACTGGATGACATTTATCAGGAACATACTTGATGACATGTTTATATGTTTTCTGAAACTTGTTTGTGTCCAACACAATGGTACAAAAGTTTCACTACTTATCTTTGAGCTGTATTCTCTTCTAATTAAGAAATAGAAATGAATAAGCCAATGGTCTTTTAAGTATTAATAATCTGGTAATATGAAATGTTTGTTATTCTAGGAAATTAACTGCCCATAGGAAAATATATTTGTCTAACAATACAGTAATGCCCAAAGTAATTGACCACTTAACCACAGCAGAATTATGGGTAATTTTTCAGGATTTAGTCGGAAATATAGCTTGTTGCCATTCATCAGAAAACTCTCGCCGAGAGCTTTCCGATGAATGGCAACAAGCCATATTTCTGACTAAATCCTTAAAAATTACCCATAATTCTGCTGTGGTTAAGTGGTCAATTACTAGGGGCATTACTGTAGCAACTAATAAGTGTCACATGTTACTCAACCAGATACAATCATGATGTTATTAACACGTTGAGTCTGACTCCCATTCAATTACATGCAAAAAGTATGAGATAACTCGTACTTGGCACTCAACGTATTAAACAGATTTATATTCCAACAGAATAAATGTATGTTTTATGCGATAAAATTTTTCTACATCACTGATACATTTACTTATTGTTGTAAATATACATGCTAAATCATTCAGACAACTGAGTTATTTGTCTTCAGTTTTAGAAGCCAATGTACACTCTGTACATTCGATAACCGGAAGTGGAATTGGAAAAGTGGAATATACACCTCGGAATCAAGACCAGGGTAAGTGTTATGGCTTCTAATTACTCTCTCCGTGTCGTGGACATGGTTATGTAATAGTATTTTCCTTAGACGATATATTTCCAATAACATACAGCAGACGAGTTGTATCGGCTCATTTGCTGTTATTGAGAAAAATAAAACAAAAGTATAAAACTCACATGTAAATAATGCCGCCCTCCACTTCAATGTGTATTTTCGCAGATAATAACTGATATTATGTAACTACCATTACATGACATGTCCATGATACTGAGAGAGTAATTAGAATCCAAAAGACTTACCCTGGTGTTGATTCCGATGTGTATATTCCACTTTTCCCATTCCACTTCCAGTTATCAAATGTACACAGTGATGTACGAACTGTGAAATCACAGGGTCCGCGTTGGACAGAAATTTACTTTTGCCAAATAATTTGCCAAATGATTATATTTTTTGCCAAATTCTTTTAGAATTTGCCAAATGCTAGCATTTTCTGCAACATTAAGTCTTACGTTTCGACAGATTAAGTCTTACGTTTCGACACTCACAGTTTGAACAACTTTTGATATCGCTAGGAAAGCAGTTAGTTAATAAATTATCTTTCAGAGTGATAACATTATAGTAGGGTTGCTTCATCAGAAAGGCACACCACAAGAGGATTAGCCATGTAAACACCACCACATTAAATATTGGTAATCCCTCTACCCATCCATACTATATATAATAGCTATCAGATTAACTGCATCTTAATAGAGGTGTTATATTTTCCTAAGCCATATCAAACACCATTAATATAATTATATTGTAAGAGTTTCCTTAAATGAATGGTATTGATTGACCAATATTTGTCAGATGTCTTGAGGAATTAAAAAGTGACTTGCCAAAACTTTTGCCAAATGAAAATATTTTTGCCAAATGTGAATTATTTCTGCCATTGGCAAATTTGGCAAGTAGCAGCGCGAACCCTGGTGAATCAGCAACAAGAAGATGACGATGGTGTTTTCTGAAATCTCAACTGTCCGACATAATCATCTGTCTGCGATTTGATAAGTCCGAACACAGGGTATGTTACTAATTTATATTCATATGAAAAATAAAAAAGTAACAAATAATGCCACTTTAACTCTTACGCTACTGAATGGATTCTCCCACTCAGTTTATGAAAGTGTTTATTGGACTGGTGTATTATTCATCTGGAGGGATGTTCAGGAAAAATAAGCAGATGACAGATAATAAAAGTGCTGAAGGGGTCCTATTTATTGGATGAAAATGTTCAGAAGTCGTTGGTTGAACTTAGTATCTGACATTTTCTATAGGATAAGTACTCATCAATAGTGGCATTTGCACTTGATTATAGATATTTCATTAAATTATATTTAAAAGATAAAACCCTGTGATCGGAATATTGAATGACTCAGCAGGTAGAATATCTATGCTTCACTGCCGGGAAGTTCATTGTAAACTATTACATAATGTACATGCTTACTATCTCCACTCAACTTTGATTATTGATTTGTATTATTTTCATTCCATTTTTGTTTGTTTGTCTCATCATTTTCATGACTATCATCAAAATTTAAATTTGTTTTCTCTGCGCGACATTTCAGTTTCTGCTGAATATGAATTTTTATTATAAAGTACAAGTATGTGTATGTGACAATACATTGCTGGTTACAGCTTAAACGCAGTTGTGGTGGGCTTATACAAAATATTCTAAAATATATATTACTAGTATAACAGTTGATCAGTTCACTGACTCTTTGTTATCTGTTCATCAATAATTGCAATATGGTACGCAATGGGTAACTAAACTCCAAACACAATCAATTAATAACGTTAGCCTGGTTTGGCTGAAGAGGTCCTTGGCTCCGTATTTTCATGTTCTGGGTAAACAGGGAAGCAGACGTTTCAGGTGTCCAGCTTGACTTCTGTATTATTTGAGCACTCAAATTTTGCATCTGATCACATCGCACAAGGAAAAAAATCTTTCAGTCAGTAAATCTGGCTTGGCTAATGTTTGCTCTTTCTTGCCATAACATAACTTTTAAGTAAGGTGATAATTTATACAGCATAAAACTGCAAACGTCCATGCTGTCCAAACCAGTCAATTGGAATAAATAACTTCAAAGATATACATAACTCAGTTTCAGAATATCAAACCATCTGACATATTATGTTAATTATTGTAACATGTGGATATGCATACACAGCCAGACTTGCTGTGTTTTGGAGCAGTGGATTGATTAACAAAATTGTGAACTTTGAAGAATATCAAATTATTGTTATCAAAATTTTAAATTATGGTTATTTGTTCACTGTGGTCTGTATGTAGACTGTCAGTAGGAAATATTTGTAATATAATTTTCATAATATTTATCATGACATGTTGAAGTCTGTTCATATTCATTATACAAATAAATTTTGTTATTTTTCAGTTTATTGTTTAATATTTACCCAATCAAAATCAAGTATGGCAAATCCCATACATATATAGCCATAATTGATAGATATTGCTATTATAGCCAAGTACCGGTATGACTGTTGCTGATAGATGAAATTTATCTCAAGATAACTCAATTCACAAGAAAGCATTTAATTATGTATTCTGGGTTCCAGACTAAATTGAACAAAAACCTATTTTACTTTATAATCAAGTTTTTAGCTCACCTGAGACGAAGTCTCCGGTGGAGCTATAGTCATCACTCCTCATCCGTCCGTCCGTCCATCCGTCAACAATTCTTTGAACATCTTTAAATCCATAGGACCGAATGGGTTCATATTTGGTGTGGATGTTCCCTGGGTGACTCACATTCAGATTTGTTCAAATGAGGTCACTGGGTCAAATAGTTGCGAAGCCAGGGCCATATCTCTTTCCCTCCATAGTAAAAAATTAGATTTAACTCATTGCTCAATTAAAAAAAAATTTAAAAACAAAAGAAGTATTTTAATTTTTTTAAATTAGACTGATTAATTTAGATTTGTTTGTTTGTTTTTTAATTCTTTTTTTTATGTTTACCCATACCATAGAATGGTAAACATGGTGTCGTTGCCCGAATTGACCACTTGTCGTTCGTCCGTCTGTCTGTCTGTCCGTAGACGCTTTACGAGTAATGCGATAACTCAAACATTTTCTATCCGATCGAAACCAAATTTTGTATATGGGTTTCTCAGCCCAAAATACAGATAGAGTTTGAATTTGGGTTTGATCCGAGATTTTGTTACAGAGTTATGGCCCTTTTTCAACTTAGAATTCACGCATTCTGCCATAACTCAAACATCCTTTATCTGATTGGAACCAAATTTGGTATGTGAGTTTCACAGCCCAAAATACAGATCAAGTTCGATTATGGGTTTGATCCGATTAATTTTAAAGGAGTTATGACCCTTTTTCCAGAAACAAATTTAAAAAAATAAGATTTTTTTTTAGATTTAGCTCCTTGTTTTACTCATTGTGTTCATATTTTATACGCAGGTTTATGATGACACATGGCTCACCTGTATAGCTTTTGGTATTGATTTGTTGATCGGTTTAGAAAATAATTAACCCTGCTTACAAATGCTATCTGATGCATCAAAGTCAAACAATTTTCTTCTGATCTACCTCATATTTATTATCTAGGTCTTTCTTAGCACGTTCTTCATATGTATGGATTTTGGTATTGTTTAGTTAACCCTTTCCACTCTTGTTTATAAATAGAATTCATTCAAGCCAGGATGACTCAAACATTTTTCATCTGATCGACACCAATTTTTGTATATGAATTTCTGATCCCTGAATACATATCAAGTGCGAATATGGGTTTGATGTTCCAATGTAATAAATAGATAAATTGAGTTGCTATGATGTTCATCTACTTAATTTCTTAACTATTTTATATTTAACAGCTATGGTGGTTCTCTCCCACTATGGATTGAGCTTAATTAGCTTTATCACTCTATGAGACATATCTGTGTTGGAGTCACTAATAGGTTGAAATCAAAGCCACGTCTGTGTTAACATTGTGTTAATGTGAGCAAGGTGCCCAATAAGTGTGATTTCACTTGTGAACTTACTAGTAAGGTGTGAATTGTTTAAAGTTTTTGCACTCATGAAAAAGATGGGGTAAGGATTTATGAAAATAGCTCATCGCTGTCGCCAAGGTATGGGTTAAACATCTGCCGATCGTGATCGGCCTCTCGTTTTAAAAACTTGTTAAAAGATATGAAAAACTATTGCCATTACCAGTATAACATCCCCAGGGATACCTGGAGTCCCAACAGCAAATTTGGTTTTAAATCACTCTAAAATCCAGAACATATGTACACAGCACATACAACTATCTGAGATATAGGAGACAGAATGTTTACTTAATAACAGCATAGAAGTCAGAAAGGTGATTATAAAGTCATTATGGCAGTTGTGATTGAAATTAAATCTGCTTGTTGTAACAGCTCTGTGTGGAATAATCCCATACTTCTACTGGTAACTGGCATATGCCATGCCTGTGTCACAATTTGTATATAAATGGCCCAGAATGGCTATGATAACTAGCAATCCACATTCTTAAGTTTGTTTTATTCATGGAGAAAAATGATGCCAAGTGTGATTCTGACATTAAAAATAAATACCTGTGTTCTAACACAATTATATATATGGGAAACTGGATGGAAGAGGAGGGGCTTTTTATCTCATCTGAGACCAAGTCTCTGGTGGATCTAGTCTTCTTCTCAAGATCCATCAGACCTATTCAACTTAAATTGGTATGGAGGGTCCTTGGGTGACTGTGATACATATTTTTTTCAAATGGGGTCACTGGGTCAAATAAGGGCACAGCCAGGGACATAACTTGTCCATCAATTTTAACTCTTCAAATGTTTTTTATCAAGAACCATCAGACCTATTCAGCTTATATTTGGTATTCCGAGTCCTTGGATGACAGGGATTCAGATTTGTTCAAATTTGTTCACCAGGTCAAATAGCATTAGAGCCATGGACACAACTTGTTCCCTCTCTAGTATTTCTTAAAACACCTTCTTCTCAAGAACCATCGGGCCTATTCAGCATATATTTAACATGGATGGTCTTTGAGTGACTATGATTCAGATTTGTTCAAATTGGATCACTGGATCAAATAGGGACAGAGCCAGGGACATAACTCTTTTACCTCAATAGTTATTCTTAAAACATCTTCTCAAGAATCATTTAGCATATTTAGCTTATATTTTGTATGGAGGGTCCTTAGGTGACTGGGATTCAGATTTGTTCAAATAGGGTCACCAGGTCAAATAGGGATTAAACCAGGGACATAACTCTTCCCCCATGGTAATTCTTAAAACGTCTTCTACTCAAGAGTCATTAGGCCTGTTTAGCCTATATAGAGTATGGATGGTCCTCATGTGACTGGGTTACATTTTTAAAATAGGTTAGATTGGCATATGGTGTATAGGGTCCATGGAGAGTTTGGATTGAAATATGTTTCAATGGGGTCAGCCATTAAAAAAGGGGGAATGTCAGGTTGGAACTTTGCAACAGTTGGGAAAGCTTGAGATATCAGTTGTAAAATTCCAACATGTGCAAAGGAATTTTTACGAACTTGGGAGTGTGTTTTCTTAAGTTAGGAGGCGACAGACAGGCTATGGACTATATGGGATGGGAGGGTATATCAGGGGCGTGTAATTGAAAATTTCCATGTGGACACCCAACTGCTTAACGGAGACCCTCTAGCTATTTTCTTGTTTAGAACTACTTGTTTTTATGTGATTTTGACAATTACTAACTCTTATGGTCTTCAGAGTCCCAGTCTTCTCAGTCTTTACAGTCTGGTGAGCGACCCAGTCATTGACTGTCTTGTTTGTTCAAAAACTCAAATTATGGTTTGAGGGTTGGCTGCCCCGACTTTCTAACCAGAGTTAGGCCACTTGTATAACAGCCATTTATTGATGGATTCTGAACATTTTTGGTATGTGAGTTAATTGTTATGTGCGACAGATGTGCACAGAAATTTTGGTCCACCCCGACTGTCCGACTGTCCAACTAGAGTTATGCGACATTTCTATTTATAGAAAATTTAAGTCCTATGGCACGATAACTGGAACAAACGTCAACCAATTTGTCCATTTTTAGCAATATTATGAGCATTGGTGCGATAACTTGAACAAATTCAAACAATTCCATTCATATTGGGTATATGGATCTTTCACAACAATATCTCGGATCGATTTCGAAAACATGTTTCTTTAATATTTCGTCCATTTTTAGTGATTCATTCTTATGGGCAAAAAAACTTGACCAGAGCCATCTTTGATGCGCAGCCCTTGTTTTACCCGAGTTATGGTCCTTAGTTTGTCTATTTTTAGCAAATTTATTACTGTTGTGTGAAAACCTGGAACAATTGTCAACCGAATACATTCATATTTTATATGAACCTTTCCCAACAATATCTCGATCGAAACCAGGTTTGTCCTAACCTAGTCCGTCTGTCAGGGCAGATATCTCAAGAACCGGTTGTCGGATCTGAATAAAATTTGGTATGGATGTTCACTACTATGAAGGCAATTTTTAATGGGAGTGTTGAACATTTTTTCTGTTCTAGTTATACCTGAGTTATGGCCCTTAGTTTATCTATTTTTTAAAATTTTATGACTGTTAGCGCATTAACTTTAACAAACTACAACTGATTACATTCATATTGGGTGTATAGATTTTTCACTGCAATATCTCGATCCAGTTCGAAAAAGTTTTTTACCTGAGTTATGGCCCTTAGTTTGTCTAATGTTTACCATGTACTTTAAAGCTTACACATGCATGGTTTAACAATTTTATGCCCATTAGCGCGATAACTTGAACAAACATCAATCAATTCCATTCATGTTTGTTATAGATATCTAACAACAATATCTTGACCAAAGTACTGAAACCAGGTTTGTCAAATTTGTTTACTAAACTTATGGCACTTAGTTTGTCTATTTTAGCAACTTTATGACCATTAGCGCGATAACTTGAACAATAACTGCAACCCTTGTTATTTAGAGTTTATTGTATAAAATATCATGTTTGATAATAGGAAATGCTACAAGAAAGACACTACTTTCTTCAATATTGAATTGTCTGCATTTATTTCATACTGTTTCATGTTTTAGTTGGACACCAAAAATTATTTTGTTAATTTTTCTTTCACAAAATGATATTCTTTGATGTAAACTGATCGAGGGGATTGCACCAGTCAAAATTGGTCCATAAGTGGCAGTCATGGTCCATGGAAAGAGAGGACCGGTCCAGTATGGTCCATGCTGCATCCCTATTGGTATGCAATACATAATTTGATGATGAAAGTAACCCTCATTCATTTAACATTCACTTAGCCGGCCACCCAAAAAGCTAAAACATCAACTTCATTGATGAGTGTGTATGCCTTCGTCACCCAACACTGTTAATATTATATAGTGTATGAGAATTCTTTAATTATTTTCATCGTATAATTTATCCCTTTCTTTACTAATTGGATTCTCCCACAAAGTTATAAAAGTATACATTGGAATGGTCTATTATTCATCTGGAGGGGTGTTAAGGAAATATAAGCAGACAACAGATAATAGAAAGTACAGGAGTCCTAATCATTGGTGGAAAATGTTCAGATCTAGTCGTTAGTTAAACTTATTATCTGAACATTTCCTAATGGTTAACTACTTGTCAATGAGTATTTAGTATAGATAGAAGTAGCAATTGGGGGGGGGGGGGGGGGGGGGGCGGGGGCGGGGGGGGGGGGGGGCTGTGCGATGCTTGTGTTTTACAAAAGATTATGATTCAAAGTCATTTTCAAAGCCTGTAGAGATGGAAATTGGCTTAAAGGTACTCAATCCAAACAGAGGGTCCCCATATCATCAAGATACAACAACAACATTTTTCAAAAAAATGCTTTTAGTTATCAGAATCGATTAATTGCAAGAAAATAATGCTAACCAGTCAACTATGGTATAAAATTTTCCAAAACGTGTTATTTATCAACATTTTGTTCATCGAAATATGGCTGTATTATCACTCGAGTATTCACAAAATTTGGACCTATTACCACTTGTTTTTAGAGTTATCCATCTTCATCCACAATTTTGACTGAGACCATCCATTTGACTGTGTTTCTGGGCCACAAATAATTGAAATAACAAACTTCAAAAATCAATATCTGATCACTCTTCGCTTTGATGGGTGGGTTCCCGACTCGAATAAAATATTCTTCACCACCGAAGCCAAACAAATAGTAATTTAGAAGTCTTAAATCGGATTGAGTACCTTTAAGACATTTGGTGTCAAATCTGATGGGGCATCTTTATTTCTTACACACAGTATAAACCAAAATGATGCTGCCAAATAGTGAAGTGATATATATATATATATATATATATATATATATATATATCATATGTAACTTTGTTAAGTAGCATTCAGACGAATCTGTTACATCCATTGTGTTCGTCCGTACAATGCATTGACTCTATCCTTTGTCAGCGTTAAGCCGTTCACACGGGTTCATACATTCCAATTAATAATTGCAGCGAATTGGAATAAGTGAAATATTGCAAATCAATCTATCTAAACAAGAAGTTGCACGCCATGGTGCAAATTGAAACATGGGCAGGACGGACACCAAAAGTTAACATGATATATGAGCGGATGGACAAAAATTCAACATTTTCAATTCATTTTCTGATAAACAAAGAGGGATAACTCTTGAACAGAAAATTGAACAATGTAAATGAATCCTCTTTTGAAAAACATGCATACCAAATTTTGTCGAGATCCGATAACCCATGGTTGAGATATATGAACAGACGGACGTAAATCCCACATTTTAAGATAAACAAAGAGGGACAAATCTTGAATGGAAAATGTGAACAAGGTCAATGAACACTCATTGAAAGCCCTTCTGATGACAAACCAGCATACTGAATTTCATCAAGGTCTGATAACCCATGGTTGAGATATAGAGCACTTCCAGGCACATCGGTGGATTTTACGCTACACAAAACTGTTATTTATTTATATATGAGATGCATGTAATCCAGTATACCCCCCATTTTGGATGGGGGTATAATAAATTTATTCTACGATAATGTCAAACCTGTCAAATCCCAACAACTAACACTTTATTGACATACATGCAATTTGATTTCCTCCAAGCCTTGAAATAGTGTGTCTGTCATAAATGCAGAATGAGGTCCCCAGAGGGTGAATTTAGTGATGCTACCCCGCATAGCGGGCTAGCATCACCTAATTCACCCTCTGGTGACCTCATTCTGCTTACATCTCAGCAGAATGAGGTTCCCAGAGGGTGAATTTGGTGATGCTAGCCCGCTATGCGGGGTAGCATCACTAAATTCACCCCCTGGGGACCTCATTCTGCAAATGATAGGCTCACTATTTCAAGGCTTGATTTCCTCATCTTTTAATGATTGCAAAAAGAAACATCATGACGCATGCCATATAAGATATGTGTTATGCCTTACATTGCATTGAAAATAGAATCTCTCTGGTGTGTGCGTTAACAGATACAACATAATGACCATATCACAGCCATATGAACGCCTTAGTGTCTGTAATCCAATTTCAATGCAACATACTTGTCTGAGAACTACTTACCCAAACCTCCCTAGTTTCATACCAATGCACCAAGATAAGTAGACTATTATCGATCATGACAGGGGATGTGGGATGGAAAAATCTCACCCGAGGGGGCCGGACACATTGCTTTATGAGTGTCCGGTCCAAATATCTGGCCCCGAGGGTAAGATTTTTCCATGCCCACATCCCAGGTCATGATTGATCATTTTCTCCCAACCCAAGAGCCTCTTTCTGATTTTTTGCTTAATCTGGAACATTTCAGTAGGTTCATATCTGGGGATAAATCTGATGCGATATTCGTGATTGTCATGGATGATTTTGGTGTATGCTGGAAAGCACATTACCAAGTTGAGCAGGGTTAATACGTTTGAGTGAAATTGACATAGCTCGTGAAAACGACTAGGCTACATCACATCATTGCACCTGGCATGAATTCCGAGAAAGTACTAAAATGTGTACAGTAATGCCCTAAATAATTGACTCCTTAACCACAGCAGAATTATGGGTAATATTTCAGGATTTAGTCAGAAATATGGCTTGGTGCCATTCATCGGAAAGCTCTCAGTGAGGATTATTTAGGGCATTACTGTACGAGGTGGGAGATAATGAGTTCTCTGCATCAGTGATTTTCCAACAGCTTTATTAGTAACTAATCTCAAGAACAGAAATTCAAGGTTTAAAAATCAAATCAACAAGCATTACATATGGCATGGTAACAATGAATTCATTTCAGCGGAAATAACTCAAAATCAACAGTAGATACATGTATATTACACCGGTTCATTTTGGAAACTGTGAAATGAATAAATATTAAAACTAAGAGTAACAGGTATGCTGATAACATATCAAAGTTTAGTTAGGTAACCACTACCAACATATCTCAGACTGTTCCATTGGGTCACTGCTGAGGTTTCACACTGGCAAGAAAATTCTTTCGGGCAATTTTTTCATCATTTTTCAGAAATTTTGGCCAAATAGAAAAACCAAAATATTCATTCATTGAGAAAATCGTAATAAAAAATTAAAAATATTAAACTCACACAAAAAATGTAAAATTTTGAGTTTGACAAAAATGACAAGTGAAAAATGTGCACAGATGGAAACTGAAAAATCTGAAATAGGTCAAGCTGGTTACATATATCAGCATAAATGAGCAGTAAAGTATCGGTAATTGATTAAGAAAGGACAACATTTTATTATATGCTCTGAGGTGAAATAGCTGGAACAGGTCGGGAAATAAACGGCATATCAATCATTTGTCCCAGCGAGCCAATACCATAATGTTATTTGATTTTCATATTAACCTTCATTACGTTGCTCTCAATGACGTCATCTACTTTTAAGATGGTGATAGTCCCTACTGATCTCTTATGAGAATGCACATTACAGAGCGTTATCGAGCTTCGTATAGTTTTTTAATCTGTGAGCCAGAGATGAGTCAATCAGTTGACGATCAGCCGATTTGTTTTCTTCGACATTTAATTCAGCAAAACAATCGGCAAAGAGAAATAATTGTAAATTGAAATAACAAAACTGCATATAATAAAAAGGAAACCTACGACTTTTGACTGAACGCGAGAATTATCATTCATGGGTACAAGCAAATATCGATTTTCCACTCGCGGCAAGCTCGGTATTTGATTGTACCCGCTCATAAAAAATTTTGTATTCAGTCAAAAGCAGTAAGTATCCTCTATCTAGCGGCTAATCATCATTGTTTTGATAAATATTAAAGCATGTGTGTATTTTTTAATATAATGTTACATGTATCCATACAAAGGCTAGCAACTGGTGATTATCTGTTAACGAGTTAAGGGTTTCATGGAGGTCTGACAATAATCAGATCAGAACAATAATTTGCCATTGGCCACTAACAGCCGAGAGCTTTCCAATGAATGGCAACAAGCCATATTTCCGACTAAATCCTGAAAAGTTACCCATAATTCTGCTGTGGTTACCCATAATTCTGCTGTGGTTAAGGAGTCGATTACATAGAGCATTACTGTACATCCGTTAGGATTTTCGTTGGCTTTTCAAAGAGACTTGTAATTTTCATGCCAGTGTAAGCGTAATTCATGCCAGTGTAAGCGTAATTCATGCCAGTGTAAGCGTAATTCATGCCAGTGTAAGCGTAATTGCTGGAACCTTGCAGTCACAGTGGATTTAGGCAGACATCATTCCTACAGATATAGGGCAATCAATTTATATATTATTTGCGATATTTTTATATTCGTACGTATGATTGTTGGTTAATATAGTGAAGTCTCTTCGTGCTAATCAGGACAGCCAATTGCGATTGAATCAAATCGATTCCAAGCCTCAGTTTAGTGTGCCTGTCATTTGCAGAATGAGGTCCACAGAGGGTGAATTTAGTGATACTATCCCGCATAGCATCACCAAATTCACCCTCTGGGACCTCATTCTGCATAGTCTCATCTGCTATGGGAGACATAGACTCAGATTGAAGTTCCCAAATGGTGAATCAAACTCCATGCAGGGTTTACCTCCCTTGATGACTCGGTAAGACTGCTGCTACTGGCAAAATTTTACCCACATTTGGTGGACTTCCGCGATATTAAGATAAATACTAAGCGACAGAGCAACATGCTGCCCTTGTTAAACACATAAAATATCGATTGAGATTTGTGTAATTTCGTATCTTAAGTTTGGAAAGTCCCACTAGAATCAAAGAACTGTATTGCGAAAGTGTGATTATTTTATCAACAAAAAAGTATAGATGCATATCGACGACAATGTCACGACAACACGCGTGGCAAATCAAACACAATTAAGGGTTCTAATTTGCTGTGCAATTTTGACGAGTAGCTTGCGAAAATCTTCAACAAAACTACGCTCTGATCCTCCATTCTGCCATTAAGTTTTTAGTACAGGAATTGTTCTGAAAGCACATAGGAAATTTGACTTTTGGCCGATCAGTTTTCGCCATTTTTGCTGGAAAACCCTGCGCTAAATATAGAAACCGTAGACTAGTACCCAGCCGGTGACAGAGTCAGAAAGGAAGTATGACTGGTGCGCTCTGGTAGAGATTGATGGTGCATATTGTGATGTACACAAATTGGGAACCTCGATTATGCAACGTCAATGACACTGTAGCTCAACTTAGGTAGAGGAATAATTTAATGGTTGACAGTAAATGGAGGAATAGGAAAGGTGCTAATTGAAATGTCTAACCTGTGCCAAAGGATTTAGTCATGCATGATGATCAGTACGACCTGTAGCCCGCGCCAATGGATTGAATTTTGAAATCCAATATGGCCACCAGCAGCCATGTTTTTCGGCCGAACGACCCCAAAATGACTCGTTCCCATCTACATGTCATTGTTAACATCCATGACAAATTTCATGAAGTTCCGACCAAAGCTACGACCTGTAGCCCATGCCAAAGGATTTAGTCATGCAAAGAGTAAAATCCAAGATGGCTGCTGGCGGCCATGTTTTTAGGCCGAACGACCCCAAAATCACTCGTTCCCATCTACATGTCAATATTAACATCTATGACATATTTCATGATGATCAGACAAACAGTACGACCTGTAGCCCGCGCCAATAGATTGAAATTTAAAATCCAAGATGGCCACCAGCGGCCATGTTTTTCTGCCGAACAACCCCAAAATGACTCGTTCCCATCTACATGTCATTGTTAACATCCATGACAAATTTCATGAAGTTCCGACCAAAGCTATGACCTGTAGCCCGTGCCAAAGGATTTAGTCATGCAAAGAGAAAAATCCAAGATGGCTGCTGGCGGCCATGTTTTTTGACCGAACGACCCCAAAATCACTCGTTCCCATCTACATGTGAATATGAACATCCATGACAAATTTCATGATGATCAGACGAACAGTACGACCTGTAGCCCGCGCCAATGGATTGAATTTTGAAATCCATAATGGCGACCAGCAGCCATGTTTTTTTGCCGAATGACCCCAAAATGACTCGTTCCCATCTACATGTCATTGTTAACATCCATGACAAATTTCATGAAGTTCCGACCAAAGCTACGACCTGTAGCCCGCGCCAAAGGATTTAGTCATGCGAAGAGTAAAATCCAAGATTGCTGCTGGCGGCCACGTTTTTTGGCCGAACGACCCAAAAATCACTCGTTCCCATCTACATGTCAATATTTACATGCATGACAAATTCCATGATGATCAGACGAACTGAACGACATGTAGCCCGCGCCAATGGATTGAATTTTTAAATCCAAGATGGCTGCAAGCAGACACACGGATACACGGACGACGGATGCCAAACCATGGCAATAGCTCAAACTTACAAAGTAAGTTGAGCTAAAAAGAAATAAAATCATTATGAAGAAGTTTTATAGAAATTTGATAATAAAGAAACTTTCCAGAGAAGATGAGGCCTAAACAGAATGAGGTCCCCCACAGGGTGAATTTGGTGATGCTAGCCCACTATGTGAGATAGCGTCACTAAATTCACCCTCTGGGGACCTCATTCTGCAAATGACAGGCACACTAAACTCAGACTTAGAATCAATTCACAGGGCAATTATGGACACAACTTCAATAGTGCCCCTTTGCTCTCAAGTTTACTATTTAAACATTTTAATTAAAGGCCCATTTAATTTTCGAGTCACCAATTATTATTTTTTTAGTGCAATGATATATGGTTTTAATAACAATCTATGCCATAAAATATGATTAAAATACTATAACTCATCACCTTTGAAACGTCTGTGTCTCAGAAGATGCCCATAGAGAAATAGAAAACAGCTTAAATCATCGAAAAATCCCCTCTGTTATGGCTCCCAGAATGCAACAGAATTCAAACTTAAAATGTGTTTTCAATGGAAGGGGAATAACTCTATCTTTAAGATACAGAGTTATTCCTCCTCCATCAAAAATAATACACTTTGCACTAATAAAACAGATGAAACTTAAGCATAAAAACACGTTGGTAACTCAACAAAAATAACACAGTTTATTACACCGGATAAGTTAATACAACATTTTGAAGCTTCCTCTTTCAAATGGTATATAATATGGCATATTTTTTATATATGTGATCTGGGGGTTCGAAAATTAAGTGGGCTTTTAACACAACAATTACAGTAAGTAGCCTTGTTTTTTGGTATGTCAGAAAGTTCTCAATGCAGTATAAACAATGTGTCATGCCCAGAATCAGCATCCAGTGTCCACGACTGAAATCCTCAAACAATGTGCCGTGCCACAGAATAAGCATCCAGTGTCCACAACTGAAATCCTCAAACAATGTGCTGTGCCACAGAATAAGCATCCAGTGTCCACAACTGAAATCCTCAAACAATGTGCCGTGCCACAGAATAAGCATCCAGTGTCAACAACTGAAATCCTCAAACAATGTGCCGTGCCACAGAATAAGCATCCATTGTCCACGACTGAAATCCTCAAGCATTAGTAGAGAAGAATCAACAGCATTGTGAATGGATCCGATGCAGATCGGGCATCCTGATATGAGAGGGTCTGGTATAATTGAGACTTTCATGTTGAATGCTATATATCAAATTAGAACTCATCATTCCTCCCTCTGAAAAGACAAACATATGGTGTATCAGAAAAGCGAAAATTCAATATATACAGTAATGCCCTAATTAATCGACTGCTTAACCACAGCAGAATTATGGTTACTTTTCAGGATTTAGTCGGAAATATGGCTTGTTGCCATTCATCGGAAAGCTCTCGGGAAATATGGCTTGTTACCATTCATCGGAAAGCTCTCGGGGAGAGCTTTCCGATGAATGGCAACAAGCCATATTTCCGACTAAATCCTGAAAAGTTACCCATAATTCTACTGTGGTTAAGCAGTCGATTAATTAGGGCATTACTGTAACACATTTAGATTGTATTGTTAACTCTTCCATGACTGGAGCTTCCTGAAATTTTGCGAAAACCCTATGCCAATGCATTCCCTTATATATGCGAGTCTCCCATAGGGAGCCTTGCATATATAAGAGAATGCATTGGCCTAACAGTATATACTTTGACCTTGTAACCCAGTGCATTCTCTTGTAAGCCAATGCATACTCTTATATATGCGAGGCTCCCTATCCCATATATTACAGATTATTTAGAGAGGTTGTTTGTGTAGAAAAATAGGTGATAGGAAGACAGTCTGACATGACTATATGATGTACATTCTATTATATTTATTTGTATTTGTTATTTCCATATGTGTATATTTTAAATAAAAATTATCCTATTCTACGGTAGAATTTCTACCCTAGCAAAAATACATCCAGGAATCCTGCACCTATTTTGTTAAATGATACATAGACATAAAAAGGAAAACCCCAATATAACATTTGAACACTCCTCTGAATGCCATCGTAGTGGTGAACATCCATATCAAATTTCATTAAGGTCTGACAACCTGTGGCTGAGATATCTGTGCGGACAGACAAAAAAAACAATATTTCAAGATAAACAAAGATGAATAACTCTAGAATGAAAAGCCTTTACAAAGCGAATGAACACTCCATTGAATGTCCTAATAGTGGAGAACATCCATACCAAATTTTATTGAGATCTGTTCATTATAAATCTGGTTTCTTGTCGACAATATTTCTGGGGTTCTCTTGTGGTCTGGTTCCTTGTAGCCACAATCAGGGGTTTTGGATACCGTTCACCCAGTGTGTACATGGACATCTTTTTGCAAAGTACATTGTATAGGAACTTGGTTAGAAACTGCCGAATATTTAAAATGGGCACCCCATACCTTCCCAACATGCAGGGAATAATGAATTAGTTCCACCTTGGCCACTGTTTTTCCTTGCTTGTCAATGGCACATAAATCACACCCATCAAGTTCTTCTTTGTCACAGTTCCATCTTCCATCTTATCTATTTGCTGCAACATTTGGCTTTCTCCGACACCACCAACAGGAACTATCAACCTGCCTCCAGGTTTCAACTGATCAACCAGCTGTGAAAGAATAATAATGGTTATCACTACCATGTGGGTTTAAAAGATCCCAATGCAGGTTGAGCTCCATTCTCTGGGCCATATATCGATGAGTCCACACTTTTATTTTACCATCGTAAGAATAGTCTTTTCTTTTAGGACTGTTTTTGTTTTATTTTCTACAAATCAATATTTTTTAAATAAATCACTTTAGTTCCATAACAAACACAACACATTTTATAGAATTAACACAATAATTATTAGCACAAACAAATTGGTTAAAATGGCCAACATCCCAGTCAATGATACTTTTTTTTTTATAATTTATTCATTTTTTTGTTACAATTTACATTCAAATATTAACATACTTATATTTTCTGCAAAAGAAATTGAATGGTATATGGATCATATACATGTATGTTTCTTATTATTACTACTAATCAATGCCAAGTTGTTGGAATTAGTTCTAATGATACTTGTAATAGATGTCAAAACACACAAGAAAACATTTCGCACATTTTCTTGGATTGTACACATGTTCAAACATTTATCTCAGAACTTAAGATGTGGATTAGAAGCAACCAATTAGTGACAGTTTTACAAAAGAGAATTTAATTTTCGGTATAAAAGATGACCACGACAATAACACAACCAACTTGTTCTTGCTTGTAATAAAACAGTACATTTATAGAACAAAATTCACCCCATTAGCAAGTAAAAACTATCTCGAAATGGCTGGGGTTAAACAAAATTAATATTGATTTCCTTATCACAACCAAAGAGAAAGTAAACACATCTTCAAGAAAAAATATATTTCCATTTTAAATGTGTCTTTTCATGTTGTTCAACCACCCTTATAACCCATGTTCATCTGAGAGTCAACACAAAATAACCCAACACAAATTGAAGACCATAATTAATTCTAGTTATTAGTAAAGTTCTGGCATTGACATTAACATCATTGCGCTAAGCTCTTACGCCACTGTGAGTGCCGATAATACACATGTGTCTTACAAAAAAATATGAAGCCAGGTTTAGGGGCTAATTATGTGATAAAAAGGAATATAATCTCACCGCATCTGGTAACTCAGCGGCTGCGGCCCCGACATGGATTGCATCATATGGAGCTTCTGATAAATAGCCCTTCCTTCCATCTCCGAGTGTCAAAATCATGTTTCCGGTTTCTAGAAGACTACCCAGCTTTGAATCTTTTTGAACGTTGGCAACACTCTCACTGACAATTCCATCAATGTGGTCAATCCCTACGGCTTTACCACTTTCACCAACCTGCAACACACATCAGAATTATGGAATTAAAGTCACACATATTGTTCACAAAATCAATTTTATTTCTAAAAAGCTATGAGAAGAGACAAGGTTGCGCATCAAATATGGATCTAGTCGAGTTTTTTACCCATAACAGTGAATCTGTTCGACTTAAAATCACTGAAAATGGATGACCTAAAGTACTGTATTTCAGAACTAAGGGTCATAACTCAATCAAGGTATTGTCGTGAAGATCTACCCAATATGAATGGAATCAGTTGATGCTTGTTCAAATTTTCGCACTAATGTTCATCAAATTGCTAAAAATAGACAAACTAATGGCCGTAACTCAGGTAAAAAAAGATCGGACAAACCTGGTTTAAAAAATTTTATCGAGATATTGTTGTGAAAGATCCATATACCCGATATGAATGTAATTCGTTGAAGTTTGATCAAGATATCACACTAACAGTCATACAATTTCTAAAAAAAATAAAATAAATTGTACAAACCTGGTTTTCGAACTCGATCGATATATTGTTGTGAAAGGTCCAGATATCAAATATGAATGTAATCGGTTGACAATTGTTCAAGTTTCCACGCTAATGGTCATAAAATTGGTCCAAAATAGACAAATTCAAGATATTGTTGTGAAAAATCCATATACCAAATGAGATGAACTTCGTTGATGTTTGTTAGAATCATCGCGATAACAGACATATTTCCTAAAATTGCTAAAAACTAGACAAACTGGGGGCTGTAACAAGGATTGGACAAAACTGACTTTCGAACTCGAAAATGAAAAATCAAAAAATGAATGAAATTGGTTGATGTTTGTTCAAGTTATCGCACTAACGGACAATCAAATTTCTATAAATAGAAACAAATGGCATACATGAGTGTAACTCTGGTTATAAAGTCGGGCAATTGGTTTTGGACAATTTTATACTATAGTTGACTGTGGTTAGCATTATTTTTGGGCAATTAATCGATTCTGATAACTGAAGTGGCATTTCAAAATTTGTTGTTGTTGTTGGAATCTTCGAATCATATTTATTATTTTATACCCGGAAACTATATAAAACTTGTTATATGAAAAGATAGACCATCTTTAACACATAGCATATAATGGAAAGTAATAAAATTAGGCCTAGCACTTTGGTGACAAAGTAACTGCAAAATTTTATTGAGTGCTGAGTACCCTCAGTATGTGGAAAACTAAACCTTCCCAATCTTACAGCACACAGAAGTGAGTGCAATGCTCTTTATTTTTGCCATATCAGGAATTAACCTACTTTTGGATGTCCGTGCGACCGATATCGAACAAGAAAAATTAAATTCTGCATCTGAAGAACTGAGTACATTTTAGAGAATTAAAGAAATGGAGTAAATAATTGGTGTTTTATCCCATTCTATTCTAAAAACTCATTAACGAGTAGTTATCTCTTAGGAAATGATCAGATACTAGTAGGCCGTTAATTGAACTTATTATCTAAACATTTCCCACCAATGAATAGGACTCCTTCTGCACTTTCTATTTTCTGTTGACTGCTCATATTTCCTGAACATCCCTCCAAATGAATAATAGACGATTCTAATGTAAACTTTAATAACTGAATGGGAGAATCCATTTAGTACAGACAGGGTTAAAATAAGAATCTTTCATTTAGAAGGAAGTATGAAAATGATTGCAAATACAATAAAAATATTTACTCAATACATGGTATAACGCGACCATGAAAATTGGGACGGCAGGTCACACTTCCACATGATGCATCCATTAACTTAACTCTTCGGAACGAGAGTATATTCATCCAGTTTAACCCTTTCTTGACTGGAGCTTCCTGAAATTCTGAGAAAACCCTGTGCCAATGCATTCTGTTATATATGTGAGTCTCCCACAGGGAGCCTCGCATATATAAGAGAATACATTGGCCTAACAGTATTTACCTTGACATTCTAAGTCAGTGAATTCTCTTATATATACGAGGCTATTTATGGGAGACTCGCATATATAAGATAATACATTGGCATATTATCTTTAATGCTGCACCACCGCAGCTCCTGTCATGAAAGGGGACCTCTTTCAGGGCCTGATCCAGGTTTTATTTGGGGACACCTCCCGATAACCGAATGTCATCGCCGACAGCCAAAGGCAGGAGCCGGGGAGAGTATGAGAGGGGTGGCCCCTCTCAATTGGGGCGGTCCGGGGGGGGGGGGCTTCCCCCGGAATTTTTTTTGAAATTTCAATGCTCAAAGAGAATGTTATACTTTCAGTAGCTATTAATATGACCAGAGTCACTTAAGCTAGAAAACAAAATTCATTTAATACATGAATTCAATTTATATTTATACACAAAAGAAAAGACACAATGAACCAACGTTAATTATTCATTTGGTATTATGAGATCCCACCTGATAACCAGGTTGATTTGATCAAATTGTCACTGTTCACTGTATTGTGTAATTTCGCTTTAATTTGATTGAAATACTAAAGTCTGAAGGCTGAATGGTAACAAACCTGAACTATTTGAAGTTTTCACAGATGAAAGCTAGATAGAACCAAACATACTTTACAGTATGATTCCAACTGTTAAACTTAAATCTTTTTGTAAACTTAAATGTCTTATGTCAATATATATAAATACATAAATGCTGTGTATCTTGTTATAATATGAATTGGGACCTGAATTTAAAAAAAAAAAAAAAAGTTTATTTTTTTTATTTTTTAAATTAAATATTATTTTTTTTGCCTTCAATTTGTTTGGGCGCCAAAACTCAATGTCCCCAAACCCGGTATATGGGAGTCGAAAACGGGCTGGGTCAGGCCCTGACTTTCTGCAAATATCCAGACCTGGGTCCTTACCAGTAGTGCCATGCAGGAAGTCAAATATCCACTACCAGAACCAACATCTAAAGCTTTAGCACCGGGATACAGCTGTTCTCTAAGTATCTCTAAGGCATGGGCATGCTGAAAAAATTACAAATGTCAAAACAGGAACATCAGATATTAATGTGAATCTATATCTATATTTGCGAATGTCTGTCTGTCTGTGTTCTATAGAAATTCACAGGGGACCATCTAGATGGCACCAAAGGGGTCTAATAGGGGTAACTTTTTACGAGAAAGATAATGGTGAGGGTTAGGATTTTCTAATGTGACGCCGTTGTTGTCAGGGGCAGAAAAGGGGAGGGGAAAGAATTTGTTTTTGTCACCGATTTCCACGAAGCTTATATATAATCATCCCCATGATATAAGGAATATGATGGTGTGGTTTAAATATGTCAAGAGTGGCGCCATTCGCGTCGGGGATGTACAGAAGTGGAGAGGGGCACCAAAATTGATAAAACTAATTTTAGCGCAGATTTCCACCAAATTGATATATATTCTTCTCCATGATACAAGGAATCTAATTGTATGATTTAAAGACTCCAAATTGCTGTCGTTTGGATGAAAGATTGTGGGAGGGGCAGTCAATTTGATAAGAATGGGTTTAGTCGCCGATTGCCACCACACTTATACAATATCATTCCCATGGTATGAGGAGTCTAATGGTGTGGCTTAAATCTGTCAAATGTGGCGTCATTCGAGTCAGGGTTGAACTGAAAGGCAGAGGGGCACCAAAATTTCCACCAAAGTGATACGAATTCTTATCCATAATACGAGTAGTCTGACCGTGTGATTTAAAGACGCCATGTTGGTGCTGTTTGGGTGAGAGATGGGGGTTAGTGGGTACTAAATTTGATCAAATTGTTTTTCCAAACTTATCAATAATCATCTCCATGATATCAGGAGTCTAATTGTGTGGTTTAACCCTTTACCCAACAAACCGGCCAAAACCGGCCAAATAAAGCTTCAACAGCCTAAATTATCTTGGGTCTGTCTCAATAAAACCATACAAATATGGATATCATTGGAACCGGCTCATTGACCACATTGTGATGGTTACAGTTATGCCCTGTGCCAATGCATTCTCTTATATAGAGGATGAGAGGAACACAAAAAAGATGAACAATATGTTTAGCCCTGATTTCCACCAGATTGATACATATTCTCCGAGAAATCTAATCATGTGGTTTAGATACACCAAATTGGTGCCGTTTGGATGAGAGATATGGGGGCCCTAAATTTGATACAAATTTGTATCTCGCCAATTTTATACAAAAACTTGTACAAAATCATTCCCACTATATGAGGAGTCTAATGGTGTGGCTTAAAGCTGTCAAAAGTGGCGTCATTCGAGTCAGGGGTGCACTGAAAGGGAGAGGGGCACCAACATTAATAAAAATAATTTTAGCATCGATTTCCACCAAATTTATTGACATTCTTCTCCATGATACAATAACTCTAATTTTATGATTTAAAGACACTAAATTGGTGTCGTTTGGATGTGGGGGGGGGTCAGCACTAAATTTGATAAGAATTGGTTTAGTCACAGATTGCTACCAAAATAGGAGTCTAATGGTGTGGCTTAAAACTGTTAAAAGTGGCGTCATTCGAGTCAGGGGTGCACTGAAAAGGAGAGGGGCACCAGAAATGATACAATAATTTTAGGGCCAATTTCCACCAAATAGATTCTTATCCATGATACGGGGAATCAAATCATGTGATATAAAAACGCTATATTGGTGCTGTTTGTGTGAGGTGTGGGGTGGGCACTAAATTTGATAAAAAAAATTGTTTAGTCGCCGATTAGCACCAAACTTATAAATATTTATCTCCATGATATCAGGAGTCTAATTGTGTGGTTTAAAGATGTCAAAAGTGGTACCATTCGAGACAGGGGTCCACAGAGGGTGAGAGAGACACAAAAATGGATAAACAATATGTTTAGCGTCGATTTCCACCAGACTGATACATATTCTTCTCCGTGATACGAGGAATCTAATCGTGTGGTTTAAATACGCCAAATTCGTGCCGTTTGGGTGAGAGATATGGGGGCCCTAAATTTGATACAAATTTGTATACTCACCAATTTTCAACAATTTTATATATATTCATCTCCATAATGAGTCTAAGTTTGTGGTTTAATGATGTAAATGTGGCGCCGCTTGAGTCCGAAATAGGGACGGGCGGGTCACCAAAACTGATAGAAATATGTTTAGTGCCAATTAACATAAAATTCATACACGTTCATCTCAAATGATACGAGGAATCAAATCGTGCGTGTTAAAAACGTCACATTTGGTGCCTAGATATATTTGCAAATATATGTCTGTCTGTATGTGTTCTATATATAACTTCACGGAGTACAATCGAGATGACACCAAGGCGTTCTAGCATTGGTAACTTTTTACGAGGAAGATAATGGTGCATGTTAAAATATTAGAATAGCTCATGTTAATATTATACCATAATTGAGTCTGCCCCATTCAATATAGTTTCCACAAAAAAGTTACAAGAGATATGGAAATGTATAGAAGGCCTGTTCAACAATAGTCGTCACAGTGTGCCATCAAATATAATTTCTTCTGAGATAAAAGAAAACGGAGTCAGTGGCACATGACTTTTCAGGATCCTCCAATACTGACATCTGATAAGGTTATATCTGCCCAATATACAGAGGATATCTTTCATGTTTTAGAACAGACTCATCGCCTAACATAAACAATTAAAAATCTTGCTCTGTGTCGGGCACGTGTAGCTGATATAGCTGCATAGCAACATTTCTTTTAAACTGAGAATAATTAGCCAGTATATAGCACAATGAACAGAGGAGCACCTGGACATTTCTTTAAAACATCTGTATCTTCATGGAGGTATGATAACCAGGTGTCCTCAAAATCTTAGTCAAACCTACTAGATTGATTGATACATCTCTATGTAAAACCCAATTGTCGTCTTTTATTTTAGCGAACTAATGTGTTCATGATGTTCATGTTATAGCGTCTGAAGTATACGCAGTTGTAAATAAGTAAATAGTTCTTTATTGGTGGGACGGATTAATCGCGATAAACAAAATGACAATCGCCCCGATCCGACAAGGTGAGCTACTACTAATATCCCGTGTGTAAGAATCATGTTTTGTGATGCTATTTGGATATATAATTTATGAGAATATGTGTAACCCTTAGAGCAAGAGTATCCTCTATTCCCACCATATATCCACAATATGCAGAGGGTTTTCCATCACTTTAACCTGGGCAACGCCATGTAACCCTGCTAGTGCTAAATAAAATATCTTGATGACAAGGTTAGTGAATGTAAATAAAATATATTCATGACAAGGTTAAGCTGGTTGTAGGGGTTTGGGGCTTTTTTTACGAAATATAAGCATGGCGTAAAACCCACCAGAATGACCCTAGTTGAGCCACCCCTGTGAGTTGGTGCATGCTATTCTGTTAAAAACAAATCACATTGCCCCCAGATGAACTGGACATCACCAAATGGCCCCTTTAACTCATAAACATAAAACTGTTAATATATATAATGTTCCTTCCCATGATAATTTTAGCACAAAACTTAACACTGTCATGGCAGGATCTTCCTGAAATTTTGCAAAAACCCTGTGGCAATGCATTCTCTTATATATGCGAGTCTCATACAGAGAGCCTCACATATATAAGAGAATACATTGGCCTAACAATATATAAGCACCTAAAAAAACGAAAGCCCTCCCCTAATATATTCGGTGATATTTTATGAGATATTGGATGGATTTTGACGAAACTTTACGCAAATGTTTAATGGTATCTGAGACATCGCTGGTTGAGCATGAATTGAATGGATGAGGGGTGCTTTTCAAAAGTTGCAAAACACTGACGTAGAGTGGAGTCACTCCAGTGTTCCATTTTTCACACAAGTTGTTACTGGCTGTAAATGTGGTCCAAAAGTGATAACACTGCATGCCCAGGCCATTCAGTCTAACCACATTCCTTTGGAATGACACCCTGAAGTTTCATACCATGAGCAACACAAGAGTTATTGAAATCAATTTCTTTTAATCCATTTTACAATAAACGATGTTTCCCATCATGTAGGCCATTGAGGTACAAACAGATAAGGATGGTCAAAGCCTGTGCCTGTGTCATCACTCTGCCTGTGTTTTGCAACTTTTGAAAAGTGCCCCTCTTCCATTAAATTTGTGTTCACTCAGCCATATCTCACCTCACAGTACAGTGCTTAGCACACTTGATATCTCTGGTACCACAAATCATTTGTGGAAAGTTTCAACAAAATCCAATTAAATATATCTGAAAATATTACAGAATATATTAGGGGGGGACTTTCTTTTTTTGAGGTGTTTACATTGACCTTTTAAGCCAATGCACTCTCTTATATATGCAAGTGACCCTATGGGAGACTCCCAAATATAAGAGAATGCACTGGCACAGGATCTTTAATGTTGCACCAGCTCAGCTCCTGTCATGAAAGGGTTAAGGAACAATTGATGTTTATATTTCGAAAAAAAAAACCCATTGCACTGAGAGGCTTATGTAGTGCTCTGAGAGACCTTGATTTGCAGAGAGACCTCAATTTACGCTGAGAGGCCGCAAATCAATTGGAGAGTGCGCTAAAAAATTTACCCTCTACAATGTCTTTGCACCACCAATAAAACAAATATATTGCCATTATGATTATGACCTATAGCAGCTAAGCCCTTATCAACCAATCATATCACTTCCATGCTGTACGTACCATAGATAGATAGATAGATAGATCTTTATTGCGCGACCACAAACAAATACATTTGGGTATGGCAATATACATGTACATGTACACATACAGAAAATAAAGAAAACAAACATATAACATGGTATGGTAATCAATGGGCAATATACAAGCATAAATTCTGAAATATAAAGTTCTTGTCTAGCATTGGCCCGTTATTGTCACATTATTCGCGTCTTAAATAAGAAGCTGTCTGAATAAAATTACTGAGGGCCCTATTACAAAGTCGATCATCAACTGCAAAAAGTATACGTAGTTTGGCGTTAGCGTCAAGTTCCATGAAATTTGTTGTAATTTGTTCCATTGTTTCATATAGCAATATCCGTTGGATATTATATCGAGGACAGTGTATTATAAAATGTTCCTCGTCCTCAACGACGCCTGTATTACACTGTTTACATACACGGTCCAGTCTGAGGGTAATAGGCTTAGTGTATCGGCCGCGTTCAATTTCTAGATTATGGCAGCTGGTCACTAATTTAGAAATCACTTTACGGCCACCTCGCGGTAAATTTCTGAGGTAATTTGATAGCTCGTATGTGTCAGCCGGTTTTAATTTGGATATGAATTTTACCTTAATATTCTCAGTGGGTTTTCCATAAATATCACTGACTTTCCATGAACTGGCATATTTTTCTTTCATGGTTTGGAGAAAATTGTTGGAAAACGTTTGTCGGTCTATATTACGCGGGTTTTCATATACGTTTTGAAAGCCATATGTAACCATGATTTTCCGGACACAGTTAAGCCATGCGCAATTAGTCCATGTTTTCATTTCTGCCAGACATTTGGCCGGCAGTCTATTCGTGTCCATATTTTCTAGACGGAGCCAAAATTTTACCATATCTCTCAGGATATCTAGTCTTATTGGAAATCTCCCCAGCTCCGCAAGTGCGGCTAAATTTGTTGCAGTTTTACTGATACCGAGGAGATTTTTTGCATAGTTTAGGTGAAATTTCTCTATTTCATTTGACTGTCTATTAACTGTCTCGTCACCCCATGTCTCGGATGCGTAGGTGAGGATCGGTTTAACACATGTGTCAAATAGTTTTGTTGATACTTCGACAGGTAAATCGTGATCAAGACTTGAGCGCAATTTGAAAAGTGCTCTTGATGCTCTGTTTTTTAGATCCAATATAGCATGTGTCATTTTGCCGGAAGCAAAGAATTTAATACCAAGATATGTATATGACTGTGTCGATTCAAGACTTTGGTTGCCGAAGGTAAATGTTGGTTTTGAGATATGTTGACCCCCAGCATGAAAAACAAGAGTTTTTGTTTTAGAACTGTTCAGGGTAATTTGCCATTCCCGACAGTATTTATGTAATGAATTTAGCATTGTCTGGAGGCCACCGGGGCTTTCTGAAATCAAAACAAGATCGTCGGCATACATCAAGCACGGGACTTCTTCGCCGAAAACATTTGGGGCGTCTGATTTGCTTTCGAGTAGGATCGAAGCAATTTCATCTATGAATATATTGAAAAATAAAGGGCTTAAATTATTTCCCTGCATCAATCCCACTGCTCCCTGGAATTTGTCTGTTAAACTATTTTTCCCACATTGGACACTAGTTGTATATTCAGTGATTATCTTTTTAACTGTGGTATATACTGTACCACCCACACCCAATTTGATTAGTTTATACAGCAAACCTTCACGCCATACTCTATCGAAAGCCTTATTGAAGTCTACGAAACACGTATACAACTTTTTCCGTTTTAGTATAGATTTATTTATGAGTGTTCGTAAAACAAGCGTGTTATCGGATGTCGTATGATCTTTGCGGAAACCTGCTTGAAATTTCGAAGGTATACCCTTATGTTGAAAAAACGAAGTTAGCCGATTAAGCAGTATATCAGCATATATTTTACCCAATACACTGGTAATGGTGATCCCGCGAAGGTCGTTTGGTGTTGTTGGGTGTTTACATTTTGGTATAGGAATTATGAAACCCTCAAGCCATTCTTCAGGGAAATCTCCATTTGTAAGTAGTCGTTTAAACATTTTTTTTACCATATGAGGTGCACTTATTGTGACAGCATAGCCTATCGATTGTGGCGAATCGACATATGGATTTGATTTGGAGAAGAGTTTTCTGTCAACCTGCTTCATCACATCAACAATCCTCTGGGTCTTCAGGATTCCATTTTCTGTTTCAATATAAAGAAAATTATTTCAGAGTCTAATATTAGCATGTGTTTCTTTACAAAGTGGATTCTCCCACCCAGTTTCAAAAGTATACAGTGGAATGGTCGATTATTCATTTGGAAATAAACCACTTTTAACATTATGGCTTTATAAAAAAATAATATACCCAATCTTAAGTTTTATCTGTATTTTATACATAAAAAATTCTATGTGTAGTCTCAAAATCTGGTTTAACTAGAATGGAAAATTCGGAATTTTTTTATTTTGAACACTCCGTTGAATGCCCTTATAGTAGCGAACATCCATACCAAATTTCGTTGAGATACGTCACTGTTGGAGGAGATATCTGCTCAGATGAACAAAAAAAAAACATTTCCAGAATCCAGATAAACAAAGATGAATGACTCTAGAATGGAAAATCCGGGAAAAAAGAGAGCTTTCCGATGAATGGCAACAAGCCATATTTCCGACTAAATCCTGAAAAATTACCCATAATTATGCTGTGGTTAAGGAGTCGATTATTTAGGGCATTAGAGTATCAATCTGTTCATCGGGTATGGGAATATGTCAGAGGGCAAATTTGGGTGAGGGGAAAGGTATCCACTGCCCCTATTATTTAGGGCATCACTGTAATTACCACTGTCTGATCAAACACTCTGTTATGCTAGTTGGGCAGTTGGTCCCATTTGGGTCTCAGTTCCCCCAGTCAATATTTTCCCTCAGACACAGTGCCCTTAATTATTCATAAATAACACCTATAGCGTCTGGGTATCTCTGATTAGATAAAGCCAATGGGGTAATAAACAAAGATAATTTTATTTGCAATGCCAGCTAACACTGGCCACTAGCATATTATAAACCATTTTACTCGATTCTCTGAAAAATAATTATCACTGCCCATGCCCATTCAATTAGATACAAAAAGTATGAGATAACTCTTAGTCGGCAGTGGACATGTTAAAGACGGTCTACCTCTTCTCAGGAAGTTTCATACATTGTAGATTCCAGTGTATCAGATAATATATATGAATAAAGGACACCTGTCCGGAAACATTTCTATCAATTAAAATAAATTTTATTTAGAACTTATCACATCTGCGGGACAGTTTTAGAAGAGAAATCTGCGCTAAAACATTATGAGCATACAAAAAGAGTACCAAGAAGGACAACTCTTTAGATCTATTAACAGCCTCAATCACGAATTTTTTTATTTCAACTATAGAATTAACATGATCTTACGATCGAAATAAACCATTTTATTATGCCTTTATAGACAAATAATATACCGGTATCAAGTCTACAATTTTATCTGAATTTTATTCACAAAATAGCTATTTGTAGTCTTGAAATCGGGATTTATAAAAAATATGTTGTTGTTGTAATTGTGGCTCCGAAGAGACAGACGATCTCTAAATCCAATAAAAAAATCTTATTACAGAATGTATCAAAATCAACATCACTAAAAGCTATCCATGCATTTTATTATGTCTGACAACTTTGCCATCACGATTTATAAGTAAATTGGCTTACGGTGGTCTTTACTGATCACCAGATATTCACAATTTCACAGTTAGTTGCATAGACTGAAGTGTCTCATTTCCCAAACCATAGCAGAAACCCAGCAAACACTGTATATACCGGTACCATCTACAGTAATGCCCTAAGTAATCAACTCCTTAACCACAGAAGAATTATGGGTAACTTTTCAGGATTTAGTCCGAAATATGGCTTGTTGCCATTCATCGGAAAGCTCTCGGGGAGAGCTTTCCGATGAATGGCAACAAACCATATTTCCGACTAAATCCTGAAAAGTTACCCATAATTCTGCTGTGGTTAAGGAGTCGATTACTTAGGGCATTACTGTATATATTACAAACTCACTTACTATGTAAGTTATCTATTAGATTAGAATTACTGCTACCACTCGATCTCCAAGCCATTGCACTTGATTGGAAACCTTCAGTCAGTAAAACAAGCACACTTAATCCAATAGATGTGATCTTATCACGGAGTCGTACGAACATCAGCTGTCAAGTTAAACTGACTTTAACATTCCAGCCTCAACACAAGAATCTCACTCTCTCTTCTATTTGGAACTATTCTGTTACTACAAAAAAAGTTGGTATGTTTCACGTTTCACGTCACACGCCATAATCCTGAAAAGAAAATATAACTTAATAAATCTTCAGTGTTGTGATTAATTATGTTTTATTAAATAATACAAATATAAGTAGATAAGTCAAGGGGTCGTAATTGCATTTTGAAACTTGAAAGGTTAAGTAATGTACTAGTAAAGGGTGTTTTCATTTTGCACTGCTTATAAACATCGATATTGTATAGGTCTCGTAAACTTTGCGACAAAAGTAAAGTTAAATTTGGGGTAAAATATGTGTAATGACAATTTTTTGTACCGCCACCAATAACGGTAGAGGAAATTGTTAAAATTTATAATTTATTGATATGTCTGACTTCAATACATTCATGAGAAGATATGCCATTGCCAATTTCTTGAAATATTCCTGTTCATCCTTCAGTGGCTAATATATGTAATCTACATAATCATAAATCAGAACAGTGTTGCATTTAGTGATGTCCGCTTCGATATCTTTCAGAATAAGGCAATAATTGGCGATGTACGTAAATATGAAAATTTTTCTTTTCTCGCAGAATGGTTCACTTGTGATCAGCGTTTAGCATCTGCAAGCAAATAAAATTATCTTCGTTTATCAATCCCTGAGTTTTATGAGTGGCAGACACAAAGGTGATGTAGGCATCAATCTGTTGATCGGGTACGGGAATACAGTAATGCCCTAACTAATCGACTCCTTAACCACAGTAGAATTATGGGTAACTTTTTCAGGATTTAGAAAACTTTCCGATGAATGGCAACAAGCCATATTTCAGACTAAATCCTGAAAAATTACCCACAATTCTGCTGTGGTTAAGGAGTCGATTATTTATGGCATTAATGTAGTACATAAAAGTCATAATAAGTCTAGCTGTACTGGTATAACATGCACAATTACGATTCATTGCAGTTCCGGAATCAGAGGCCGATGCAAACATGCGACTGTCCGGAAAAGGTGCTTCATTGTCTCTTGTGTGGAAACTATTTTTGTGACACTATTCAACCCATAATTGTGGAATAAGAGACAGAAATAGGCACAATAAAACTAGCAGATACACCCACTATTCCAATTCATTAACTTTCCGGATACAAAGCTGATAAAAACATGCAACTGTCTGCAGAAACGTGATTCAAGTCACCTCAGTTCCAATCAGTGTGTGGCTTCGTTCGCTGTTTCTCAGTTTAACACTGAAAGTAGGCGTGGATTTTAAAATTAGGGTGAACCAAGAATTTTCACTGCAGCAATTGACCGTCTCAGTAGCTGATTGGTAGAAGAAAATATCTGCCACTACTTATTTGATTGACAGTTGTGAAGAGGTCCATGGCGCACGAATGTAGCAGGAGATGTTGAATGGGGAGTGTCTAAAGGTGGGTAGCAACTATTAGTAACTGTTCAACCTACAGCTTTGCCAGCATGTATAGTACTAATAATGCCCTAAATAATCAACTCCTTAACCACAGCAGAATTATGGGTAATTTTTCAGGATTTAGTCAGAAATATGGCTTTCCGATGAATGGCAAGAAGTCATATTTCCGACTAAATCCTGAAAAGTTACCAATAATTCTGCCATGGTTACGGAGTCAATTATTTTGGGCATTACTGTATGTCGGAGGGGAAATTTGGGTGAGGGGAAAGGGATCCAGTGCCCCTATACCGAAAACCAGACTTAAGCGGATTTGAATTGCATTCATGAGTAATTGGATAGAGATGTCAGTAATTAAGATATGAAAGTCCGGCTCCAATTATTAATAAATGTGAAAATGGCCTCCCATAGGATTTCACTTTAGTACAGGGCAATTGATGCATTTAATTCAATGCATTAGTTATGATGTTGAAAAGATATAGATCTAACATTTTATGCAACAATATCACTGTGGGACAGGGAAATATGAATGCGGTGAATGATTTTGTTGTTTACATTTTCGTTCTGCAATTTCCTATGGTTGTTCTGCGTTTTACCACTGCTGTCCCATCGACAAAAACAGCTGTTTTAATCTTGATTATGGCCAATAAAATGCAACGCTGATGTCGAGAAGATATTAATCTAACATTTTGTACAAAAATATCACCATGGGACGGGGAAATATGAATGCATGGGGTGATTTTTATGTTTACATTTTCATTCTGCGTTTGCCGAAATGGCCTATTTTCGATGTGTCTATTTAGCCGATACTATGCGATTTGTGTTGGCAAATGAGACTATTCGCTTTATTATTTATATATAAACAGTGGGTTTTTTGGCCATTGCATCTTTGCTGTTCTGCGTTTTCTAATACCGTCCAATACTGTCCCATCCCATCTCTAATACCGTCCCATTGAATACAGGAGAAGTCGGCCCAAAACGAAGCTGGTCCCGCTACGAAGTCGGCCCAAAACAAAGTCGGCCCCGGAGAAGTCGGCCCCATACGAAGTCGGCCCAGCTATTAACATTTAGCATTATATCTATGTATATCCATCAATTGTCTCGTTAATGTTAAAATTCAGTTGCCATCAATTATGAAATCTTATAATCGCTGTACATACGTGTTTCTATATCATATACTATAATAGTTAGTGGCATGTTTTACTCAATTGCGTAACATATATCAGGTGTCACGGAAACCTCGTTTAACACTATATGCCCATTATAATTATGGCAGGACATTGTTTTAAGGCCTATTAGGCCTATAGATTAATTGGCTGACTAAGTGTGAGGGTCCGTATCTGGTCTAATACCTCATGTCGTATATATGGCTAATTTTTTCCGGTACAGATTTGTATTTCAATTTCAAATATGCCTGTCACACATCCCTGTTATGTGTGTTCGCAAGTGAATAATCAATGCAATTGTGATTGCAATGTAACAACTGAGCTTCCGATTATGGAATCCACCAGGCTGTCAATGGACAACATTCAGCAACCTCCTGATTTGCCCGCTAAGCGTGTTCGTTGACAACGTCAGGCATATATACACCATCCGATTACTACCGAGTTCAGCGACGTCGCCCCAACCAAAAAGCAATACATGTAACTTCACCAGTTTCTGCACCTCAGTTGAGTCAGACAGTCGAAGATATCAATATTGGTCATCAGCCAGTCGACATTCATCATCAGTCTGTCAAAATTCATATTCAACCAACAGAAGCCCAAACACGGCAACAGCCATCTGCAAACCGACGCAAACGTCAGGTTCGACCAAAGGGTCCAGCACCAATTGTAAATTCATTCAATATTAGCCAGACATAAAATGGAATGCTACGAGGTGATATAATCCCCTTTGACACCATCATGACCATGTGGCGAAATGTCGGTCTCATACTCATAGGCGGCCATAAACTATATAAACATCTTTGTTTTTTGTGGCACAGGCATTAACAAGCAGTAAAATAATAATGGGGCCGACTTCTCTTGACCAATCTTTAATTTACCCGAGCCGACTTATCTTGGGCCCGACTTCTCTGGGGCCGACTTTGTTTTTGGGCCGACTTCTCCAGATACCGTCCCATTCTGCGTTTTAGTCACTCCCCATTTGTTGGTGTTGAAAGACATGGACCATTCTTTTTCCCATTTTTCAAGTTGGCTTAAATCTTGTTGGAAATAGTTACAGTCAGTTGGGGGTGAGATAGTACAAAGGACGATAGTGTAGTCTGCGAAGAGTCGTGTGTGGCATTTCAAGGAATGAAGGATGTGGGCAGATCAGGTCTGGCAAATGTGAGAATACAGCTACAATAGCTGTATTCAGCTAACCTAGCTGTATTCAGCTATATATTATACTCTCAAACCGGCTGTTTTTCGATAATAAACTAGAAGCGCTAATTTGCGCATCGAATATTAGGCTACCATATTCTCCGGTCACCCTCAACCAAATCAAAATCGTCGCTTTTTTTCCGACAAAGTGTTGCCTTTTGTCGGCACGGCGATGGTGATTATGTGTGAAAACTTACTACGGCGGTCGATGTCGGTCATAACGGTTTAATAACTCTCTTATGCAATGCGGAATACCTTGAAAAATACAATATTTATCACCGAAGATGGAACATCTTAATCATTCCCGGAAGTATCAATTTGATGCTGCTAAAACGCAGTTTGGTTGGTACGTTAAAACAGGTAAAAAGGGGAACATCTCTAGCCAGAGTTTAACCGAGCGAGTTCCACTCACTGCTTGAGCTGACTCTCTCCAAAAATATGGAAACGCATACATGTATGTCGAATTCGCGAAAATACAGATAACAATGTTATGTTTAGTAAGTGTTCACACATTATATATTTTCCCACCAAAAATAGATTGAATAGTTCTGACTCGCTAACGACCAGGACTTCATGTTTGAAATACTTCAGAAATTATATAAGTCACATTTTCATTTCAGTTGTCCCTATGTTGTGCCATACATTTGCAATATGCCACACAATATCTGTATATACTAGGGTTTAATCCCGGGAACGGGAAATTCCCGGTTCCCGGGTCCAATACTCATTCCCGTTTCCCGGGAATATGATTTGTAGGAACCGGGAATGGGGTGCATTGTTAACACTTGGTATATCGTACATCATGAGACACCAACGGCGGATAAGTTAGTTTAATTTATCCGTGCACGGCAGTACATGTGTACGGCGCACAATGCATTATATATGTTACATGTATATATCTACAAATTCTTCATTAAGTGTAAGTAGAATTGACCATGATATCGTCCAAGAGTTAACGACTTAAGGTTTGGTCTCGTGGCCCAAGCACAGCCATGGCTTCACGACACGAGCTCACGAGTCATGACATAGTGGCATGAACCGTTCGTGGGGAAACAAGACTTTTACAGCATGTATCAAATTATCAATTGATGCGATGTTGCATCAGCAATCTCGGGCTATTTTTAGAGACACATGCAAAAACTGTACTCCCATGCAGTTGCTTGAATGGGTGGTGTATGCCGTGAATAGACTGATGCTTGTGCAGTTTCTGCTGATGTCGCATTGATTTATAATTTCCGTGAGAGCAAATAGTTTCGTGCAAGTTGTGAACTTGTGAGTCATGTGAATGTAGAGTCGAGTTAGAGTATTATACCCATACATTTTCGAGCTTCTGATTATCCGATATAACACAAGTTACTAAACATAGACATAATGTACAGCACAATGGCTACTAGACTGACAAGTCACTGGGTGACTTGGTGTTGCTCTGAATGTACTTTTCAAGACTACATCCGACTCCCGATAAAATTAAAATATCGATCATGACACGAAACAGTATACACATTTCATCGAACTATATATAGACTGTTTATATTGTACTCTTTCAAGTTAACATACGAAGATAAGTTTCTAGATGCCATGAGGAGTTATATAACTATCACAACATCGACAACATTTCGGTTGAAGTTTGGGAAGTCGGAACAATGGTTTTACATTTTCCAACTTGTGTTACGTTACCCGTAGTACCTTTTTGGGCCACATAATGGTATACAACGTACGGGTCCCGTACGTTGTATACCATTATGTGGCCCAAAAAGGTCAAACATAACAATTTGGAATATCCATTAGTTTAATCTAAATTAATATTATTACGATATCTGTCACCCAAACTAGCCGAACCCGTGTTGTATAACTTGTGCATACATTTCCCGGGAACGTTCCCGGTTCCCGGTTCTGAAGGGGTTTCATTCCCGTTTCCTGTTTTTTTCAATTCCCGGCAATATATTAAACTCTAGTATATACCGTTATGAATAGTTACCAGTATCGCTCACAAACCGCTAGTGGTATGTAATTCTAAATGCTTGATATAGGTACACCATTCTAACACCCCTAGCCCCTACCGGTTTAGCATGGGGAAGAAGTAAATGGGAACGGGACTACCCGCCCCCGAGACAACCCGCCCCTATGCTATTTTGGGGGCGGGTTGTCCCGATAAATGAGGGCGGGTTGTCCCGAAATTGTTAATAGTGATTATGTTCTTTTATGTTCTATGATGATATATTATTAAAGATTTTGATCAACAAAACATGTGTTTATTCATTAATTATGTCAATGCGTGGACTGGGATAAAGAATGACACGATGTTTTGACAACTGAACGGCACTTAAGGTAAGTGAAGACTAATTAAAAGGGGTGCTTTCAAAACAAACATTTGATGCAAATGGTTCATTAATTATCACAGTGTCTGAATCTGAATCTGAATCTTGTACGGCACAGTATCCTTTCAGACGTATAAGTGCCGGGTAGAGGAGGTTAGGCTGTAGGTGTTTGAGCCTGCAGGACTGATGATGTAGAGTCCAGCGCTGTGATGTCGTCCTGGTCGAGCACATTCCACTCCCGGACGGTCCTCGGAAAGAATGAGTTGTTGTATTCCGGACAACCGAGGTCGAACAGTTCAAACGGATTTGAGTTGTTACACTCTCTCTGAGAGACTATGTTTTGTGAAGAATAGCCCTCGAATTTCCGTGCTTTTATTTTTCGACCCACTTTTTTCTTTGGTGTTATGAAATCATGAGTTTTCATAGCCGGGACCAACCCCTCAACGATCTTACGGAATTGGTATATATAACCGCTGGTCCTTTCGTCTTTCTTGCATCTGCTGCATGCCGAGGTCAATTAACATGTTGGTGACTGTGCCGATCTCGTGCCGATTATCGTGATAATATAGCCTGTAGCCTATAGGCTACGACCATTCAAAGAAAGTAATAGAGCCAAAAATACAGTAGTTATCAACAATGGTGTGTGGGGGCGGGGCGGGGGGTAATAACCTTTGTTTTCTCATTCAATGCTAAATTCTCAGAAGCATTTAATTATTTTGCCATAATTAGCAATCGATGGGCCATATTTATTAATCGACATCATAAGTTAGGGTAGGTCTAGTCACTGCATAAATGTGAATTTATTCTTTATTCTTATCAACAGCGATGCCATATGTATAAACACATTCCCTGTCCCCAATACGAAGAAATTTGCCCGGGGAGTTGATTTTAAACCTTTATTCGCGTAAAAACGTTTCAAAAATCAGATCACGGAAGCATTTTTTCGATATCGTGTGCGTAATACGTCATACACTACACATTTATTGACTAGGCAACGCCAAACGACCATGTCGTAATTGCAGCGATATTTCTCCGAGGGCGGGGCTATACATCCACGTTACTATTATTAGAAATATTGACTTATCTGGCAGGACGTACTTATTAAGCAGAACACCGGCACAGTGCAGACAGACAACAGCAGCAGCAACAGCCCCAAATTAATCATTGTTCGTTTGTTAAACTTATTAAATTTTGTTTTTAATCTTCGTTCATATTCATTCATTCCGTTTTTAAATTTCGTTCGTAATAAATAAACATATTATCGTTGATGCATTTTTGTGTTCATAAGAAATATAATATATTACATGTGTATTTATTGTTGTCCATGTTGTTAAATCTATAAAAAAAAAAAACCCAGTTTCGTTAAACAAACATCTCATCTCACCTCACACCTCCTAATTAGCCACTGATTACCGCTAATTGATTTTGGGGGGCGGGTTGTCCGGGGGCGGGTTGTCTCAGAGTGAAAGGGGGCGGGTTGTCTCGGGGGCGGGTAGTCACGGACCCGAAGTAAATGAGTGTTTGGGATGAATTTGATCTTTATTTTATAAGTTAGTTAATGAATGCATTCGCAGAAAATAGTCCCCAGAATATTTACTGACATCGACCACCATAGTAAGTTTTCACACAAAAACAGAATTGCCGTGTCGACAAAAGGCAACACTTTGTCTTTGTCAGAAAACAAGTGACGGCTTTGAATTGATTGAGGCCAATGAGGGTGGCCGGAGAATATGGTAGCCTAATTTTGATGCGCAAATTAGCGCTTCTAGTTTATTATCGAAAAACAGCCGGTTTGAGAGTATAATATATAGCTGAATACAGCTAGGTTAGCTGAATACAGCTATTGTAGCTGTATTCTCACATTTGCCAGAAATGCACTCTGCAGATATGATAAACAACAACATGACGAATAGATCAGCACAGAGTCTTTGTTATCTTTCCCTTATCATAATTTTACTACCATATGAAATAACAATACAACTGTGACTTTATAGTTTGGAAACAGTTGACTGACTATGATATATGAATGATAAAACAATCTGAAAGTGAAACCAAAATGTTCACTCACGAAAATAAGAAACAGCGAAATTTAGGAAACGTCCTTGACCTCGAGAGACGATATAGAGAGAAAGAGTTGTCTCTCTTGGTTTAATAATATTTATTCCCAATAATAATTTGATACAATATAATATATTGGTAATTCATGTTACCATGTTCCTTGTGTATGGGAGTGGATTCGGCTGTAAGCCTATATGACTTATATATGCCGTCTCCACAAGTGACCTTACCATCGGTGGACATAATATAAAATGGTGCGACAAAGCAAGCAATATTATGCTTGCATTACTCGAATCGCGTCCAGTCGTGGAGTTGTCGGAGACAGGTAATGAATCAAGATTTAAGATTCAATACAGTTTATTAGATAATAAATGACAAAGTTATATAAACACACAACAGGACCCTAATTGAAGCAGAGCTTGTTATATGGAAGGGCCCTCATGGTAATATATTGCTCACATTCATTCTTATACTTATAATAGGGGTGCAGTTTGTGGAGAAGAAATAATTAAGGTGTACCTGTACAAGGTCTATAGTTCAGAGTGAGAGGTAATAAGGGGCCATGATAATAGGTGGGGGCTGATGGGAGGGTTGGGTGGGGTGGGGATATATTCACACTCATTTTTCATGGGTTGCAGCTTAATATTATGTTTGTAGCTCCAGGTTTAATTAATATATACTAGGTACTATGACTCATGTGATAAGGATATATTGGATGGTTACTTGTATAACTGGTTTAATGTTAAAGGCACGTGCGGCCTTAATTGTCGAAAATATTCATATTTGTTCCACACACCGTAAACAGAAAAACAATAAAAAGCATACAGTTCCGTTCATATATAACATGACCATCGCGTAAACAGCATGTTATCATAAAGACCTACTATATTTTACACAAGCAAGAGGGTGATTCTCCCGTAAACGAGCAAACCCATGTCCTGCGTTATTAGTTCATCATATGGAAAACAATGGCCACCATACATAAAAGTGATGGTAATGATCTTGTAGCTCACGATACAGGCATTTATTAGAGACATTTCGGGTTTAGTATGGACGTGTGGCAACATATATGCCATGTGTATATTATAGGCTACGCACCCCGAAACAGCATGTCCCAAATCAAAGGCATTCAACTTCCCTGATTGTTCCCATTCGCCAACGAACGATTTATCTTTAAACCAATTAATATTCTTGTGCGGAATTTTGCACTGAACGCCATGCAATTCGTATAATTTTTATGAAATTAAATATTTAGTTAGTGGAAAGCATGTGAAGTCTTCCAAAAGCATGTCCCGTTATATAGAATCATTACCCAAACGCACGATAAAGACGGCTGATATTTTCACCAGAAACATAGCTTGTTCATATCTATGGTTGCATCGTGGAGTAAATATCCTTTAATGTCTAGAAAAAATAAACCCAGGTTATGTTTCCTTGAATAATTTTTCAAAATCAACCTTTGAAACTAGAAATCGCTAGCGTATATTTATTCAGCGTCATTACACAAACGCAGACCATTTAAATGTTACATGCTGTAGGCGAACGATTAAAAGTTTATTTCGAAAGCTCGCAGCGGTTGTTTGTTCATAAACTAGTTCATTTTCGTAGGTGATGGATATTCAAAATATAAGAGCGCGCTGAAACGAAAATCGTCATTACCCAAACGCGTCATTACCCAAACACTCCTTCTGTTTGGGTAATGACGCAATTTTAATTTTGAAATATCCAGAGACGCAAACACGATCTAACAAATAAAACATGTTAAGGGATGATCTGGGTGTAAATAAAAAGTACAAATATGACATATGGATTAGTTTTAGTGCGTTTATATAAAATCGGGGGGGGGGGGGGTGAGTGAATGAGTGGTGGGGTGGGGGGGGGGGGGTGATCAACGGAATCTAACGAATTCTCTAAATGATTTGACGTTTACATCAAACAATCTCAGTGAGAAGCAGATGACAGTTTGAAAAGTCAATTATTTCCGTACTTTTCAACAATCGTTCTGCCTGCGGGGCGATTTCCGGCTCGTGTGTTATAGCAACGGCGTCAAAATACACATTTTGGACCATCAGAATATCACACTGACAATGCTATCTGATTGAGCGCACCGAGAAACCCCCAAATACCAAATTTCAGTTCAATATCTTGAAACATGTAAGAGAAATCCATCGACAATGTTTTCTACTCTAATTATCATTGCAATTTGGCGAACCCCTTGGGGAACAGACTTTGATTGACGTATGTTCACGTTGTCTACATCAGAGTTCCTCGATCGTTTGGAGTCAAACCAAGTGTACGAGGGACCAGGGCATGCCCGACTTGATAGGAATCGCCTTTTATGCGATCAAAATCTGTTTCCAATTATCATATCTGAACGCTGTATTCGTTGACCTCTTAGAGAGTTTGAACTCTAAGTCACGCCCACAAAGCACATCAATTTCCACCACGTATATTCAAATGGCTGTATCTCATAGACGTCTCAACGTGCGGAGCTACGCAATACGTCGTTTGGACGGATACATCATCGGCTACTCAAACAATATATAATCATAACGATAATTCAACTATTAAAAGGCACATGTCAACAAGTTTTGGAGAAAGAGCGAATTTGACAATGACGTTGCCCTGATTCAACCCCCAAAAACGTCATTGGCACATGCTGTAATGAACGACCTTGATTGACCTTGACCTGGCCCTATAATTTTGCCCAATGTCATTTTCGTGGTCACCAATATCTGTGCTACATACTCACATAAAGTTCATCGGCATGTGACAAACTTTTTTCCCCCAGAATTTTCTGGACGAAATTGTTCATTTAATGGAGAATCACCCATACGCAAATATTGCGTACGCAATTATGCAAGTACGCACATGTACGCAAGTATTGCGTACGCAAATATGCACATGGGTGATTCTCCCGTAAACGAGCAAACCCATGTCCTGCGTTATTAGTTCATCATATGGAAAACAATGGCCACCATACATAAAAGTGATGGTAATGATCTTGTAGCTCACGATACAGGCATTTATTAGAGACATTTCGGGTTTAGTATGGACGTGTGGCAACATATATGCCATGTGTATATTATAGGCTACGCACCCCGAAACAGCATGTCCCAAATCAAAGGCATTCAACTTCCCTGATTGTTCCCATTCGCCAACGAACGATTTATCTTTAAACCAATTAATATTCTTGTGCGGAATTTTGCACTGAACGCCATGCAATTCGTATAATTTTTATGAAATTAAATATTTAGTTAGTGGAAAGCATGTGAAGTCTTCCAAAAGCATGTCCCGTTATATAGAATCATTACCCAAACGCACGATAAAGACGGCTGATATTTTCACCAGAAACATAGCTTGTTCATATCTATGGTTGCATCGTGGAGTAAATATCCTTTAATGTCTAGAAAAAATAAACCCAGGTTATGTTTCCTTGAATAATTTTTCAAAATCAACCTTTGAAACTAGAAATCGCTAGCGTATATTTATTCAGCGTCATTACACAAACGCAGACCATTTAAATGTTACATGCTGTAGGCGAACGATTAAAAGTTTATTTCGAAAGCTCGCAGCGGTTGTTTGTTCATAAACTAGTTCATTTTCGTAGGTGATGGATATTCAAAATATAAGAGCGCGCTGAAACGAAAATCGTCATTACCCAAACGCGTCATTACCCAAACACTCCTTCTGTTTGGGTAATGACGCAATTTTAATTTTGAAATATCCAGAGACGCAAACACGATCTAACAAATAAAACATGTTAAGGGATGATCTGGGTGTAAATAAAAAGTACAAATATGACATATGGATTAGTTTTAGTGCGTTTATATAAAATCGGGGGGGGGGGGGGGGTGAGTGAATGAGTGGTGGGGTGGGGGGGGGGGGGGTGATCAACGGAATCTAACGAATTCTCTAAATGATTTGACGTTTACATCAAACAATCTCAGTGAGAAGCAGATGACAGTTTGAAAAGTCAATTATTTCCGTACTTTTCAACAATCGTTCTGCCTGCGGGGCGATTTCCGGCTCGTGTGTTATAGCAACGGCGTCAAAATACACATTTTGGACCATCAGAATATCACACTGACAATGCTATCTGATTGAGCGCACCGAGAAACCCCCAAATACCAAATTTCAGTTCAATATCTTGAAACATGTAAGAGAAATCCATCGACAATGTTTTCTACTCTAAATTATCATTGCAATTTGGCGAACCCCTTGGGGAACAGACTTTGATTGACGTATGTTCACGTTGTCTACATCAGAGTTCCTCGATCGTTTGGAGTCAAACCAAGTGTACGAGGGACCAGGGCATGCCCGACTTGATAGGAATCGCCTTTTATGCGATCAAAATCTGTTTCCAATTATCATATCTGAACGCTGTATTCGTTGACCTCTTAGAGAGTTTGAACTCTAAGTCACGCCCACAAAGCACATCAATTTCCACCACGTATATTCAAATGGCTGTATCTCATAGACGTCTCAACGTGCGGAGCTACGCAATACGTCGTTTGGACGGATACATCATCGGCTACTCAAACAATATATAATCATAACGATAATTCAACTATTAAAAGGCACATGTCAACAAGTTTTGGAGAAAGAGCGAATTTGACAATGACGTTGCCCTGATTCAACCCCCAAAAACGTCATTGGCACATGCTGTAATGAACGACCTTGATTGACCTTGACCTGGCCCTATAATTTTGCCCAATGTCATTTTCGTGGTCACCAATATCTGTGCTACATACTCACATAAAGTTCATCGGCATGTGACAAACTTTTTTCCCCCAGAATTTTCTGGACGAAATTGTTCATTTAATGGAGAATCACCCATACGCAAATATTGCGTACGCAATTATGCAAGTACGCACATGTACGCAAGTATTGCGTACGCAAATATGCACATGGGTGATTCTCCCGTAAACGAGCAAACCCATGTCCTGCGTTATTAGTTCATCATATGGAAAACAATGGCCACCATACATAAAAGTGATGGTAATGATCTTGTAGCTCACGATACAGGCATTTATTAGAGACATTTCGGGTTTAGTATGGACGTGTGGCAACATATATGCCATGTGTATATTATAGGCTACGCACCCCGAAACAGCATGTCCCAAATCAAAGGCATTCAACTTCCCTGATTGTTCCCATTCGCCAACGAACGATTTATCTTTAAACCAATTAATATTCTTGTGCGGAATTTTGCACTGAACGCCATGCAATTCGTATAATTTTTATGAAATTAAATATTTAGTTAGTGGAAAGCATGTGAAGTCTTCCAAAAGCATGTCCCGTTATATAGAATCATTACCCAAACGCACGATAAAGACGGCTGATATTTTCACCAGAAACATAGCTTGTTCATATCTATGGTTGCATCGTGGAGTAAATATCCTTTAATGTCTAGAAAAAATAAACCCAGGTTATGTTTCCTTGAATAATTTTTCAAAATCAACCTTTGAAACTAGAAATCGCTAGCGTATATTTATTCAGCGTCATTACACAAACGCAGACCATTTAAATGTTACATGCTGTAGGCGAACGATTAAAAGTTTATTTCGAAAGCTCGCAGCGGTTGTTTGTTCATAAACTAGTTCATTTTCGTAGGTGATGGATATTCAAAATATAAGAGCGCGCTGAAACGAAAATCGTCATTACCCAAACGCGTCATTACCCAAACACTCCTTCTGTTTGGGTAATGACGCAATTTTAATTTTGAAATATCCAGAGACGCAAACACGATCTAACAAATAAAACATGTTAAGGGATGATCTGGGTGTAAATAAAAAGTACAAATATGACATATGGATTAGTTTTAGTGCGTTTATATAAAATCGGGGGGGGGGGGGGGTGAGTGAATGAGTGGTGGGGTGGGGGGGGGGGGTGATCAACGGAATCTAACGAATTCTCTAAATGATTTGACGTTTACATCAAACAATCTCAGTGAGAAGCAGATGACAGTTTGAAAAGTCAATTATTTCCGTACTTTTCAACAATCGTTCTGCCTGCGGGGCGATTTCCGGCTCGTGTGTTATAGCAACGGCGTCAAAATACACATTTTGGACCATCAGAATATCACACTGACAATGCTATCTGATTGAGCGCACCGAGAAACCCCCAAATACCAAATTTCAGTTCAATATCTTGAAACATGTAAGAGAAATCCATCGACAATGTTTTCTACTCTAAATTATCATTGCAATTTGGCGAACCCCTTGGGGAACAGACTTTGATTGACGTATGTTCACGTTGTCTACATCAGAGTTCCTCGATCGTTTGGAGTCAAACCAAGTGTACGAGGGACCAGGGCATGCCCGACTTGATAGGAATCGCCTTTTATGCGATCAAAATCTGTTTCCAATTATCATATCTGAACGCTGTATTCGTTGACCTCTTAGAGAGTTTGAACTCTAAGTCACGCCCACAAAGCACATCAATTTCCACCACGTATATTCAAATGGCTGTATCTCATAGACGTCTCAACGTGCGGAGCTACGCAATACGTCGTTTGGACGGATACATCATCGGCTACTCAAACAATATATAATCATAACGATAATTCAACTATTAAAAGGCACATGTCAACAAGTTTTGGAGAAAGAGCGAATTTGACAATGACGTTGCCCTGATTCAACCCCCAAAAACGTCATTGGCACATGCTGTAATGAACGACCTTGATTGACCTTGACCTGGCCCTATAATTTTGCCCAATGTCATTTTCGTGGTCACCAATATCTGTGCTACATACTCACATAAAGTTCATCGGCATGTGACAAACTTTTTTCCCCCAGAATTTTCTGGACGAAATTGTTCATTTAATGGAGAATCACCCATACGCAAATATTGCGTACGCAATTATGCAAGTACGCACATGTACGCAAGTATTGCGTACGCAAATATGCACATGGGTGATTCTCCCGTAAACGAGCAAACCCATGTCCTGCGTTATTAGTTCATCATATGGAAAACAATGGCCACCATACATAAAAGTGATGGTAATGATCTTGTAGCTCACGATACAGGCATTTATTAGAGACATTTCGGGTTTAGTATGGACGTGTGGCAACATATATGCCATGTGTATATTATAGGCTACGCACCCCGAAACAGCATGTCCCAAATCAAAGGCATTCAACTTCCCTGATTGTTCCCATTCGCCAACGAACGATTTATCTTTAAACCAATTAATATTCTTGTGCGGAATTTTGCACTGAACGCCATGCAATTCGTATAATTTTTATGAAATTAAATATTTAGTTAGTGGAAAGCATGTGAAGTCTTCCAAAAGCATGTCCCGTTATATAGAATCATTACCCAAACGCACGATAAAGACGGCTGATATTTTCACCAGAAACATAGCTTGTTCATATCTATGGTTGCATCGTGGAGTAAATATCCTTTAATGTCTAGAAAAAATAAACCCAGGTTATGTTTCCTTGAATAATTTTTCAAAATCAACCTTTGAAACTAGAAATCGCTAGCGTATATTTATTCAGCGTCATTACACAAACGCAGACCATTTAAATGTTACATGCTGTAGGCGAACGATTAAAAGTTTATTTCGAAAGCTCGCAGCGGTTGTTTGTTCATAAACTAGTTCATTTTCGTAGGTGATGGATATTCAAAATATAAGAGCGCGCTGAAACGAAAATCGTCATTACCCAAACGCGTCATTACCCAAACACTCCTTCTGTTTGGGTAATGACGCAATTTTAATTTTGAAATATCCAGAGACGCAAACACGATCTAACAAATAAAACATGTTAAGGGATGATCTGGGTGTAAATAAAAAGTACAAATATGACATATGGATTAGTTTTAGTGCGTTTATATAAAATCGGGGGGGGGGGGGGTGAGTGAATGAGTGGTGGGGTGGGGGGGGGGGGGTGATCAACGGAATCTAACGAATTCTCTAAATGATTTGACGTTTACATCAAACAATCTCAGTGAGAAGCAGATGACAGTTTGAAAAGTCAATTATTTCCGTACTTTTCAACAATCGTTCTGCCTGCGGGGCGATTTCCGGCTCGTGTGTTATAGCAACGGCGTCAAAATACACATTTTGGACCATCAGAATATCACACTGACAATGCTATCTGATTGAGCGCACCGAGAAACCCCCAAATACCAAATTTCAGTTCAATATCTTGAAACATGTAAGAGAAATCCATCGACAATGTTTTCTACTCTAAATTATCATTGCAATTTGGCGAACCCCTTGGGGAACAGACTTTGATTGACGTATGTTCACGTTGTCTACATCAGAGTTCCTCGATCGTTTGGAGTCAAACCAAGTGTACGAGGGACCAGGGCATGCCCGACTTGATAGGAATCGCCTTTTATGCGATCAAAATCTGTTTCCAATTATCATATCTGAACGCTGTATTCGTTGACCTCTTAGAGAGTTTGAACTCTAAGTCACGCCCACAAAGCACATCAATTTCCACCACGTATATTCAAATGGCTGTATCTCATAGACGTCTCAACGTGCGGAGCTACGCAATACGTCGTTTGGACGGATACATCATCGGCTACTCAAACAATATATAATCATAACGATAATTCAACTATTAAAAGGCACATGTCAACAAGTTTTGGAGAAAGAGCGAATTTGACAATGACGTTGCCCTGATTCAACCCCCAAAAACGTCATTGGCACATGCTGTAATGAACGACCTTGATTGACCTTGACCTGGCCCTATAATTTTGCCCAATGTCATTTTCGTGGTCACCAATATCTGTGCTACATACTCACATAAAGTTCATCGGCATGTGACAAACTTTTTTCCCCCAGAATTTTCTGGACGAAATTGTTCATTTAATGGAGAATCACCCAAGAGCCTGATTGTGTTACAGAAGACAGCACACTGCTACTGGCTAATCGCACACAAATGGCATAAACGCTCTTTATTAGTTCCATATCAGGTATTCACCAACAAAGAACGCTCTTTATGTTCACCATCATAATATAAACAAACACCAGAAAAGTAACTTTTTATGCTTTTGTTTACATAACAATGGTCAAACATATGACCATAACATACTGTTTATGCGATATTTCTTATTTGTATACGGACAAAGTCAATCTACATTTTGATGTTCTTTCTGTTGGTTGCGGTTTTTGACGGGTGGAGATATTTTCACAGGATACCCACCGCCAAGGCCAACCGTGTCTTTAATGCTTTGTTTCTTTGGTGACTTTTCAGATATTTTTATTCTGGCTAAGATTAATTGGTATATTCATGTACTAAATGTTTACACCATGTCTAATATATTATAGTATGGGTTTCATAGAATGGGTTCGTAAGAGCAATACAGACACAAGCATATATATACAACATTTGTGTGTCACATGTCGTATCGGTCATCAGCTATTTCAATATTTCCATATATTAGATATTTACTTAATGTAATAATTATTGGGCAGTGTCATATAATCTGTTTATATGTTAGCTCGAAAAGCGTTCTGTCATGATTATGAATTTCTGGACTGTTTTAAATGTAAAAATATTTTCGCTCAGACTATTTGAAATCGTGCCGTTCAGTGCGCTCTCAATGGTTGTTCTTTCCAAACTACCAGAAAGACATTCGTTTCTTTGTCTACTGTATAATGGGCATAAGTCTGGTCGATAAACTAAAATTTTAGGGTCAACCTAGAATAAATTCGGACTAAATTGGTTTATATATCATTTTGAAGAGGAAGATCTCCTCTATAACATATCCAAAATCCGCTTTGAGCATTTTTTGTAATTCAAGATGGCGTCCAATATGGCTGCCATTTACCGTTAAGTCAGTTTGTTGCAATTTGATGCAATTATAGTGATAATATCGTGTCATATGTATACTCACCGCCCAAGATGGCAGCCAAAATGGCGACCGGAAGTGGAAAATGTTACGTTTTTTTACTGATATCTTTAAGATAAGTTTCTGCAGTTTGGAACTGGTTGAGAATTGTGACTTTATTTTGTATTTTCCATGTTAACAGACCATTGGGTAAATAAATTAAGCCATAAGTTGGGTCCCCACCCCTTCCGATCATTCAAAAAATCGAGTTTACAGAACGCGGTATAACATTTCACAAAACAATCACAATTTGGGATTCTAGTCATATTTAATCAAATATGAACAGGACTGTGGAATGTAAGTGATGCATTCTATTTCTTATGAATATTCCGACTCAATGGTATCAAAATTGTCACTTTGGCTCACAATGGCTGCCAAAATGGCGGCCACAATATGAAAAATGGTAAATATTGCACCAGCGTGCCGTGCAACTGCTTATAAGTTGTGATTGATGAATAAAATTGACTATTCTGTCTTATATATATTGAATACTAACATTTATGATGCACCTTTATTAATTTTTCCTATTTTAACCACTGAAATTACCAGAATTATGGGATTTTTTTGTTATCACAAACTTGGCATCAAAATCGGGAAAATAATAACTGTTCAGGTTTGCACCATTTTTTCAAGTAAAATGGAACTATCTTTGGTATCAAATGTGATTTTTATTTTTGATCTGTCTTAAATGTGTGACACTGAGGTGTTTTAGACAAAATTACTCAAGATGGCTTGCAAAATGGCAACCAAATATGTTAAAAAGTTGATTTGTCATATATATTCCGAACATTATTACAAGCTGTTCCGAAAAGGTTGCAAATTGTGACTCACTTTGGTTATTAAAGATGCTACTTAATCAACTGATAACTAAATGTCATATTCTGGTTGTCCCAGTACATTATGAGGCATGACAAATCAGTTTATGGGATGCAGTATGAATGTTTGCCGAAAACTTCTTTTGGGATTCTGTCTGTCTTTGAACGGAAATGGGCAGAACGTTGAAACGGAACTGAGAGGGATCATATTGTGTGGCTATTCTGGCCCATTAGTATCAAAATTTATTAACTTATATACTATTTTCATGAAAACCGTTTCATTCGTATTGCATACCAAACGCCATTAAGAGACACTCTGATATGATCTTTCTATCGGTTAACATATCCTTGAGTAATAGCGATAGGAAATCGATAGTCACCCAAAGGTACACCAGTGCAACTTACACATGACCATGCAGTCACTCCATATATACATGAACACCACATAAATGAACATATGTCACTCGCTTTATACACATACACCTCACCAACTACTACACAGCCACACATGGATATGCACAAACACCCAACACATGGCCATATAGCCATGAGTAAACATGCAGGCACACCAGGTATACTCCTACACCTCACCCATGACCATATAGTCACGACATGTATACCTATTCACTACATCCATGAACATACAGTAACATCATGTATACATATTCGCCTCACCATTGGTAATACTGTCACCCCGTGTACATGTATATATTTGCCACATGCATGGCCATATAGGCACTCACGATATACATCCAAACGATGACAATATAGTCTCTCTCGATATATATTATCGCCACATTCATGAGCATACATTTTGTACATTATGTCTTGTATACATATTTGCCTAACCAGGGGTCATAAAGTCACTCCCTGCATATATATTTGCGACACCCATGGTCATATATCCACTCAAAATATACATATACACCCAACCCAAAACCATAGAGTCATTACATGTGTATATAGTATACATATAAACCTCACCAATGGCGTTACAGTCCTTCTAGAGGTTACACTGGTGTAAATATTTCCCATAGGCTTCAATGTTAACGTTTGTTGATCTGCATCAGAGGTCAAATGGAAACTGTTCAAACTGCCTTCGGATTATGTGAGCTTGACATCTGTGGAAACTTTCCCAATAAAAAAAATCAACACCGTCTAGCAGGGAATCCACTTCAAATTTTCGTTTTTTCATGACTAGGGTCAGTTCCGCACTAAAAAAATATTGTCATTTTTTCAATCACACTTAAAATTTCTAAACAGCCACAACAGACTTCACCTTTAATGAATGGGCCTCTTGGCAAATGAAGTTTGTGGGAGAATGATTCCTTGAATTTTTGTCAACAGTTTACATTTAATTCATGCAACCAATCACAGCCCAGAGTGTTTTAACTGTGAAACTCTATACTCCTCCCGCAACCGCAGGGGGAGCTGGCTATAGTATTTACACCAGTGTAACCTAAAGGGCCATGTGGCCTTTCTTCATATTTTTTGTGCATAACCCATTGTGAACCTTGATATATACCTATAATTATTAAACTGATGTTGTTTTTAAAAAATGTGTTTTTAATGCCATGTGACCCTTTAATTGGAACCCACCCAATAATACACCCATTCAGAATAAAAAGCCAAAATGCAGGTTGGATTTGAGTTTAATTTAATAATATGAGGCATCTAATAAAGCATGAGAAGTTATACCACATTCATTTGATCAGGTTTTCACTTGGCTTTCATCTGTTGTGTCCCATGAATTTAATTTCTCCACAGGAACAGATATGCACAGGTTTCATTTAACCCTATGCAAATCAGCTGCAGATTCACACAAAAAATGCCTTTACTTTGAAAAATAAATAGTGTGGAGGGTTCATTAGTCAGTAAACTTGGCATAATTTTGAAGAACAATTACTACTTGTCCCAAAATCAGAAAAATTAAGTGGAAAATTATTTAAACAATGAGCTCAGACAAGGGTGTTTTAACCCTGGGTCAGGTGAATTTTCCTGATTGAAAATGGTGCTAAAATTTGTAATGTCTGCTGCAATCCCAATTAGAAGGAATCCTTAATCTATTGTCTCACAGTATCAAATGTCGTTAACTAACATTGGACAGGGGGTGCCAATGATGAGGTTATAATGACAACATGTTCCTTCAGCTGATAAAGTAGTAATATATCAACAGATAAGATGGCAGACATTTTCAAGCATCATTAATTTCAAAACTCCTTAAAAGCAAGGTGCTGATCTCAGAACGGTTAGTTGTCATCATTTCTCGAGACAAATATCATTTCTCATTGTAAAAATTCTGGAAGTTGTATATTCGCGAGAAGAATTTTCCAAATTAATGCTGTTAATGTGACAGAGTTGTTGAGTGGATTTTGGAATTTGTGAGGACTGTGAGACAATGAAGTTTACATTTGATAATCCCCTCAGATTCAAACCAGGACACAAACAGTTGTATAAAGCCAAGCGAGAACCATATGTGGATAACAGAGTAGTGAAACATTTACGCAAAAGAACGATCATTACATCACTGGACATTCTCGAAAAGCCAAACTCTGTGAGAGCACATCAAACTCGGTCTGCTGCAAACAGTCTTAATCCAAGAGGGAAGGGTCAATCTGACAACAAAGAGCCTGAAAGAAAAAATGAAAGGTAAACATCTCTCACAATATTCCATGCAACAAACAATGTTATATGCATGTTCTTTTCATCATATAGATAAGAAATAGGGGGGGGGGGGTATGAAATTCAGCATTATAATATCAATAAACTAAACATATATTTGATCTTCTCAAATCAAGTGTATGACTTTAAAATCTTTTTTCAAAATCTTGGCTGTGTCCTCCTGCATGACAACAAAAATTAATTTGACATGCCCCCATCCCTCTGTGTGCAGGAAATGATTTGAAAACTGTACCCTGAGTCAAAACACAGGTTTTCAGCCTAATAATTTGCAGATAGAGTTACTCCCCTTATTCTGTTCATATGAATTGGGTCACTAATTGCAAACAGCACAGGTATAACATTGCTTCGCATGCAGATATATATAAATTAAATTGCAGCACTGTGAGTGCTTTAGTTTACTATTCATTCAAAGGACTGTTTGGAGCAGGCAGTGTTTTTAAAGAAAAAAAAATATCTCACAGTTAGACCGATATGTATGTACCTTTAATATATATGGTTCAAAGAGTAAAATTTAGGATTTTACTTTTTAATTTTCAGAAATGATAGCCCAGACAAGAGATGTGTCAGTGGTTGGCAATGCGAATGCGGATCAAACAGGGTGGTCAATATACGCCGAAATGCGATGATGTGGAACTCTTCCTTCGAAAAACATAGGGCATATAAACCCACGTGTACAGGATTCCTATACTGGGACATGAACGCTGAGGAAATTCGTGGAATTGGATGTAGAGAGAAAATGATTTGCACGTGTTGTGATTTTAGATCTGAAATTTTCAACCTGTATGATGAAATTATAACAGGGAACCCTGGCAGGAGACCAGCAAAACCAAATGTTGGACTTTCAGTCGGATTATCTAAAACACCCATTGCAGCAGGAGGATTCAGACGCATATGTGCAAGTGCTAATATTCCCCCGCCAGCCGAAAAGTCAATTCAGAGCACAGCAAATAAAAGTTTACCAAAAATTGAGGAAATAAATAAAAAGGATCTCCGAGAAAGACGTTCGAAACTCATACATAAACAACAAACTGATGGAAAGAAGAGTCCACATATCATCGACGCACAGGCAGATGGACTTTATAATAATCCGATTTATTCTGGGTGTGGCAGAAACCCATTTCAACCAAGCACTCAAGTTATATACAGTGTTGTTGAAAATCTAACGCCGTCACATGACATTATTGGACTTGTGGTGCACAACAAGCTTTGTTCGAAACGCAAACACCTGAACAAATGTGATAATCACACATGTGGGAAAGACTGTTTCGCAACGATTCCATTTGAGAAGAGCATCGGCGATGAGAGAACATGGGCGAAAGAAGCATTTGGTGAAATGAAAACCAATAGCAATATCGAGATTGGTCACCTTGTTACTGATCCCGATGCAGCGGGCTTCAAAGGCTGTGAGGATCTCTATGACGAAGGAGCAACAGCGACCAGACCAACTCATCAACTGGACTCAGCTCATGTGTCGAGAAACCATCGGAAATTCATCAAAAACCATAAGACGCTGCCAACTCTCATCGCTGGACCTGACCTAAAAAGCAAATCAAAACTGATAAATAAACTCGCAATGAACATTTCTGATCGATGTCAGGGTGAATTGACATCTGCGGGAAAGCATTTCAAAGCCAACGCTGAAGGAATGAAGAAACATTTACTGAATGTGAAAGAAGCAATAGTGAAGTGTTTCCAAAACTCCCATGTTATGTGTAAAAAATACTCATATCTGTGCAAGGGAACGAAAAAATCCAACTGGATCGTTAAAAATGAAACTGTGCTAGGACCCAAATTTACGATCAATAAAACTTCGGACTGTTCGGATATTCTCACGGAGTGTGTTGACTACAGACTGTGTCCACAAATGATTGACAAGACTTTTCTTGGCATGAACACGCAAAAAGCCGAGGCATTCAACAGAGCAATTCGGGTATCTCTGCCCAAAAATGTGACATTTACCCGAAATGTTAGTGGGCGTGCACATTCAGCTTGCCATTCCACAAATGTAGGCTGTGGGAATTCCATATCTGTGTTGTGTAAAGAACTTGATTGTGAGATTCACCCAAGATCAAAAGTGTCCAAAAGACTTGCAGCAGTGCAGAAGGCTGGAAATGACTTGAGATCATATAAAATGACCAAAAAGTCCAAACGGGCAAGAGTGGACAGGAGGGCAAAGTTATATGCTCTCTACGACAAACATAGTGAGGAAATTGCCTATCAGAAGGATATCATGATTCCACCTGAAGCATGTCCCAAACAGTTAAAGGAACACACATACACTAAGTCATCCAAGTGGAAAAGGGTTAAACCAAGGAGGTGAAATGTACCTTTCTCTTTAACTCAAATCAGACAAAAGGGTCTATGTGCCCTAGTGCAATATTTCTGTCCCTCGCAATGGCGTCGTTCAACATTTTTTTCATGGCTTTCCATAACAATGTGGTCGGGATTTACACATGTCTTCCTATGGCATATGTGACTAAGTTCGAGGCTGCCAGGGTAATAGGCGGGTGGAGACATCGCGAGTCTGTGTTTTATGACGAATGCTATTCGGTGGACACCCCAATCCTTTCTCGGCTGACCGGGCTCAGAATTATAACTCGAAGGGAACTTGACATATAAATATCCATAACCGTCCTTTCTTGTCCGACCTGTCCAAACGCGACAGTCGAACAACCCCTCAAATCTCGATTTTTCGGATAATTTCGCATTGTAAAAATCATAAAATTGACTCTCCTCCATGTTTATTCACTTGTATGACTTAAATGTGTGTTTAAAAATTGGATTTGGGACATGCTATCAGGAACTGGATAAATACCTTTAGGTTACACTGGTGTAAATATTTCCCATAGGCTTCAATGTTAACGTTTGTTGATCTGCATCAGAGGTCAAATGGAAACTGTTCAAACTGCCTTCGGATTATGTGAGCTTGACATCTGTGGAAACTTTCCCAATAAAAAAAATCAACACCGTCTAGCAGGGAATCCACTTCAAATTTTCGTTTTTTCATGACTAGGGTCAGTTCCGCACTAAAAAAATATTGTCATTTTTTCAATCACACTTAAAATTTCTAAACAGCCACAACAGACTTCACCTTTAATGAATGGGCCTCTTGGCAAATGAAGTTTGTGGGAGAATGATTCCTTGAATTTTTGTCAACAGTTTACATTTAATTCATGCAACCAATCACAGCCCAGAGTGTTTTAACTGTGAAACTCTATACTCCTCCCGCAACCGCAGGGGGAGCTGGCTATAGTATTTACACCAGTGTAACCTAAAGGGCCATGTGGCCTTTCTTCATATTTTTTGTGCATAACCCATTGTGAACCTTGATATATACCTATAATTATTAAACTGATGTTGTTTTTAAAAAATGTGTTTTTAATGCCATGTGACCCTTTAATTGGAACCCACCCAATAATACACCCATTCAGAATAAAAAGCCAAAATGCAGGTTGGATTTGAGTTTAATTTAATAATATGAGGCATCTAATAAAGCATGAGAAGTTATACCACATTCATTTGATCAGGTTTTCACTTGGCTTTCATCTGTTGTGTCCCATGAATTTAATTTCTCCACAGGAACAGATATGCACAGGTTTCATTTAACCCTATGCAAATCAGCTGCAGATTCACACAAAAAATGCCTTTACTTTGAAAAATAAATAGTGTGGAGGGTTCATTAGTCAGTAAACTTGGCATAATTTTGAAGAACAATTACTACTTGTCCCAAAATCAGAAAAATTAAGTGGAAAATTATTTAAACAATGAGCTCAGACAAGGGTGTTTTAACCCTGGGTCAGGTGAATTTTCCTGATTGAAAATGGTGCTAAAATTTGTAATGTCTGCTGCAATCCCAATTAGAAGGAATCCTTAATCTATTGTCTCACAGTATCAAATGTCGTTAACTAACATTGGACAGGGGGTGCCAATGATGAGGTTATAATGACAACATGTTCCTTCAGCTGATAAAGTAGTAATATATCAACAGATAAGATGGCAGACATTTTCAAGCATCATTAATTTCAAAACTCCTTAAAAGCAAGGTGCTGATCTCAGAACGGTTAGTTGTCATCATTTCTCGAGACAAATATCATTTCTCATTGTAAAAATTCTGGAAGTTGTATATTCGCGAGAAGAATTTTCCAAATTAATGCTGTTAATGTGACAGAGTTGTTGAGTGGATTTTGGAATTTGTGAGGACTGTGAGACAATGAAGTTTACATTTGATAATCCCCTCAGATTCAAACCAGGACACAAACAGTTGTATAAAGCCAAGCGAGAACCATATGTGGATAACAGAGTAGTGAAACATTTACGCAAAAGAACGATCATTACATCACTGGACATTCTCGAAAAGCCAAACTCTGTGAGAGCACATCAAACTCGGTCTGCTGCAAACAGTCTTAATCCAAGAGGGAAGGGTCAATCTGACAACAAAGAGCCTGAAAGAAAAAATGAAAGGTAAACATCTCTCACAATATTCCATGCAACAAACAATGTTATATGCATGTTCTTTTCATCATATAGATAAGAAATAGGGGGGGGGGTATGAAATTCAGCATTATAATATCAATAAACTAAACATATATTTGATCTTCTCAAATCAAGTGTATGACTTTAAAATCTTTTTTCAAAATCTTGGCTGTGTCCTCCTGCATGACAACAAAAATTAATTTGACATGCCCCCATCCCTCTGTGTGCAGGAAATGATTTGAAAACTGTACCCTGAGTCAAAACACAGGTTTTCAGCCTAATAATTTGCAGATAGAGTTACTCCCCTTATTCTGTTCATATGAATTGGGTCACTAATTGCAAACAGCACAGGTATAACATTGCTTCGCATGCAGATATATATAAATTAAATTGCAGCACTGTGAGTGCTTTAGTTTACTATTCATTCAAAGGACTGTTTGGAGCAGGCAGTGTTTTTAAAGAAAAAAAAATATCTCACAGTTAGACCGATATGTATGTACCTTTAATATATATGGTTCAAAGAGTAAAATTTAGGATTTTACTTTTTAATTTTCAGAAATGATAGCCCAGACAAGAGATGTGTCAGTGGTTGGCAATGCGAATGCGGATCAAACAGGGTGGTCAATATACGCCGAAATGCGATGATGTGGAACTCTTCCTTCGAAAAACATAGGGCATATAAACCCACGTGTACAGGATTCCTATACTGGGACATGAACGCTGAGGAAATTCGTGGAATTGGATGTAGAGAGAAAATGATTTGCACGTGTTGTGATTTTAGATCTGAAATTTTCAACCTGTATGATGAAATTATAACAGGGAACCCTGGCAGGAGACCAGCAAAACCAAATGTTGGACTTTCAGTCGGATTATCTAAAACACCCATTGCAGCAGGAGGATTCAGACGCATATGTGCAAGTGCTAATATTCCCCCGCCAGCCGAAAAGTCAATTCAGAGCACAGCAAATAAAAGTTTACCAAAAATTGAGGAAATAAATAAAAAGGATCTCCGAGAAAGACGTTCGAAACTCATACATAAACAACAAACTGATGGAAAGAAGAGTCCACATATCATCGACGCACAGGCAGATGGACTTTATAATAATCCGATTTATTCTGGGTGTGGCAGAAACCCATTTCAACCAAGCACTCAAGTTATATACAGTGTTGTTGAAAATCTAACGCCGTCACATGACATTATTGGACTTGTGGTGCACAACAAGCTTTGTTCGAAACGCAAACACCTGAACAAATGTGATAATCACACATGTGGGAAAGACTGTTTCGCAACGATTCCATTTGAGAAGAGCATCGGCGATGAGAGAACATGGGCGAAAGAAGCATTTGGTGAAATGAAAACCAATAGCAATATCGAGATTGGTCACCTTGTTACTGATCCCGATGCAGCGGGCTTCAAAGGCTGTGAGGATCTCTATGACGAAGGAGCAACAGCGACCAGACCAACTCATCAACTGGACTCAGCTCATGTGTCGAGAAACCATCGGAAATTCATCAAAAACCATAAGACGCTGCCAACTCTCATCGCTGGACCTGACCTAAAAAGCAAATCAAAACTGATAAATAAACTCGCAATGAACATTTCTGATCGATGTCAGGGTGAATTGACATCTGCGGGAAAGCATTTCAAAGCCAACGCTGAAGGAATGAAGAAACATTTACTGAATGTGAAAGAAGCAATAGTGAAGTGTTTCCAAAACTCCCATGTTATGTGTAAAAAATACTCATATCTGTGCAAGGGAACGAAAAAATCCAACTGGATCGTTAAAAATGAAACTGTGCTAGGACCCAAATTTACGATCAATAAAACTTCGGACTGTTCGGATATTCTCACGGAGTGTGTTGACTACAGACTGTGTCCACAAATGATTGACAAAACTTTTCTTGGCATGAACACGCAAAAAGCCGAGGCATTCAACAGAGCAATTCGGGTATCTCTGCCCAAAAATGTGACATTTACCCGAAATGTTAGTGGGCGTGCACATTCAGCTTGCCATTCCACAAATGTAGGCTGTGGGAATTCCATATCTGTGTTGTGTAAAGAACTTGATTGTGAGATTCACCCAAGATCAAAAGTGTCCAAAAGACTTGCAGCAGTGCAGAAGGCTGGAAATGACTTGAGATCATATAAAATGACCAAAAAGTCCAAACGGGCAAGAGTGGACAGGAGGGCAAAGTTATATGCTCTCTACGACAAACATAGTGAGGAAATTGCCTATCAGAAGGATATCATGATTCCACCTGAAGCATGTCCCAAACAGTTAAAGGAACACACATACACTAAGTCATCCAAGTGGAAAAGGGTTAAACCAAGGAGGTGAAATGTACCTTTCTCTTTAACTCAAATCAGACAAAAGGGTCTATGTGCCCTAGTGCAATATTTCTGTCCCTCGCAATGGCGTCGTTCAACATTTTTTTCATGGCTTTCCATAACAATGTGGTCGGGATTTACACATGTCTTCCTATGGCATATGTGACTAAGTTCGAGGCTGCCAGGGTAATAGGCGGGTGGAGACATCGCGAGTCTGTGTTTTATGACGAATGCTATTCGGTGGACACCCCAATCCTTTCTCGGCTGACCGGGCTCAGAATTATAACTCGAAGGGAACTTGACATATAAATATCCATAACCGTCCTTTCTTGTCCGACCTGTCCAAACGCGACAGTCGAACAACCCCTCAAATCTCGATTTTTCGGATAATTTCGCATTGTAAAAATCATAAAATTGACTCTCCTCCATGTTTATTCACTTGTATGACTTAAATGTGTGTTTAAAAATTGGATTTGGGACATGCTATCAGGAACTGGATAAATACCTTTAGGTTACACTGGTGTAAATATTTCCCATAGGCTTCAATGTTAACGTTTGTTGATCTGCATCAGAGGTCAAATGGAAACTGTTCAAACTGCCTTCGGATTATGTGAGCTTGACATCTGTGGAAACTTTCCCAATAAAAAAAATCAACACCGTCTAGCAGGGAATCCACTTCAAATTTTCGTTTTTTCATGACTAGGGTCAGTTCCGCACTAAAAAAATATTGTCATTTTTTCAATCACACTTAAAATTTCTAAACAGCCACAACAGACTTCACCTTTAATGAATGGGCCTCTTGGCAAATGAAGTTTGTGGGAGAATGATTCCTTGAATTTTTGTCAACAGTTTACATTTAATTCATGCAACCAATCACAGCCCAGAGTGTTTTAACTGTGAAACTCTATACTCCTCCCGCAACCGCAGGGGGAGCTGGCTATAGTATTTACACCAGTGTAACCTAAAGGGCCATGTGGCCTTTCTTCATATTTTTTGTGCATAACCCATTGTGAACCTTGATATATACCTATAATTATTAAACTGATGTTGTTTTTAAAAAATGTGTTTTTAATGCCATGTGACCCTTTAATTGGAACCCACCCAATAATACACCCATTCAGAATAAAAAGCCAAAATGCAGGTTGGATTTGAGTTTAATTTAATAATATGAGGCATCTAATAAAGCATGAGAAGTTATACCACATTCATTTGATCAGGTTTTCACTTGGCTTTCATCTGTTGTGTCCCATGAATTTAATTTCTCCACAGGAACAGATATGCACAGGTTTCATTTAACCCTATGCAAATCAGCTGCAGATTCACACAAAAAATGCCTTTACTTTGAAAAATAAATAGTGTGGAGGGTTCATTAGTCAGTAAACTTGGCATAATTTTGAAGAACAATTACTACTTGTCCCAAAATCAGAAAAATTAAGTGGAAAATTATTTAAACAATGAGCTCAGACAAGGGTGTTTTAACCCTGGGTCAGGTGAATTTTCCTGATTGAAAATGGTGCTAAAATTTGTAATGTCTGCTGCAATCCCAATTAGAAGGAATCCTTAATCTATTGTCTCACAGTATCAAATGTCGTTAACTAACATTGGACAGGGGGGTGCCAATGATGAGGTTATAATGACAACATGTTCCTTCAGCTGATAAAGTAGTAATATATCAACAGATAAGATGGCAGACATTTTCAAGCATCATTAATTTCAAAACTCCTTAAAAGCAAGGTGCTGATCTCAGAACGGTTAGTTGTCATCATTTCTCGAGACAAATATCATTTCTCATTGTAAAAATTCTGGAAGTTGTATATTCGCGAGAAGAATTTTCCAAATTAATGCTGTTAATGTGACAGAGTTGTTGAGTGGATTTTGGAATTTGTGAGGACTGTGAGACAATGAAGTTTACATTTGATAATCCCCTCAGATTCAAACCAGGACACAAACAGTTGTATAAAGCCAAGCGAGAACCATATGTGGATAACAGAGTAGTGAAACATTTACGCAAAAGAACGATCATTACATCACTGGACATTCTCGAAAAGCCAAACTCTGTGAGAGCACATCAAACTCGGTCTGCTGCAAACAGTCTTAATCCAAGAGGGAAGGGTCAATCTGACAACAAAGAGCCTGAAAGAAAAAATGAAAGGTAAACATCTCTCACAATATTCCATGCAACAAACAATGTTATATGCATGTTCTTTTCATCATATAGATAAGAAATAGGGGGGGGGGGGTATGAAATTCAGCATTATAATATCAATAAACTAAACATATATTTGATCTTCTCAAATCAAGTGTATGACTTTAAAATCTTTTTTCAAAATCTTGGCTGTGTCCTCCTGCATGACAACAAAAATTAATTTGACATGCCCCCATCCCTCTGTGTGCAGGAAATGATTTGAAAACTGTACCCTGAGTCAAAACACAGGTTTTCAGCCTAATAATTTGCAGATAGAGTTACTCCCCTTATTCTGTTCATATGAATTGGGTCACTAATTGCAAACAGCACAGGTATAACATTGCTTCGCATGCAGATATATATAAATTAAATTGCAGCACTGTGAGTGCTTTAGTTTACTATTCATTCAAAGGACTGTTTGGAGCAGGCAGTGTTTTTAAAGAAAAAAAAATATCTCACAGTTAGACCGATATGTATGTACCTTTAATATATATGGTTCAAAGAGTAAAATTTAGGATTTTACTTTTTAATTTTCAGAAATGATAGCCCAGACAAGAGATGTGTCAGTGGTTGGCAATGCGAATGCGGATCAAACAGGGTGGTCAATATACGCCGAAATGCGATGATGTGGAACTCTTCCTTCGAAAAACATAGGGCATATAAACCCACGTGTACAGGATTCCTATACTGGGACATGAACGCTGAGGAAATTCGTGGAATTGGATGTAGAGAGAAAATGATTTGCACGTGTTGTGATTTTAGATCTGAAATTTTCAACCTGTATGATGAAATTATAACAGGGAACCCTGGCAGGAGACCAGCAAAACCAAATGTTGGACTTTCAGTCGGATTATCTAAAACACCCATTGCAGCAGGAGGATTCAGACGCATATGTGCAAGTGCTAATATTCCCCCGCCAGCCGAAAAGTCAATTCAGAGCACAGCAAATAAAAGTTTACCAAAAATTGAGGAAATAAATAAAAAGGATCTCCGAGAAAGACGTTCGAAACTCATACATAAACAACAAACTGATGGAAAGAAGAGTCCACATATCATCGACGCACAGGCAGATGGACTTTATAATAATCCGATTTATTCTGGGTGTGGCAGAACCCATTTCAACCAAGCACTCAAGTTATATACAGTGTTGTTGAAAATCTAACGCCGTCACATGACATTATTTGGACTTGTGGTGCACAACAAGCTTTGTTCGAAACGCAAACACCTGAACAAATGTGATAATCACACATGTGGGAAAGACTGTTTCGCAACGATTCCATTTGAGAAGAGCATCGGCGATGAGAGAACATGGGCGAAAGAAGCATTTGGTGAAATGAAAACCAATAGCAATATCGAGATTGGTCACCTTGTTACTGATCCCGATGCAGCGGGCTTCAAAGGCTGTGAGGATCTCTATGACGAAGGAGCAACAGCGACCAGACCAACTCATCAACTGGACTCAGCTCATGTGTCGAGAAACCATCGGAAATTCATCAAAAACCATAAGACGCTGCCAACTCTCATCGCTGGACCTGACCTAAAAAGCAAATCAAAACTTGATAAATAAACTCGCAATGAACATTTCTGATCGATGTCAGGGTGAATTGACATCTGCGGGAAAGCATTTCAAAGCCAACGCTGAAGGAATGAAGAAACATTTACTGAATGTGAAAGAAGCAATAGTGAAGTGTTTCCAAAACTCCCATGTTATGTGTAAAAAATACTCATATCTGTGCAAGGGAACGAAAAAATCCAACTGGATCGTTAAAAATGAAACTGTGCTAGGACCCAAATTTACGATCAATAAAACTTCGGACTGTTCGGATATTCTCACGGAGTGTGTTGACTACAGACTGTGTCCACAAATGATTGACAAGACTTTTCTTGGCATGAACACGCAAAAAGCCGAGGCATTCAACAGAGCAATTCGGGTATCTCTGCCCAAAAATGTGACATTTACCCGAAATGTTAGTGGGCGTGCACATTCAGCTTGCCATTCCACAAATGGTAGGCTGTGGGAATTCCATATCTGTGTTGTGTAAAGAACTTGATTGTGAGATTCACCCAAGATCAAAAGTGTCCAAAAGACTTGCAGCAGTGCAGAAGGCTGGAAATGACTTGAGATCATATAAAATGACCAAAAAGTCCAAACGGGGCAATGGACAGGAGGGCAAAGTTATATGCTCTCTACGACAAACATAGTGAGGAAATTGCCTATCAGAAGGATATCATGATTCCACCTGAAGCATGTCCCAAACAGTTAAAGGAACACACATACACTAAGTCATCCAAGTGGAAAAGGGTTAAACCAAGGAGGTGAAATGTACCTTTCTCTTTAACTCAAATCAGACAAAAGGGTCTATGTGCCCTAGTGCAATATTTCTGTCCCTCGCAATGGCGTCGTTCAACATTTTTTTCATGGCTTTCCATAACAATGTGGTCGGGATTTACACATGTCTTCCTATGGCATATGTGACTAAGTTCGAGGCTGCCAGGGTAATAGGCGGGTGGAGACATCGCGAGTCTGTGTTTTATGACGAATGCTATTCGGTGGACACCCCAATCCTTTCTCGGCTGACCGGGCTCAGAATTATAACTCGAAGGGAACTTGACATATAAATATCCATAACCGTCCTTTCTTGTCCGACCTGTCCAAACGCGACAGTCGAACAACCCCTCAAATCTCGATTTTTCGGATAATTTCGCATTGTAAAAATCATAAAATTGACTCTCCTCCATGTTTATTCACTTGTATGACTTAAATGTGTGTTTAAAAATTGGATTTGGGACATGCTATCAGGAACTGGATAAATACCTTTAGGTTACACTGGTGTAAATATTTCCCATAGGCTTCAATGTTAACGTTTGTTGATCTGCATCAGAGGTCAAATGGAAACTGTTCAAACTGCCTTCGGATTATGTGAGCTTGACATCTGTGGAAACTTTCCCAATAAAAAAAATCAACACCGTCTAGCAGGGAATCCACTTCAAATTTTCGTTTTTTCATGACTAGGGTCAGTTCCGCACTAAAAAAATATTGTCATTTTTTCAATCACACTTAAAATTTCTAAACAGCCACAACAGACTTCACCTTTAATGAATGGGCCTCTTGGCAAATGAAGTTTGTGGGAGAATGATTCCTTGAATTTTTGTCAACAGTTTACATTTAATTCATGCAACCAATCACAGCCCAGAGTGTTTTAACTGTGAAACTCTATACTCCTCCCGCAACCGCAGGGGGAGCTGGCTATAGTATTTACACCAGTGTAACCTAAAGGGCCATGTGGCCTTTCTTCATATTTTTTGTGCATAACCCATTGTGAACCTTGATATATACCTATAATTATTAAACTGATGTTGTTTTAAAAAAAATGTGTTTTTAATGCCATGTGACCCTTTAATTGGAACCCACCCAATAATACACCCATTCAGAATAAAAAGCCAAAATGCAGGTTGGATTTGAGTTTAATTTAATAATATGAGGCATCTAATAAAGCATGAGAAGTTATACCACATTCATTTGATCAGGTTTTCACTTGGCTTTCATCTGTTGTGTCCCATGAATTTAATTTCTCCACAGGAACAGATATGCACAGGTTTCATTTAACCCTATGCAAATCAGCTGCAGATTCACACAAAAAATGCCTTTACTTTGAAAAATAAATAGTGTGGAGGGTTCATTAGTCAGTAAACTTGGCATAATTTTGAAGAACAATTACTACTTGTCCCAAAATCAGAAAAATTAAGTGGAAAATTATTTAAACAATGAGCTCAGACAAGGGTGTTTTAACCCTGGGTCAGGTGAATTTTCCTGATTGAAAATGGTGCTAAAATTTGTAATGTCTGCTGCAATCCCAATTAGAAGGAATCCTTAATCTATTGTCTCACAGTATCAAATGTCGTTAACTAACATTGGACAGGGGGTGCCAATGATGAGGTTATAATGACAACATGTTCCTTCAGCTGATAAAGTAGTAATATATCAACAGATAAGATGGCAGACATTTTCAAGCATCATTAATTTCAAAACTCCTTAAAAGCAAGGTGCTGATCTCAGAACGGTTAGTTGTCATCATTTCTCGAGACAAATATCATTTCTCATTGTAAAAATTCTGGAAGTTGTATATTCGCGAGAAGAATTTTCCAAATTAATGCTGTTAATGTGACAGAGTTGTTGAGTGGATTTTGGAATTTGTGAGGACTGTGAGACAATGAAGTTTACATTTGATAATCCCCTCAGATTCAAACCAGGACACAAACAGTTGTATAAAGCCAAGCGAGAACCATATGTGGATAACAGAGTAGTGAAACATTTACGCAAAAGAACGATCATTACATCACTGGACATTCTCGAAAAGCCAAACTCTGTGAGAGCACATCAAACTCGGTCTGCTGCAAACAGTCTTAATCCAAGAGGGAAGGGTCAATCTGACAACAAAGAGCCTGAAAGAAAAAATGAAAGGTAAACATCTCTCACAATATTCCATGCAACAAACAATGTTATATGCATGTTCTTTTCATCATATAGATAAGAAATAGGGGGGGGGGGGTATGAAATTCAGCATTATAATATCAATAAACTAAACATATATTTGATCTTCTCAAATCAAGTGTATGACTTTAAAATCTTTTTTCAAAATCTTGGCTGTGTCCTCCTGCATGACAACAAAAATTAATTTGACATGCCCCCATCCCTCTGTGTGCAGGAAATGATTTGAAAACTGTACCCTGAGTCAAAACACAGGTTTTCAGCCTAATAATTTGCAGATAGAGTTACTCCCCTTATTCTGTTCATATGAATTGGGTCACTAATTGCAAACAGCACAGGTATAACATTGCTTCGCATGCAGATATATATAAATTAAATTGCAGCACTGTGAGTGCTTTAGTTTACTATTCATTCAAAGGACTGTTTGGAGCAGGCAGTGTTTTTAAAGAAAAAAAATATCTCACAGTTAGACCGATATGTATGTACCTTTAATATATATGGTTCAAAGAGTAAAATTTAGGATTTTAATTTTTAATTTTCAGAAATGATAGCCCAGACAAGAGATGTGTCAGTGGTTGGCAATGCGAATGCGGATCAAACAGGGTGGTCAATATACGCCGAAATGCGATGATGTGGAACTCTTCCTTCGAAAAACATAGGGCATATAAACCCACGTGTACAGGATTCCTATACTGGGACATGAACGCTGAGGAATTTCGTGGAATTGGATGTAGAGAGAAAATGATTTGCACGTGTTGTGATTTTAGATCTGAAATTTTCAACCTGTATGATGAAATTATAACAGGGAACCCTGGCAGGAGACCAGCAAAACCAAATGTTGGACTTTCAGTCGGATTATCTAAAACACCCATTGCAGCAGGAGGATTCAGACGCATATGTGCAAGTGCTAATATTCCCCCGCCAGCCGAAAAGTCAATTCAGAGCACAGCAAATAAAAGTTTACCAAAAATTGAGGAAATAAATAAAAAGGATCTCCGAGAAAGACGTTCGAAACTCATACATAAACAACAAACTGATGGAAAGAAGAGTCCACATATCATCGACGCACAGGCAGATGGACTTTATAATAATCCGATTTATTCTGGGTGTGGCAGAAACCCATTTCAACCAAGCACTCAAGTTATATACAGTGTTGTTGAAAATCTAACGCCGTCACATGACATTATTGGACTTGTGGTGCACAACAAGCTTTGTTCGAAACGCAAACACCTGAACAAATGTGATAATCACACATGTGGGAAAGACTGTTTCGCAACGATTCCATTTGAGAAGAGCATCGGCGATGAGAGAACATGGGCGAAAGAAGCATTTGGTGAAATGAAAACCAATAGCAATATCGAGATTGGTCACCTTGTTACTGATCCCGATGCAGCGGGCTTCAAAGGCTGTGAGGATCTCTATGACGAAGGAGCAACAGCGACCAGACCAACTCATCAACTGGACTCAGCTCATGTGTCGAGAAACCATCGGAAATTCATCAAAAACCATAAGACGCTGCCAACTCTCATCGCTGGACCTGACCTAAAAAGCAAATCAAAACTGATAAATAAACTCGCAATGAACATTTCTGATCGATGTCAGGGTGAATTGACATCTGCGGGAAAGCATTTCAAAGCCAACGCTGAAGGAATGAAGAAACATTTACTGAATGTGAAAGAAGCAATAGTGAAGTGTTTCCAAAACTCCCATGTTATGTGTAAAAAATACTCATATCTGTGCAAGGGAACGAAAAAATCCAACTGGATCGTTAAAAATGAAACTGTGCTAGGACCCAAATTTACGATCAATAAAACTTCGGACTGTTCGGATATTCTCACGGAGTGTGTTGACTACAGACTGTGTCCACAAATGATTGACAAGACTTTTCTTGGCATGAACACGCAAAAAGCCGAGGCATTCAACAGAGCAATTCGGGTATCTCTGCCCAAAAATGTGACATTTACCCGAAATGTTAGTGGGCGTGCACATTCAGCTTGCCATTCCACAAATGTAGGCTGTGGGAATTCCATATCTGTGTTGTGTAAAGAACTTGATTGTGAGATTCACCCAAGATCAAAAGTGTCCAAAAGACTTGCAGCAGTGCAGAAGGCTGGAAATGACTTGAGATCATATAAAATGACCAAAAAGTCCAAACGGGCAAGAGTGGACAGGAGGGCAAAGTTATATGCTCTCTACGACAAACATAGTGAGGAAATTGCCTATCAGAAGGATATCATGATTCCACCTGAAGCATGTCCCAAACAGTTAAAGGAACACACATACACTAAGTCATCCAAGTGGAAAAGGATTAAACCAAGGAGGTGAAATGTACCTTTCTCTTTAACTCAAATCAGACAAAAGGGTCTATGTGCCCTAGTGCAATATTTCTGTCCCTCGCAATGTCGTCGTTCAACATTTTTTTCATGGCTTTCCATAACAATGTGGTCGGGATTTACACATGTCTTCCTATGGCATATGTGACTAAGTTCGAGGCTGCCAGGGTAATAGGCGGGTGGAGACACCGCGAGTCTGTGTTTTATGACGAATGCTATTCGGTGGACACCCCAATCCTTTCTCGGCTGACCGGGCTCAGAATTATAACTCGAAGGGAACTTGACATATAAATATCCATAACCGTCCTTTCTTGTCCGACCTGTCCAAACGCGACAGTCGAACAACCCCTCAAATCTCGATTTTTCGGATAATTTCGCATTGTAAAAATCATAAAATTGACTCTCCTCCATGTTTATTCACTTGTATGACTTAAATGTGTGTTTAAAAATTGGATTTGGGACATGCTATCAGGAACTGGATAAATACCTTTAGGTTACACTGGTGTAAATATTTCCCATAGGCTTCAATGTTAACGTTTGTTGATCTGCATCAGAGGTCAAATGGAAACTGTTCAAACTGCCTTCGGATTATGTGAGCTTGACATCTGTGGAAACTTTCCCAATAAAAAAAATCAACACCGTCTAGCAGGGAATCCACTTCAAATTTTCGTTTTTTCATGACTAGGGTCAGTTCCGCACTAAAAAAATATTGTCATTTTTTCAATCACACTTAAAATTTCTAAACAGCCACAACAGACTTCACCTTTAATGAATGGGCCTCTTGGCAAATGAAGTTTGTGGGAGAATGATTCCTTGAACAGTTTACATTTAATTCATGCAACCAATCACAGCCCAGAGTGTTTTAACTGTGAAACTCTATACTCCTCCCGCAACCGCAGGGGGAGCTGGCTATAGTATTTACACCAGTGTAACCTAGATATACCAATGTCCCGCACCGCACACACGGCCATTCATACACTCCAAACGTGCATATAGACCTCACCATGACAATTCAACATCTCGCTGTATACTCATAAACCACACTCGTGATCATACAGTCACTCCCTGTATACCAATTCGCCCACCATTAATTTTGCCACTCTGGCACTCCATATATACATATTGGCCACATCATGGCAATATAGCCATGCAAGATATACAAGGGCTCGCGTCTTTCAGGTAATGAGTCGAAACGTAGAGTGACATTTGCTTAGTATGGCACATAGTCAGCGATATGCAACTGATGTTGATCTTATCCAAACAATTTGGCATCTTTTAAACTCATTGGGAGTAATTTCCAAAAATGTCTAAACTCTACGTTTGGCATAAAATAAATTATTGTTTTTATGGGGTACGTTCCAAAACTATTTTCAAAATTCCAGTAAACTGCTCCAGGACCCAGCTTCCAACTCAACATTCATGCCATTAGAAACGGGTTCAATTTGTCTGCGAGAAATAAGGGACCTTGGTAATCCTCGAATATTCTGTAGTATGCCTAACAGACATCCTCCCCTTTCTTTTGAGCCACAACAGATAAACATGTACATTCCACCCATGACCATGATGTCACGATCTATATACACAAGCCCGCCAGTGACCATCAAACTGTACTCCAGGTATGCATATACACTTCAACAACATTGACCCTGCAGTCATTCCATGTACACTTATACACATTGCCCATAACCATACAACCACTCCATATTTATCCACACACCCCATCCATTATCATACAGCAAACGCGTGTATACATATACACCCACCCATGATAATACAGCCACCCTATGTTCACCTGTACATCCCATCCATGACCACACAATCACTCCATATATACATACACATCAGAAAGATATACAATGTAGCTAATCTCGCTATACACATACACCACTTCAATGGCCAGACAAAAACTCCCTGCATACATGTTCACCTCACACATGACGGTCATAACCATAATCTACTCCTTATATACATATACAACTCAACGTGGCACCCCATACATGACCATATAGTCATACATTGTACAACTATTCATATCATTCATGAATACAATAACTCCCTGTATACATACTCACCTCACCTATAGCCAAACATTCAACAGACATACACAATATATTAAGTTGATCAATGTTGATTACAATGGGCCAGAGTAGCCACATACTATGATCGCTCTCAGTTCCGTTTCAACTTTCTGCCCATTCCAGTTTAAAAAAAACATGGACAGAATCCCAAAAGAAATTTTCGGCAAAATCCATACTGCACCCCTTAAATGAACTTCCATGCCTATTAAGGTTCTGGGACAACCAGAATATCACATTTAGTTGACTAAGTAGCATTTTTAATAACCAAGTGAGTCACAATCTGCTAACTTTTCGGAACAGCAGTGAATAATGTTCGGAATATATGTGACAAATCAACATTTTACCAAATTTGGTTGCCAGTTTGCAAGCCATCTTGAGCAATATTGTCTAAAACAGATCAGTGTGACACAGTTAGCACATATCAAAATAATAAACATCGCTGATACCAAAGAAATTTCCATTTTACTTTTAAAAATGTTTCAAACCTGAACAGTGATTTTTTGCCGATTTTGATGCAAAGTTTGTGACAGAAAAAAATGAATAATTCTGGTGATCTTAGTGGTTTCAATGGTAACAATTAACCAAGGTGCATCAGAAATGTTGGTGTTCAATGTATATAAGACAGAATAGTCAACTGTGTGCACCAACAACAACTTATAAGCAGTTGCATGGCACACTGGGACAATATTGAGAATTTTCCATATTTTGGCCGCCATTTTGGAAGCCATTTTGATCCAAAGTGACGATTTTTGTAACATTGAGTTGGAATATCCATACAAAGTTGAAAGCATTACTTACATTGCACAGCTCTTCCAATTTCTTGATGAAATATGACTAGAATCCCAATGGTGATATTTTGTGCTATGTTATACCGCGTTCTGTAAAATCGAATTGTTTAGTGATCGGAAGGGGTTGGGAGCCCATGAATAGCATATTTCTTTGATCCAATGGTCAGTTAAGATGTTAAATACAAAATAAAGTCAAAATTCTCAACCAGTTCCAAACAGCAGAAACTTATCTTAAAGATATTAGTAAAAAACGTAATAATTTCCACTTCCGGCCGCCATTTTGGCGGCCGTTTATGACGGGGAGTTCCAATTTTGGAATACAACGGTGGGGTTATGTCTTAGCTTCACAGAAAAGTATACCAGTGTATACATATGACAAGATTTTCTCACTATAATTGCGTAGAACTGATTTAACGGAAATGGCAGCCATCTTGGACGCCATCTTGAATTACAAAAATTGCTCAAAGCGGATTTTAGCGGATTTTGGATATGTTATAGAGGATATATTTCTCTTCAAAATGGTATACAAACCAATTTAGTCCAAATTTATTCTAGGTCAAACCTTTATTCGACCAGACTAGCAGTGGAATAAGAAATGATTCGCCGTTTCATCACTTCCACACACACAATGAGGACTTGATCAGGGGGGGGTCGCGGACAAAATTTACATATATAGGGCGGAAAAAAAAAAAATGCCCCACTCGGGGACCCACCACCCCTCTACCTGCAATTTTTTTCTTTTTTTCCGCCCAATTTTTGGGACCCACCCCCAAAATCTTACAAAAAACATAAAATATAAACCAAATCATAGCCTAGCAAAGAATTGTTCCGTTTCTTATTATTTAATACTATTCCCAGCATTTTAATAAACCTCTAAACTGCTCTAAAGGGAGATAATTCTATTAGTATAAAATGTGGAAATGCTGAATGCATGCACTTAAAAACATTGGGCATTATGCCATAAAACATAATAATTATGAGGTAATACATGTCCTGATATCCTCAATAACTCCATATTCTTTTATATAACAATAGTATAAGATGTTTTTGAGCCAAGGCCCAATAGTAATACTGTAGTAATAGGGGTAGAACAAATTTCATCTCCCCTATTTCTGTGATATATATCTGCACATGGGTATGATGGGACCCAAGGAAAGTCACACTCACATCAGCTCACAGTCTAAACACATGTATGTATGTCATGTTGGTGTGCAGATTGACATATACCAATATTAGTGAAGAATTGGTAGTATTATTAACTTATTATCAGAGTATAAAGTTTAGTTTAAAGCCAGCGGAGATATCCAAGCCACGGTCCCCTTGTACAAACCGTCCGTATACATGTGGGTGCCCCCTGTGCAATGTGGTTTACTGGACGTATCACATGGAAACCCATTATAAGAACAAGCATCCTGGATCAGACTGTCCAGTTGAGATATGTGACTCTGAGAAAGTTCGCATGAAGAGAGTTTCATAGATTACCTGTGCAGTTTGATCCAGGGTTGGTATGATTTATAATTAGTTTCAAGAACAAAGTTCATATTAGTCATGTTTATATTCTAGCTTTATGTTGCATATGGAATAAGTTGAGACTTTAATACCAAAAGCTACTTTTATAGTTACATTGCTCTATCCTGCTATATCCTAAATTGAATATCAAAGCAACCAATAATGAACAAGCAACTAATAATTACAATACCATATGTATTGGCAGTCAAATAACTGGAACTCCAAATATACTATCTTACTACGTGTATCTGTACAGTACGTAACTGCTTAGACTTGTGAATAATAACTGTGGTTGAATTAATATCACAAAAGGCTAAGCTTTCATATTGTTATCCAAATAGTATGAACTTTTGTATGAGTTATTTTGTTTTATAGTTTTAAACCAGTGGAATATAGTGGAATTGTTATTTTTGTTTGTATCATCAAGTTTATCTTGATAACAAATAATATCCAATATGTGGATTAAGAACAGAAGATGGTAATCATTTCATAATTATGCTTATATGCAAGCATTGTCGACTGATCGTGTCTGAGCATATAATTATGTTATAACAGTAAACAAATTTGTCAAAAGTAATTGCAAAATTCATCACAGAATTCATCAATATAAACTCAGCTTTATATTTTGTTCAAACCCTTAAAGGGATACACATGTGTGTATATATAGCTATAACATACACTTTGACATCCAATTGAAAAGAACAGAAGTTTATAAACTCAGCTTTATATTTTGTTCAAACCCTTAAAGGGATACACATGTGTGTATATATAGCTATAACATACACTTTGACATCCAATTGAAAAGAACAGAAGATGGTAATCATTTCATAATTATGCTTATATGCAAGCATTGTCGACTGATCGTGTCTGAGCATATAATTATGTTATAACAGTAAACAAATTTGTCAAAAGTAATTGCAAAATTCATCACAGAATTCATCAATATAAACTCAGCTTTATTTTCAATTGGATGTCAAAGTGTATGTTATAGCTATATATACACACATGTGTATCCCTTTAAGGGTTTGAACAAAATATAAAGCTGAGTTTATAAACTTCTGTTCTTTTCAATTGGATGTCAAAGTGTATGTTATAGCTATATATACACACATTGTCTGGGAGTTATAGCTATATATACACACATTGTCTGGGAGTGTGTTCCACATCTCAACGGCTGAGGGAAGAAAGGACTTTTCGTATGACGCAGTATCTCAAGAAGGGTTAGTTAGGTGACCCCCCCCCCCTGACTTGATCTGAGAAAATTTATATTATAAATGTTTGTTCTTATGTTTTAATGTTTGCTATATGATTTGTTTATATATATATAATATATCTTTCATCTGTCGAAATCTGGTACATTAAATGTATCCCTTTAAGGGTTTGAACAAAATATAAAGGTGAGTTTATAAACTTCTGTTCTTTTCAATTGGATGTCAAAGTGTATGTTATAGCTATATATACACACATTGTCTGGGAGTTATAGCTATATATAACTGGTCGTCAACAGAGAATACAAATTGGCAATCTGTTATCAAAGTATTACAATCTTGATTTTGGCGTGCCCCAGGGTTATGTTCTAGGACCAATTCTATACCTGCTTTACACCAAACCTATCGGTGCTGTTATACGATCTCAAGGCATATGTGTACACATGTATGCAGACGACACACAGTTATACCTTTCCGGCAGACCCGATCAAGACTCATACCTAGTGAATAGGATCGAGAGCTGTCTTTCCTCTGTTAAAACCTGGATGACCTCCAATAAACTGATGTTAAACAACGACAAAACTGAAGCCATGTGGGTTGCAAAACCATCCATTGTCAACCAATTGTGCATTACATCACTGCAAGCAGATCGTGACACTATTATCTTCTCTTCATGTGTCAAAAATCTAGGAGTCCATCTCGATCAAACACTGTCTATGGAGACACATATCGACCACCTCTGCAAGTCTATATTTTTGGAACTGCGACGCCTTGGCCAGGTCCGCAAATATCTCACGGTTGACGCAGCAAAAAAACTTGTTGCTTCGTTTGTTATGAGTCGTCTAGACTACTGTAACATATTATTATTCCGGCTCCCCGATTCGCAAATCAACAGACTTCAACGCTTGCAGGACACCGCCGCCAGAATTGTACTCCGAAGAAGGAAAGGCTGTAGCGTAACAACCATGCACGCCGACCTTCACTGGCTACCTATCAAAGATCGGATACAATTCAAAATAGCAACATTTGGTTTCCGTCGGATGTTTGTCTCTGAATCCCTTCCCGAATATATTAACAGTCTGATATATCCATACACTCCCCGGCGAACACTTCGTTCTGGTGAATCGTCCCTTCTCTGCCCTCAAGGTGCAAATCTTTTGACCGTCGGCGACAGAGCTTTCTCTGTAGTCTGTCCCGACATTTGGAACTCTCTACCAAATGAAATGCGACAATCTTGCTTGCTAACCGATTTTCGATCTGCTTTAAAAACTCACATATTCCGACGACGCTACCCCGACACAAAGAAAACTAACAAAATCTGATTATATATAATTCCACATATCTATTGATTATTTTCCATGTGCATTTCTTGTGTATTTATATAATGTGTAAAGCGCTTATGGCCCCTTGTGGGGGATAGGCGCTATATAAATATTATTATTATTATTATTATTATTATTATTATATACACACATTGTCTGGGAGTGTGTTCCACATCTCAACGGCTGAGGGAAGAAAGGACTTTTCGTATGACGCAGTATCTCAAGAAGGGTTAGTTAGGTGACCCCCCCCCCCCCCCCCTGACTTGATCTGAGAAAATTTATATTATAAATGTTTGTTCTTATGTTTTAATGTTTGTTATATGATTTGTTTATATATATATAATATATCTTTCATCTGTCGAAATCTGGTACATTAATTTTGACATACATCAGCATACATACACCCCTAAATGGTAGTTAGTTCTGGTTAGTATGTTTTAAATAGCCTATAGTGTGTCATATGGTTGATATTAACAGATTACATGAGCACAAAAACAGTGATTTTAAGTGGAGGAAAATATTAGCATTTTTGGTCATTTACGCATTTTTTCCGGGTCCAAATGACCCACCCACCCCCGCCCTATATATGGAATTTTTGTGCGCGACCCCCCCCCCCCCTGACTTGATCTGAGAAATTTTTCACACAGGTCTTTATTAAGAAAACTACAACCAAGTCGCAATCTGCAGTGATGTATTTGCGCTTGGCGTGAGTAATAATAATAGTGGTAAATATAAGGTTCTCTACGGTTATTATCCGTGCTTCCTATTGCCGACTTAAAGTCACATAATATTTCACACTTCCGCACATTGTCTGGGAGTGTGTTCCACATCTCAACGGCTGAGGGAAGAAAGGACTTTTCGTATGACGCAGTATCTCAAGAAGGGTTAGTTAGGTGATGCTTTCTCAGTGGATATCGGTGCATATTCTCTGTTGATCTCGGAACTAAGGTATATAGATATGAGGGTGTCATTTTATAGAACATTTTGTAGAATTGGCATAATTTGGAGATTTTCCGACGTTCTGACAATTTTTCCCATCCAGATTCCTTTATGAGGTTTTCATTACTGCAGCTTTTTGTTGCTCCAGTTACTATTCTCGCTGCCTCATATTGCACTTTTTCGAGCAAGTCGCTTTCGCCATTAGTACAATTGTCCCAAACAGGAGAAGCATATTCTAAAATAGGACGTATATAAACAAAATAAATTCTTTCAAGGGTTCTCCTGTCTAGGACAAATTTGTTCTTTGCAAGCAAAGCCACTTTTTTGGCTGCTCTCTTTTGAATTTCAGTTACATGATGGCTCCACAGTTACCATTGTTGTTGAATGTCAGTCCTAGATGTTTATAATTAGACACAGTTTCTATTACTTCGTCGCCCATTATTAAAGGTTTGTGTATAGGTTTGTTATCTTTTCGCGATATTATCATTGATTTTGTCTTAGGGGCACTAAATTTGACATTCCACTGTTTGGACCACCTCATAATTTTTTCTAAGTCAGAATTCATGACATCAGCCGCTAAATCTGGATCTTCTATTGATAGATAAATTGATGTGTCGTCGGCGAAGAGCTTTATATTACATGTGTGGTCATTCACAATATCATTTATGTAAACTAGAAATAAAAGAGGGCTTAGTAAATACCCTTGAGGGACACCTGCCAGGACGGGTTTCCATGATGATTGCACACCTTCAATGCATACACTTTGCCTCCTCTCACTCAAATAGCTAGACAATAATGTCAAAATATTCCCCTCTACACCACATGTCTCTCTTGTCATGAATAATTTAATCTCGGTAAGTCTCGCCCTCGGAACCTGAAACAGAATTTTTTAAGTGAAACCTGGAAGATATCGTTATACTATGGAAGTCATTTTTATCTCATTAGACGCACATGATCACATAGAATAACATACCCGGGTAAAACAATCTGCTTTGGGGAAAATTCATAATCCAAGATGGCATCCAACATGGCCGCATAATATTGATGTGCGCAATACCGGTAGGCCTACTGAGGTTACGGTTAGGCTACAACCATCATAGAGCTGAATGGGGTCATTGTCGCCACAGTTTGATGTGTTAATTGGTTACCCATCCTTACACAAATGTGTGTTGGGTACCAGCTTGACCTTTTCTGCATCAGCACACATTTGATTCAAACATCTTGCATCCGATCACATGGCGTATACATGGGTATTCATCTTTGAACCCGGCTGACAGGAACGTAATTGCATATATACGCGACTGGCCGGTTTTCCGGCCATGACGTAATCTCGTTTATCGTCGGCGTCGCAGTGTTGCACTTTATTACGTGCGCTCGCGCAACAGTATGGCGATCGGACAGATTCGTAGCTTGGTAGCTTGGTAGCTTGGTGTCACTCTGTTCCGTTTCACTCCATGACGTCACCAAAAACGACGTAAAACCTCGTGGCGTTCTGACATTTTTACTGTGCCGCGTTTTTGCTATGTTTATTTTATGTGTTGTTTTCGATTATTTGTTTGTCGCCGATATCGCCATTTGTCGGGATTCCCTGTTTCCATATTTAAAACTGGTATGCTCGTAGTGAGCCTCGATTTCGATTTTTTCTCCCAGGTCAAAATACGTCAGAGTTATGACAAAAATAGATCGACCTACATTTTCTCCATTAGAACTCAACATCAAAGAGTCTATAGACTCCTTCGGGACCTACATAGACTCCTTCGTTTGGGTATTTTTACTTATAATTGGGATGTTTTATCATTTTTGGTTCGTGCGAAGACCTCTTTTTATCGTGCGGGAAAAGAGAGACATTCAAAACGCGATTTCGTAATTCGACGCAATAGGCTGAATAGCCCAACCTTCAGCCGAGTTCCGGGTCAAATACGACGAATGACGTAACACAAAACAAAACGAATTTGTTGACACATACACCGTTTGAAGAGTGTATTAGTACATAAAATGATCGTTATTGATTAATTATTGATTAATTATTCATATTTATTGTTGCATATTGGCTGCTATCAATATTTACACAAATGGTATTAATTATTTCTTATAATTGCTCCTTTGGTCAACTTTGACTATCGAAAATGAAAATGAAAATATGCCGCTGAAAAAAATGTAATCGATATTAAAGTCTCATCTTTTCGGCAACATGGAATTGGTTTTAATTACTTAAATGATTAATATAGTAATTTGCCTTTTATCTGTGATGAAATGAGAAATGGTAATTGTCTTTTTTTGCTAACATTAAATTAAATTAAATAAATTAAGTAAAATACAGTGAAATTATTTTTTAAATTATTTGTTATTACATTTTTGCGCACGTTGGCATCTCTCTGAGTGCATTCTAGTTTTTCATATTTCGATAAATACGCAATGTTAAGAAAAATAAAATTCATATTATATAACTGTTTTAGTAGCCCAAAAATTATCGAGGTTGTTTTTGGCATAACAAAGTATAAGCCGATTAAAAACCGGATACAGTCTCCATTTTATCACAATTCTGCAATTATGGCGCCGCCATATTGCTTCTCGCGACCTCTCGTTTTCGCGTTAGGTCATATCGCCTTATATGGCTCATAAGAGATCTAAAAAATATATATTTATAGGTAGAAACATTAGTGACGTATTCTTGTGGTATTTATAACTCCCAATGTGTGTGAAGAAATTCCCGCTAAATTATATAATTCGCGCTAACGATTGTCGGATGTAAACACATCATACGAGTTTTGTTCAAGAATATACACACTTCTGAGTTTTGCGCAAAGGTACACGCTATATAGATTTATACGAGAACAGAGTTCAGAATCTTGTCTTTAAGATGGCATAAGCCAATAGACCGCACAATGCCGCGCATTTTAGTTATTGGTGGGGTATTCAGAAAACACCCATAGTTTGTTTTGGCTAAAGCCCATATGACGTCATGTATTTACGCTGGGATTGTGACGTTACGTAACATTTTTTGGCAGTTTCTATAATAAATCTAATAAGTTTTCAATTTTTTTTCTAGATTTAAGATATGGAAATAGATTGTGGTGTGCTGAATTCAGAATTTAATAATCTTTCCAATGGTGTAAACAACATGGTAGAAGAGAATGCATACAATACAGCACTATACGCCTGAACACAGTCTACAATAAGTCAAAATACCCCTGGGAGCCCAGGGATAGGGCGTCGATCGTTATGGGGAGCCAGGTTCAAAGGGTTAAAACTGTTATAGGCCTACTCCTGCCTCACTTTTGCATTTTATCGACGAAATTATATTTCCACAAGAAAGGTGATAATTTTTAGAGCATAAACCCACAAACCTACAGCCCTACTACTACAAGCAAAAATTGACATAGGCACGTGTCTGTCCGAGAGGGAATACATGACACCTACATTTATGGTAATTAGCGTAAGTTTACATTTAGGTTTCGGAATCCGTATGTCGGCTTTGTCAGATCGGTAGGCGGACTTTTTTCTCACACTGGTTTTCTTGAGGCACCGGATGAAAACAATCCAGATGTCGTTTTAAAAATAAAGCCGACATGCTTGACGGTATATTCACTTATTTCTAGAAGAGATATTCGTCCCGCTTTTATACATAAGAACATAAGAATGGGGTGATGAGTAGAGTGAGGTAATTAATGTAGCCTATACTATGGAATCCTATTAGGGCCACTTTCTAATGGCGCTTTCGGCGCACTTTTTGTCGCTTTCGGCGCGCGCCGAAACATACCCTAATGGCGCACTTTTTGTCGCTTCCGGCGCGCGCCATTAGGTGCCTAATGGACCTAATAGTATGCCTAATGGCGCTTTCGGCGCGCGCCGAAAGCGACAAAAAGTGCGCTGTTAGTAACGCGCCGAAAGCGACAAAACGTGCGCCGTTACGGCGCACATTTTGTCGCTTTCTGCGCGCCGAAACAAGCGCTAATATCGCACATTTTGTCGCTTTCGGCGCGCGCGCCGAAAGCGCCGAAAGCGACAAAAAGTGCGCCGAAAGCGACAAATAGTGCGCCGTAACGGCGCATATTTTGTCGCTTTCGGCGCATTCGGCAAGTGGCCCTAATAGGATTCCATACTATTCGCTACATGTTAATATATCATTTATCGCTGTTGACTGCATTAGTTGTGTTCACGGGAAGAAAAATCAAATCTCCCACACAAAGCTAAGAGTCGTCAGACTGGTACATAAGGCACACATCACGCACGATTACTTACCAAAAGGCGAAATTAACACAATGTTCGGCAACTTCGGCCGTTAATAGACTGATAAAGCATTGTTTAATATATAGGTTTAGATCTACATGCTCGAATGTTAAAGTAAAATTACATAATGTACTTCCTGACTCTAAATTTAATCAATTTTACACCCCCCCCCCCCCTAACAAAAATCTTGTGTATACGGCAATTTCGTGCCGCTATGGATAACAAAAATGGCCTACTAGTCCCAAGATGGTCTCTAATATGGTGACTGGTAGTTAGGTGAAAATTGTGAGATTTGTAAGAACGCACGATTATCTGACAAATGGCTTGACCAACACAACAACCGTTGATAAACTGCTAAACTGTGGTTTATTATATAGTCCCAGATCTACAAACTCGAATATTAAAGTGAAAATGTTACACAATGCATCTCCTGGTCCATATATCTCGAAATTTCGAGATATGGTCTCAATATTTTGAGAAAAGTTCTCAATATTTTGCGATAATTTCTTGACATTTCGAGATTTAATGTTCTCAATATTTTGAAATAAGTTCTAAATAATTTGAGATAATGTATATACTGTGAGGACAGGTAAAATGGCGACCAATTCGTCCAGTAAACATATGAAGTGTAAGTTGTGGTTACATGTTGAATCGGGTACCAGTTTACCGCTCCCGACATGATCTAGTATATACTTCATAGTGAGGGGCCAATGAGAAGGGGGTTCGAATATTGTTCTGAACATGGGAATCCAGCGTCCATCTTCGTGTAATATCTTCCATATAAATATTTCAATTTCGATTGTTGTGTACCCATATGCCGTTGCAGTTTGGCCACATAATGTTATTAATGAGAAGAGAGTCTGAGGAAATTTGAGAATGCAAATATTCAAGATTCAAGATTCAATAAGATTTATTTCGTATTCAATATAATTATAATATATATATATCAACAGGACCCCACAAAAAGTTTAACTTGCAAGGGCAGGGCCCTTATGCTTGTATAATGATACAGTGGTATATGTACGTATATTGGGTGTATATAGTGCGGGTGCGTATTTACAATGTGTGTATTATCGTATAGAGATGGGCAAGAAGGGGTGGGGGCATGGGGTGGGGGGTGGGGGTCGGATTGTGAGATGGTGATTATAGTCATTTTTTTTAGTTGTTATGCTTTATCTGGTAGCCAATATGATTATCTTGATGTCTTTATGCTGAGACCTGCGCGATCGTCTTGCAATTTTCAATAATGTGGGGAATACAAGTATTTAAGGTGATCAATGAAATATGGGTGTGAATACTGCTTGATTTGGTTGAGGAATTGGTTAAGGTTATAGACAAGTTGATTATTTTTTTCTGAACTGTTGTTCAGATGAGTGACAAATAGTGACAAATAGTGACACATGGAGGAAATGTGGCATAAATTTGGTTGGCCTGTTCCTCACCGGGAGAGCTGACCAGGAGAGGGAGGATTATACTATGAGAATAAAGAGAAGTTCATTAATTTCTATCCCCTCTTCTGGACAGTCTCTGCCGTAAGGGACTGCTGGCTGGTACTGCCTTAGTATATATAATATGGGAGAGAATACATACAAACTGGATTGTTATTTGATATTTGGGGTGTATTTATTTATGAAATGTGTTTTTAGGTACTTATGATATTTGTCACTAGTTTCTACGCGAAGCTTACAATCACATGGGAGTTCATTCCATAGGCATCTGGCTCTGGTTGATATGACACTTCTTGCTTTTTTTGTTCTTCTGAATTCACAATACAGATTTGAATTTGCTTTGAACCTTGTTTTTGTGGTTATGGATATCATGGATATTAGTAAATATTGAAGACAGCGATTTGGGGAGTTTCTTTTGATGGAAATCATGTAAATTTTTTATTAGTTGCATGTTTCCAATGTCATTCATCAATAGCAAATTGTTCATATCAGGAATGAACGATTGAATTAACGAGTTCATGCGATTTGACCATGAGAAAATATCAGCAAACTTCCACGAATCCCAACCACAAAATGTTTCGTTTCACGAAGTCGCTCTCAAAACCACAGGTCACCGACATAAAATAAGTCATAACACTAGAAGCACATATTAAAAGTACTTAAAGTGTAATGACATACCATTTTGTGTCAGGGTCATGCGATCAAAACATCATGACCAGACATATTGATTCTGCACTCCCTGCACGACATGAATTTTCCTGTATGCAAATATATAGTGGGAGGGGTAGCCCCGAGTCAGAAGCGAAGTGGGTTATATATATCCTCAACAGAGGACCAATATTTTTCTTAGGCGATACAGACACTAGGTTCTTCTGTTCTATATGTGGCTATTAATGGACAAGACACTACGCCTGTGTTGTCTTGCTAAGAAATCAAGGAACCAACATTCGAAATTGGAGAATAAACTTGATTGATTGATTGAGCATTCAACAGCCAATTAGGTCCGAGTTGTGCAGCCGAACCGAACATGTGTTTGGCTAATTTGCTTTATTACCTTTTAAGCTGATAACATTATCTCAAACTTTTATTTGATCAATTGCTGACATTAACAAGCCTGAGTCATTGTGCATGATACACATACTTGGGTAACTTCCTCAATTTTAATTAGTCTGTCAATCAGCTCAGCATTAGTCCATACCACTTATAAACTACTATTACACTAAATGATAAGCAGTTACTATACACGACTTGGACACTTTAGGTGTTGTGGGAGTAACATATTTAGTCATCTGAGTTTATAGATATGCATATATTTCACTGATTGACTCGATGTACATATGACAGTAGTATAAGTAAGTAAACAATAAGTAAAAGAAATAGCATAATGCTAGGGTGTGGCCACCTAACTCCACTGGATTATTTCCCCCATCCCACGTAATTTTAGTTCAATATATTAGACTAATGGTGAAGGTTAATTCATGATACTAAATATATATGTATTTTTGCGTCAGGTGATTGAATGAGGGACATTATTCACAGCAAAAACCCATGCGTGATAAACCATAGGTTAACACTGGAATAATATGGTTGTTAAATGTTACATGTTATACGCGTATGCTATTTTAGGTGATTGTATGAGCAATGCACGTTAGATATGTGATACTTATTATACATGTACATTAATTAATATAGATCATTCGATGAGCGAGACATTCTCAGCGAAAACCCATGTATGATATACCATATGTAAACCCTGGAAAGTTAAAGGGAGAATGTGCTCAAACGGTGTTGTTTATTTCTGTATGCTCTGCTTTGTAGAATTTTTTACAGGAGTACTTTACTCAAATGTTGTTGTTTGTTTCTATATTCTCTGCTTCGCGAAAAAGGTAACCAAATTTCCATTATTTGACTGTCGGCTGAGTACGAAGTAATGTTACAGATTACAGATAAGCCGGAATGCAAAAAATTGAGTGCTTTTCTTTGATGTATGTTAACTATGTTTTGTACCTTTTTCAGCCACATGTATCAAATCAATGTCATATTATATGCTGCATAATAGTCCCAGATACACCTTCATTGTATTATATAGTAAGTAATAGGCTAGAGTTCACGCCACGCGTATCAACATACGTTTTTAGACTATGCCTTCCACGCGCGTATAACGTGCGCGTGGTGTAATCCACTTCCCGAAAATTAATTTGCTTACAAAATTGCCTACATACTCTGTGACCTTGACTGTCTTTGTACCTGGAAATAATATTTGGTTATATTCGCCAAGGCCACATATATTCGAAAGGTACTATGTTTTCTGCAATCGCATTACCGCGTGTAACCATTCTCCACAAATGTTACACATATCCGCTGGACAAACAACCATAAATAGCAACATTGGGTCAATGGTCAGCGCTGAAATAACAACTATAAGCGCTGATCGTCTGATATTTTGCACAAGTACATGGGTGGTATTGCTAAGATATTTCCAAACAACAAAATACTGAAAACTAATATTGTACATTGCGTAATAGCATATTCAAGTTCCAAGTTACCGACTGGAGTAGCTACTGTCTACTAAGACACCGATTTGATAGCAGCACGAAAAATAGTCTTATATGAATTGTATGACGTACTGTCTCTTTAATCTGGTGAGATGGAATGTTAATCTTTTGAAGAGATGGGGGGTTCTTTGCAGTATATAAGCATTGCAACATACATGTGTCGTTTATTATCACAGAAAGTGCTGGGAATTGCTGAAATGTAAATACTCTTTATACCGCAAGGATATGCATTTCAGTTTCTGCGTTACATTCAATAATTAATCACCATGTCGAATGAAACTACCACACACTGTGTGGCGAAAGATTACTTTGGGTGTTACATGGTCGAAATGATTATTTGTTTGGCCCGACTGTAAACAGAAGACACCTGAACTTTTATAGACGTAAATCATTGGGTTTGACTTGCGTTGCAGTGACCGATAAATCCTTCAGATGGATCTGTTTTAATAATCTGTGTACATTTAAAGATATTTAACAACAGACTTGTAAAAAATTTACCAATAAGTATTTGCCCTACTGGGTGGTTATACAATATGTTGATTTCGTCGTGTCGTGGCTATGGAATGCGGCCATTTTGACAGCCATTTCATGGCCGAGATTGTATTAATCTGACCGTGTCACTATATTCGCTGTCCTACTCATATTTTCCATAAACTGGCACAACTGCGTAATTCATGTGACTAGATTAGACAAATAGAAAAGCAAAATGTGACCAGATCGTTGCATGAGAACCAGTTTTGGGGTAGGGTTATGTTTTTATAAGTTTTGACCACTTACGATATACGTACTAGCTAATTCTACCTATATTATAGCGAAGGAGTGATGTCGGTGCTGTTTTTTTTTAAATAGATAGCTCACGCGTCTATGTTTTGAGAAGCCCGAGCAATCCGACATCGAATGCGAGAGTTTGCCTTTAAAATCATCATTTCTGTTTGGCTCAGTATGTTATTGCATAGCATATCTGCGAAATTCATTCGAAGTCCCCCTTTTGAATGGGTGCTTGTCTTTGGTTCGAGAATTGTGTATTTAATAGTGACTGCTTTGTATATGTTTCGGCTGAAAAATTGTTACAGCATCCAATTATTTCCATGATTGTGAGAAATGTAAAAGTTTATATGGAAAAATTGTGCCTGGAATAACAGACGTCTTTAAAGCGGCATGAGGGGTGTGGCCTGTAGGTTGTGCTAAAGGATTTAGTCATGCAAAGAGTAAAAATCAAGATGGCTGCCGGCGGCCATGTTTTTCATCGAAAAGCGCTAAAATTCGATACCCCCCCCCCCCCACAATCTGGAGGTGATCCTAAACATACCTGTAATTTTTCAAAACATTTTTCTAATAAATGCGATGTGTGCCGATGGATTCAAAATTTTAACGAATTTCGGGAAAAGTCGATGGCTCCCATCTAGAGGTCCCCCTGAAGATCCATATGATCAGATGAGGGATGCTTCCGGTAGGGTGAGCCAAAGGAAATTGTTGACGGACGCACGACGACGGATGCCAACCCACGGCAATAGCTCAATCTTTACAAAGTTGAGCTAAATAGGGCTGATTTGGTCACTATCATCTGTTTTTGTGATACCCAGGTTCTGTAAATTGAAAAATAGAGATACCCAGGTTAATCAAATCTCAAATTAAAGGAGATTTGAATGTCTCTGCTGGAAAGTTAGCAATTTGGTTTTAAGCAGTTGCTTTCAGTTTTAAGTTGTTTGAACTACTCTAATATATATTGAATGTAGTCCCGACGAAGTGTCTCAACTTATCTACAATTTCCGGAACCTGGTTACCTTTATCACAACAAAAAACCTGATCGGAATGACCAATTCGGCGTAACGCGCACGTACAGATACACAAAACAGAAAGTGACCATCACTAAAGCTAACAGTTACAGTCGGCATGTACTTCCATGGGCTCTTTGACTACTATCTGAACCAACAATAAGTATAATTTACAATAACATTGACTGGTACACCCTGTACCAGCCTTCTCATTTTGTCCCATGATTCCCAAATAAGAATCGATTGAAAATAATTCTGTCTCGGTCTGTCCGAGACCTTTCTTTTGAGCCAGGAAACATATCATAGATAAATGATATTTTTAATATGAACAGTTTAGAAATTGGTTTGTCACACCATTACCAGTCAAATCAGTTTGTCCCATGATTTCCAAATAAGAACCGATTGATAATCATTCTGTCTCGGTCAGGGGCGCCGGAAGCATCCAAGGGCAGGGGGGGGGGGGGCGGGCAGAGCCTACAAAAAGGGGACTTTTCCGCAAAAAAGGGCATTTTCTCCGCAAACTCGGGAAAATAACCACAAATTCATTGTGGCAAAAATCCCTATTTTAATGGTATTTGTCAGTTTTTATGGCCGTTTTGTGATAAAATTGACAAAAAAATTATATTCCTTGTGAAATTGGTGGTATTTGGACCAGAAAAAGGGCAAGTCCTGCCCCCGCTCGCCCCCTTGGTCAAGGGCAGGGGGGTCAGCTGCCCCTCTGCCCCCCCTCTTCCGGCGCCCCTGGTCTCGGTCTGTCCCAGATCTTTCCATTGAGCCAGGAAACATCATAGCTAAATAATATTTTTAAACTATATACTTTATTTTTTCTGTCTCGCCTGTCTCGGCTTGTCCCTGGACTTATTACTGAGACAAAAATGCCTATCTATTTTCGGTTGGCCACGTTTCTTGCCATTTATGGTTACATGGGGATGTACAAAGACAATTTATGACACATAACGGTATTTGCTCTTATCATCATCATTTTGACCCACCAACATCATCATATCAGCAGTTGAGCAGCACCGATGTGGAGTTACTTGTCAGTTGCATTGTTGATGACATATTTATCCTACTGTTTTATATATAGATACAACTGAGAACATATCTTCTTTTCGCTTTTAATAGTGAAAATTATGACAAGTGTCCTGCAAAATGAAAAACAGTTTTATAACCATGAAAAAATTACCAACATCCTGGCGCAAATAGAAATTTCATTACATTATGATTTGATAACAAAAACGTTGTTCAAAAACGTTACAGAACCATTTGTTTATAGACAAACACTCGGAACTACCCGATCGTCCAATCAAAATGTTCCATTGCGCTAAGGCAGGCCAAAATAAAATTATTGGCGCCATCAACAATCGCATTCATATCACACCAAATTTTATTTTAATCAACCCATTCTACCCGTTGTCAGTTCAAAATCCAGCTAATTAATAACGTAACTTCATGATTGGGAAATTATCATAGACAAAACGTGTACATAATATAATTGTTCTTGCAAAGAGATGAACATATTTCAATCCAGTTATTATGTTCTCCTAACCTATATATGGTAATACATACCGAATAAGCAATTTACTATGAAAGTATTGTGAGTTGTAAGTTGTAGATGCACCAAATTATGAAACTGAACAACACTCGACCTGCGTTTTTCTGGCGCAATTAAAGCGTGTTTTGTGAATAATATCGCATTCTTATCATCATACTTTACTATATATTAGTATATTCTTGAGGAAATTATCATAATTTGATAAAATTTAATGTTATTTCAAAATTTTAACCTACAACGAAGGCCGCCCGTCCCTTTAATACATTCACCATGTACTGTTATTATAGACTGAACATATGCTCCATAACAATAGAAAACGTACAAATAGGCTTCCCCAAAGAGAGTGGGTATGTTTTTTTCACACACCTGCCCATTTGAATGACACATTTCTTTTATTCAACGGAAATATTCGAAGTCACCGACGATCGTATATAGTGGCAGATAACTGCATATCTGGCCAGTATTGACCTGTGCTGCTCTATTATCTCGCATTTGGGATATCGTATATCAATTTAATAGCCAATTTTCGTCCCACGCATGTTTCTATTAATTATGAATACCGATTGCCATTTTCTCGTCGTCAATCTATAGAGCACACGTTGAAAATAAAATAGCATCGCAAACGGCGGTATACATGTACGTGTGTAATTATACCAACTTATTTAAAAGTTAAATGGCCACAGGGTTGGTAAATACTTTTTCATTAGTTATCATGATTTCTAAATTTAAAATACACATCCACCACAACCATTCTGGTACATTCAGGTGTCATGGTCGCATCACGACTTCGAAAGCTAATCAAGGCGTTCTGTGGTTGTTAATTTGTAATACACTTTCAACTTACCAATCAAATACGAATATATGTTATACTGAACTATAATGCATTGACTGATAATGCAGTAAGATTGTACGATGGTACATGTAACTTGCAGAAAAGAGGAATATGAGAGTCTGTTATAGGAAAGAATACAGCGGACATGTCGGTAGCCTATATCACATACCAACCCAGTGGATTTCATAAATACTGCCACTAACTAAACACCAGCTAGATTAGCTTTGGGGTCTAAATGTATGTTACACATTGGCAACTACACTGGTGACAAATTCAATTCAATTATATATGCACCATATATACATACATGTAGCACAGCACAAGTGGGATTTTCAACTGTTGTTTTTTTTCTTTATTAATATTAAATTATTCTAGTTTCTCTTTACAACATCCTAGTCACACACTATTGACTGATCAGAGTATCGTATAGATACAGTTCATGACAATTCCAGTTACAATATATTTTAGAAATCTTTTACCCATTCATGACTTTCCTTTATAGATGACCATGTGCTAATTCTCACCTGATGCAGAAAACAAAGCTAACTGTCTAAGACCTGTTATTGAAGCGCCGCAGGCAAGCAACGTCACCCCTTTTTCAAATTGATATCGAGGCAGTCAGGTCGCGCCAGCGACCGCTGCCGCGGGGGCCTGATGGCTCATAAAAACAACTCTATATATAAGCGCCCGCGGCTACCACTTTATAGCATCAAGGGTAGACTGAGCAAATCGAGACGGGATGCTGGTCCCGCCAAACTCTCCAGACGGCATCGACATATCAAAACGCATGCGATTCTCGCCTATCGTATCCGTATTTGGACGAGATTGTAAGACCATAGCCTGATCAAAGATGATATTTGAATTACCAAAATTGCAAAATATCCAAGCAGAAATACGAATGTACGCAAAAACTGAAAGATGGATTTTCTACAGCAAATGTAGATATACAGAGTTCGAATTTCGGTGGGATAAATGGAAAGGTCTTTTACAACATTACAGTTAAACGGCACATGCATAACTATAGATATTTACATATATGCTGATAATGTAGTACATAACATGGCACATGTCTGGAATACAAGTACTCCGTAAATAGTATAAAGTATTGTAAAAACTGTGTTTAAAACACGAATGCTGACCAGACATGTGTCGTGGTGTGTGACTTACCTAATAGTATGCTTACTTAATTAAATCGTATAGTGAGTGAAATTAATTGTATACCACCAATACACGCCGCACATAATCACGTTACGTAAATATACCAAATTTAAAGATTGTAGCTCTGTGCTAACACTCATTAATAATCCCTCAATTTTAATATATTTCATTATGTAATTAGCATATATATACCTAACAACATGAGGGACAAATTATAAATAATACATATACCCAATATTTCATTTTCATTATATTTATTACTATAACAAATGGATATTTAATATAACTAAATAACACAACATTCATAAAACCATTCACTTCACACTCTTTTTTCTCTTCTACCTTTCTACAGATTCTGAAAAAAAAACGAGACAAAAACTGTTTTTGTTACCAACCATGAACTGTAATATACCATTAGCATAATGTATTTGTCTTTGTTCATATAAAAATTTATAAAAAAAAAATAAAAAAATATGTAAGCTACACTCTTGTCCTGGCATAATCTTACAATAGCACCGAATGTTGAAAGTTACTGATTAAAATTCGTGAAAATGGGTTACCTTTGGGATTCCATTGCTATTGCGTTAATGGATCTTGTCCAAACCTAAGACAACAAAACAATGCAATCCCAAATGTAACCCTTTCTTTGTATGAATCGATAACTGTCAACTGGTCGTCTGGTTGTGCTGTTGCAACAGTATACCCTTGCCCTTACAGTTGCACCGGTCTGCACATATGCACTTGATGTATTCAGATATATGCACATTAAGGACAATGTTTTCACTGTTGACGTGTAAAGAAATTGAATGTCATTGAATGTTACAGGAAATTATTTGTCTAGTCTACCAGAATCTAGTCTTTATTAAAATATGATAAACCTGTGATAATTGACATTATTCTTCACAAATCTTAAATAACCATGTTGACAGCTCAGAAGAGCTACAAGTAGGTCACAATCACATTCCAACACCATTCATTCATAGCAACAACATAGCAAGCATCATAGTTACATGTTTGCAAGCACAATAGCCGATAGTTATGGGAGAAATAACCATATTGTGTGTACACATCTTGATTAAAGACAATTATTACATATGCAATTGCTCTCCGTTCACAGAAAGACACATACCCCCTTTCAACATTAGTATTTAGTGAATTTCACCAATGTTATGACCTATCAGGAGGGTCAACACTACTTTAAGTGCTTCAATACTAGTCAATAGAGACAACTATATCACATACAAGCTGTTTTAAACTAGCCCAACAGAGCATCACCCCAAGAGGAAAATAGAGTTCATTCGAGGCAACTGCATTGCGATAAGAACTGCAGTATGTTTGGTAAATCGAAAAAACAGCCAGAAATAATAGAAGCAATTAAATGTAGACAAGAAAGTGAGGGCAATACAGCGCCAAAAGGGGTTGTCGATCTACAGTAAGAATGTTGAACCGTAACCCCAGCCCCACCCGGAATTGGCTGAAAAGGGGGAAAGCTAGTGACTGAAGGCAAATTAGGCTTTAGAAATGCCGAATACTGTCATTATGAACATGAACTGCCATGCTGAGTATAGGTATAGGATATTCCCCGAGCTGTCGGGTATTCGGAAAAAATAATCCCCGAGGCGCAGCCCACCATCTGCAGCCCCACGTAAAAACAACATTCTGATCACAGAGGCGGCCTTGTATGCCAGATAGTGGCCTTGTCAGCTGGAGAGGCGGCACATCGAATGGTACGCAATGGTAGCAGAGGGTTTTATATGGCCGAATACCCGACAGCGATGGGTAATATATGGCTTAAGCCCCAGCTACTTCGCGGTCCTTAAATTCACAGGCCTCGTATCAAATGCCACTAGATTTCTGGAAAAAAATAAGTTCGACTATTGGGCATGGTAATAGCAACCACCAAGGCAGGTGAATGACGTCATATAATTTTTTCTATATCCATCAGTGATTTTTCAAGATCGCGGGTATAGATTTTGGAGAAATGTTCACGTGACTTCCGGTTAGCAACCGTGTGGAGATTGTGGAGATTGCAAAAAACGCGGAATTGGAAACGAAGCATCGCGACAAAAAATGAAAGTAACTACTTCACAACTTACGAAGAATTCACATGTGATTTAAGTCTATTAATTTCATTTAGGCCAATTTCGTTGGTCAGCTTAATGAAAACGAAAAATGAAGAAGTCATGACGATAATCCAGAAAAGATTTTACAATCCACGACACGTCTTGCCAATTTCTACATGTCGTCTCCGTCGTGACCACTGCATGATGTTACATAAATTATTCTTGTCGCCGAAAATAGACAAATTTGAGGCACATCATGTGTTGTTGCTCCACCACGTGTCACGTACGATTCATATTAGCAACCACCAAGGGTACTTATACCTAAGGCAGGTGAATGACGTCATATATATTTTCTATATCCATCAGTGAATTTTTAGATCGCGGGTATGGAATTTGGAGAAATTATCACGTGACTTCCGGTTAGCAGCAGTGTTGAGATTGCAAAAAATGCGGACTTGGGAATGAAGCATCGCGATGAAAATGAAAGTAACTAATTCACAATTCACGAAGAATTCACACGTGATTTAGGTCTATTAATTTCAATTAGACCAATTTCTTTGGTTAGCTTAATGAAAACGAAACATGAAGACGTCATGACACGGTTTCTCATGTCATTTTGGATTTGTGGGCCAGAATCCAGACAAGATTGCACAATCCACGACACGTCTTGTCAAGTTGGCATGTCATCTCCGTCGTGATCACTGCGTTATGTTACATAAATTATACTTAGCGCTATGTCGCCGATAAAAGGCAAATTTGAGGCACAGTATGTGTGGTTGCTCCACTACGTGTCACGTACGATTTATTATGTGTATTTCGCGCGCGTCCTCTTTTGCATGAACATTCATATAGCCTGTATTGTTTTTGTCATTGGACAAAATAAGTCACATGGGGCATACCGACATTTTCTTGCTCGCCATATGAACGCGCCATTAAGGCGTATCACGTTATCTCCAATATTCGTTAGTCATGCTATAAGCGGTATATACGTCCGTTACCAATTGTGTCTCTGGTAATAAATTTACCAATAAATATGTAAAACAAAAACAAAAAAATCGACCAAAAATGTGGAATATCCAATAAACATATTAAAAAAACTCGACCAAAAATGTGGAATATCCAATATAAGTTATTAGATTGTTTTACCATTGTACCCGGGTACACAGCAGGCCACGCGTTATTATTGTACCGGGATTTTATTATCCAAAACATCTTAAAACTTAATTTATCTTTAAATTTTCAGATTGTTTGTCTACGATAACGTTTGTTGAGACACTCCTACCTCATGCACTGTTTTATCGAAGCAGACTTAGAAACACGAAAGTGCCAAGTCCCATCCATAAATATCACTTAGTCGATTTGGATTACGGAATTGCCTACCCCTTGACTGCATCACGTGTCAAGAAAACTCACAGAGTCAATTGTAGTTTAAATGAGATTTGAATATTTTATGTCACTTAAACACGATGTCTCACACACACACATTGCCTGGGGGAAATACAGTCACTGGGGCAACCCAATTATATGCCCAAGTTTTATCTTCTAAATTTGTATGCAACAACACGTCATGTTGCGTATATATTTCGTAATGTCGAATCGTGGCTTCGGTCTGGCTGCCAACAATGTGTCTACAGCAAAGTTGAGTAATACTACTGACCAAACCGAACTTACAATGCATGTCTCAAGTCAACATTTATACATGTATGTATATGCGTGTCGCTATGACGGGATGTGTGAATGAGGCGAGTGTATCAAATAAATAGATAGTCAACATATAGTAACGGGCACATCCACTCAACTCGTGATTTACGCTGTCGTTCCATGAAAAGTAACCTCCTATTCCATGGTCTGAGTGAAATCGACGGAGAAGATACAGAATGGTTACTGCGAGATTTTCTTTCCACTGAGTTGGCCATCGGTGATAATTTGTCACTTGGTAACGTACATAGGATCGGACGGGAGCAGATATGAAAAATCCGACCGATAGTGGCTCGCTTCATATACCACAAGGAAAAGTCCCTGATGTTGGATAGCAGCTATGCGGGTTTGAGAAACACCAAGTTTCATGTTACTCAACAGTTCCCCGAGGAGGTAAGGAGTGAACGCAAACGCCTGAGGCCAGTGATCAATCAAGCACGGAATAATGGACAGCAAGTACGCTTCAAAAATGACAAACTATATATTGGTAACCAGTTGTATAACCAACAGCAAGGAGCAACATCATTATTTGGTTATTCTGCATCGATGCCCAGACAACCACTGTACCAACAGCGACCGACAGGAGGAAGCTTACCCGCGCCTATACCGCCGAGAGGTTATGATGGTCAGAACCCGGTTGTGACACCAAACACCCAAATCAAGCTACAGAGGCATTCGTCCACCCCAATTAGGACAGGAAGGGAGCTACTACTGGTGACACATCTGGTTCTGTCCGAATACTCACATTGAACGTTTGCGGCCTGAGTAACCGATTGAAATGCCCAGAATTTATTGCTCTGTGTAATGACTACGATGTTTTATGTTTTGTTGAAAGTAGGACTGATGATTGCGACGAAATTATATTGTCTGGTTTCTCCTTTTCTATGAAAAACCGAAAGCGCTTTAGTCATAGACAATCTGGTGAAATTGTTATCTATCTATACTATATATTTTGAGACTTCGTATATATATATGTGTGTATATATATATGTGTGTGGGTACTTCATAGAATCCAAAACGCGTGTAAAGATTGAGCTCAAACTTCCTATGTAAGTGTCAAATCACACCGACACGACCGTGGTCGCGGTTTAGAGAAGCTCAGAGCACCCGTTATCCAATCTCAAATCACCCCAAAGGCACGGCGTGGGTTAATCAAGTGATTATTTAATGAGCGTTTGTTTTTGACGCATCTCTATAAAGAGCGTCTGTTTCCCATTCAACGTTTTTTGCATCTGCAGAGTTATACGGGAACATTGAGTGCTTGCCTATGCGGGGAGATTTATTGGAGCTCTTACAACATCATTGTTATAGTATGTATGACACTTAGGTCAGGGCTTAGGCGGGGGGGGTAGTTATAGGCACAATGCTTCTCAGAAATCCAGGTTACAAACCAACACTCACAATTTCGTATTTACGCAAACGTTATCGCTCGAAATTTATTCCCTGCGAGCACGGATGGCGCGCTTTGTTTTTACCGTATATACCGAAATCATCCCAGATAATCACGAATATAGCATCAGATTTCTCCCCAGATATACCGTTATAAAGCTACTGGAATCTGCCAATCTACTATATAATTTGAGACTTCCGTATATATATATATGTGTGTATGTGTGTATATATGTGGGTACTTCATAGAATCGAAAACGCGTGTAGGAACGGGCATCCCCACGGCAATGTCGGCTTATAAGACATCTTTACTACACATGACAGCCGATGGACAATTGGTCTCTATATATGTACCAAAATTACGCCGGGTTGGTGACTGGGAAATTCCAGGGAATGCCGATTGAGCTCAAACTTGCTACCTACGGGAAGTGTCATATATATGAGTGTGTCCTTTATAGACTCGAACCGATTGAGTTCAAACTTGCTAAATATTGACTGGGAAATTCCAGGGAATGCCGATTGAGCTCAAACTTGCTACCTACGGGAAGTGTCATATATATGTGTGTGTCCTTTATTGACTCGAATCGATTGAGCTCAAACTTGCTAAATACGGGAAGTGTCATGGACGGGTTCAGTGAAAAACAAAACAAAATCGGGTAAAATTGAAAAACAAAATTAAAAAGGCACAATTAACTCCTTGAAAAACCAAACTATTGCCGAAATTTGGTGCAAATGCAGCACAAGTGTCTCGGAACCTGTTGCAATTGCTTTTTCGAACAAAGCCATGGAACGAATGCCGCCAGTGGCGGGCTAACCTGCTAGTAGGTTATAAAGAGAGCCTTTCAGATAAGATAGCACCTGTATTTACTGATTCCAAATTTGTGCATTGGGTTAAAATATCTGGTAATTTATTTAGCGACGGAGATGATGTTATACTTGGTGTAGTTTATATACGCCCTAGAAATTCCAGGTACTCCAATAAAGAGTCTTTTGACCAGGTAGAATGCGAATATCTCAGTTTTGCTATTGATTATGAACGTGTACCCATCACCGGCGATTTCAACACACGAACAGCTAGTGGGCCTGATTATAAAATATTTGATACATCCTCAGACCACAATGACGACATCGGTGGCATTAATCCTAACTTTAAAGAACTGCTAGATTGTGGCTTATGTGTAGATCGTACCAGTTATGATCCAGTTATTAACACATACGGGATAATCCTCTTAGAATGTTGTCAAAACAATCATCTGTATATAATGAACGGTAGATTTTGTAACGAAGGAGGAAATGGGGAGGTCACGTGTAAAGGGACATCAGTTGTCGATTATGTTATTTGTAATACGCACTGTATTAGATTAATTGACTCATTTCAGGTTATGCATTTTAGTAGTCTATTTTCAGATGCCCATTCATCCCTGTCGTTGGTCGTGAAATCTAAAGAATGCGAACCCCCCAGTTCTGACAAACACACTGAACCAAAAAGTAGAATAAATCGGTGGATTGATTCGAAGGGAAGGGAGTTTATAAGCAATATTAATGATGAAGACATACTCGAAGCAGTTGAGTTATTTGACAACATTGGGAATTCAGATTCGTCGTCCGGTGAAATTAGCCTGCTCTTTAATACTATTGAGAAAATTTTAACTAAATCGGCGGAATCCACCTTTGGGCGAAAATTTACGAGAATAGAAACTAAACGCGGGGGGGGGGGGGGATAAATGAGAAAAACCGTGGCTATCTGAAGAAACTAAGAAATTGCGAAAAGAGTTCAAAAAAGCTCAGAATAAGTACCTGAAAACTCGCAGCCCTGGTGATAAATTTGTATTTCGAACTAGTGAGAAGCGATATAAGAAAAGTCTTACTTAAAGGTACGGTTGGCCTTGGCGGTGGGTATCCTGTGAAAATATTTCCACCCGTCAAAAACCGCCACAAACAGAAAGAATATCAAAATGTAGACAGACTTTGTCCATATATAAATAAGAAATATCGCATAAACAGTATGTCATATGTTTAACCATTGTTATGTAACAAAAGCATAAAAAGTAACTTTTCTGGTGTTTGTTTATATTATGATGGTAAACATAAAGAGCGTTCTTTGTTGGTGAATTCCTGATATGGAACTAATAAAGAGCGTTTATGCCATTTGTGTGTGATTAGCCAGTAGCATTGTGCTGTCCTCTGTAACACAATCAGGCTCTTGCTTAGGTAAAATATAGTAGGTATTTATGATAACATGCTATTTACGCGATGGTCATGGTATATATATGAACGAAACTGTATGCGTTTTAATGTTTTTCTGTTTACGGTGTTTGGAACAAATTTGAATATTTTCGACAATTAAGGCCTCACGTGCCTATAAGGAATCTATCAGAAAACAAAATAATACGCTCCGAAAGAAAATGGACGATTTGTATTGCAAGGACTATAAAGCTTTCTGGCGTGAACTGAAAGGTGGTATTAGAAAACAAGATTCGAATATAACGCTGGAATCATTGACTGAGCATTTTGAAGATATGAACGCGAATGAACCACAAGAAGCACCACCCACTCTCCCGAGTCAGTCTCAAAAGGAAGGGGGCTCTCGTTGTGACGTTATAAACCGCCCTATCACCGAACAAGAAATATCTACATGCATCAAGAAATTGAAACTAAACAAAGACGAAATTCTAAATGAGTACTTGAAATTCTCTGAGACCAAACTCATGTCCCTATATGTGAGATTGTTTAATCTTATTTTCGACTCTGACTCTGTCCCGGAATCATGGCTCGTAGGTACAATAATACCTATATACAAGAATAAAGGAACAACTAGTGATCCTAACAATTGCAGAGGTATAACTATCCTTAGCTGCTTTAGCAAGCTTTTTACATCTATTCTCAATGAAAGGCTCAATGAATACTCCGACATTTTTGGAATTCTCCATGACAACCAAACTGGTTTCCGCAAAGGGCACTCGACAATCGATAACATATATATATATTGCACACTCTATTTGAGATAAGTAAATTGAAAGGTAATAAATTATTTTGTGCCTTCATCGACTTCCGGAAAGCGTTTGATACTATTTGGAGAGATGCTATGTGGTATAATCTTGCCATTAACAACATAAATGGAAAAATACTAGAGGTTATAAAAAAATTGTATAAAAATGTAAAATCAAAAGTGAGTCATGATGGTCGATCCTCACAATCATACCCATCACTTATTGGCCTAAAACAGGGAGGGAACCTCTCACCTTTCCTCTTTAGCATGTATGTCAATGATTTAACAGACTTCCTAGCTAGCTCAGGGTTGAGAGGAATGCAAACATTAACCACAGAGCTCCAAACAAAACTGAATACTTACCCGAAACTGTTTGCTATTTACTATACGCAGATGATACAGTAATTATGTCAGAAACGAAAGAGGATTTACAGTATGCACTATGTTGCTTTGAAGACTATTGCGATATATGGAAGCTTAGTGTTAACATACAGAAAACCAAGGTAATGGTATTTGGTAGAGGAAGGCAACCTAAAAACGTCCGGTTTACATATAAAGAAGATGACCTGGACATCGTTAAGTCATTCACCTACTTGGGCATAAAACTCACCAGAAATGGCTCTTTTGTACAGGCAAAGCGTGAAACAGCTACGAAAGCCACCAGAGTTATGTATGACGTGTTTAAAATGGGAAGGTCTAAACGATTATCGGTCATTAACCATTTACGATTGTTTGACACTATTGTCTTGCCAGTACTCTTGTATGGATGTGAGGTGTGGGGTATTGGAGACAACTCTATCATCGAACGTGTCCACCTTAATTTTTGTAAAATGCTTCTCAAATTAAAACCATCAACACCGAACTATATGGTATATGGAGAGCTTGGCAGATACCCTGTAACAATAAATATTAAGATTCGGATTATACAATATTGGGGTAAGTTGGTGGGGAATGTTGGCAGCAAACTTGCATGTTTATTATACAAACTGGCGTATCGACTCCGAGATGAATCACCCTCACGCTTGGATCGAGGCAGTATCATGTACCCTGAATGACACAGGCATGTCCCACTGGTGGTTGAACCAAGGAAAAATAGCCATCTCAAATAAATCAAAACCATTAAAACATAGATTAATTGACCAGTTTATCCAAGAATGGCATGGATCAATAGATAATTCGAGTCGTGGAAATACGTATAAGCTAATTAAAAGTGAATTTAAACCTGAACATTACCTCAATTTGACAGATAACTTTATTTTCAACATAGCCAGGTTTAGAACTAGTAATCACCAATTACCGATCGAAACAGGACGTTGGAATGGGACGCCACGTAACAAAAGAACCTGTAAACTTTGTAATAAGAACTTGTTGGGAGATGAAATGCACTATATATTTCATTGCACAGAAATGTCTCACGAAAGAGAGCAGTATATCCCAAAGGCATACCACAAATATCCTAATAGCGCAAAATTCCGTATCTTGCTCTCCTCGAAAAAGACTTCAGTGTTGAAGAAACAGTAAATTTGTTAATTGTTTTAATGAAAAAACTGGTAGTTCTCCCGGGTAAATGGTTGAGATGCACCCGCACGTTATACACTGTCTTTTCCATAATTTAGCATCTGAACATAGCTGATTCCGAACTATTGCTCATGTCGTTGTGCGCTACCATCGTAAAACCAGGGTTACTGAGTTCGACTCTAAGAGCCGAACTCAGTGGCGGTGGGCGTGCGCTGGGGGCGAGCAACGGGTGGGCTGTCTTGTCCCTAATCGGATGCACACACACTGTTGTCTATTGTCTATTATGTATGTATCGTATCATGTATTGTTTGATCCATTCTTTGTACCATTTCTAATGGTGGAAGAATAAACTATTCATTCACTCTGGTTTGGTCTTTATCTTTTTCTTCAATGATTTCTTTCTATTAACAACGTTGCGATATTCACAGTGAACACCCTTGAAATAGGAATTGTCCTGTTTCAGGTTAGTGTTGTCAAATAGGTTCCTGTTCTCAGGGAAGAGTTTCACTCACACTTAAAGGTTTCATTACATAAGGGTTGAGTGGATGTGCCTTCAAAACATACATGTATATCAATATTACATATAATATATATTATATAATTATGAACCTGTTAAATGTGCTTTTGTCATGTATTTGTATTTAAATTTGTATATCTCACATACCATATTTATTGGTTTATTAAATTTAAAGAATGGGAAAAAAACTTTCATAGTATTGACCGTGGTGAATTCGAGATTACACTCAAACCGTTGAGTCAACGTTCAGGCGACCACGATACAATCGTAAGTGGAGGAATCGGGCCCGTTCCGCGTTAATATTTCTGAAGAAGAAAAAATACTCGATATTTCGAAGAAAAAAAATAATGAAGTTCTTTCTATGACAACCATGGCGATAATATGCGACACAGCCTGGAATACGTTATTCCATTACTGTATTCTGGTGTATATTGTGGTAACGATAATAGTCAACGAGGTTCCCGTAAAGCCCTTTCTATACGCCCGTTTGAAAAAATACGGTCGTATTATGTAAATGGGTTGTCCGTCCGTCCGCTTTTGGTTTCCGGATGATAACTTTAGATTGAATCGAGTGAACTGAACCAAATCTGGTATGTTAGTTTACCACACCAAAATACATATCAAGTTCGAATATGGGTTTCGTCCGCATGATTTTGACTGAGTTATGCCTCTTTTTCGACTTAGATTTTACCTGATTTGCGGTTTCCGGATGATAACTTTAGATTGAATCAAGTGAACTGAACAAATTAACCATTGCGGTCTGTTCGTCTATCGATTCTGGTCTGTTCATTTAGTGCCACCGCACACGCTGCGATTAAAATCGTAAGTAGGGAAAATCGCAGGAGGAAGCATCCAATGCGCATGCCCACGACAATATCGTAGCCAAATCGTAGCAATCAAGCACTGTTTGATTTTACCAGGAAAATCGTGGCGTGACTTTGGCAACGCGCGCGATCGTAGCTGTCACATGACCACTGTCGCACTGGTCATGTTGTAAATACCACGAAAATCGTAGCTGCAAAGATCGCAGCACCGTAGCGTCTGCGGGCAAGCTACGATTTCTCCACCTACGATTTCCCCCACTTACGATTTTAATCGTAGCGTCTGTGGTGGCACTTAGCGAACGACAATGTAATACGGAGCGTAACCCGTAATCTGAATCTAGATTCTCTCACGAAATAACGGCTCTGGATTTGAGCTGACCAATGTGATGTCGTCGGCACATGCGGTGGTGCTAACGTTGATGTTTCCGATCCTAACGCCGAGGTCTAAGAAGGAGTTCATTTATATAAAGTTTATAAATGTCAGCACTTAGAATCACTCCTTGTGGAACTCATTGTTGAATTTCGAAGACTTCAGATTTACATGAGTCCCATTTCACCATAGATGGGCAATCAGAATGTTGGTCAAAACTAATGAATCCTTTCTGCCATAATGCTGAATGATATATGGTGGGTAGTGGTAGTCAAGTAACAATGGTGGGATTAAAGAAGACTAGACACCGTGTTTGAAGGTATGGACATAATTATATAGAATGTTAAATGTTAAATAAAACAAAAATATTCATTAATTGCGAGACCAGAAAATGAGGATTTAACCTTTGGGCCCAGTGTAAACGAAAACCTTCGCATTAGTTGGTTCGCAGAAATATACAGACGAGTACATAACTGATTTCCATAGAATGACTGAAGACAATACATTTCATTTTATAATGGAAAATAGGAACAGTGTCACCATAGATATCATAATAAAGCGACATGATCCGGTCCTTCATTGAAAAGTGATAGAGTTGATAAATTGCATAATAATTATATGAACAAATTATGATTGAGTACAGAACATAAATTTTGACAGAGTCAGGTTATGGTTTAATTCATATTACTGTATGTTTTATGTTATGTCTATGTTATATGATCGCAGCTGCCCATTGAGGTTTTATTGCAATACAATCTTGCATTTTGTATCAGATCGATACTGGTCTATAGAAATATACTTGTGGCTGAACCTGCCTCATATTGGAAGTATCACAGCTTCTGTTTGATTTATATATCTTTAATCCTCCGATAACGAAGAGTGGATAAACATACATATTTGTTTTTTTACAAAGAACTCAAGAACAAAAAAACAATACGACAGAAAGACAAGTTTTATCAACAACAAAGACTACCCTTCATGTTAATAACATATTTACATAGACCTAAGTGCACACATTCGGGCCATCATGCACGTATTACATACTTACATATTTGCAACATGTATGCATCAATTCATGCACGTAGCCACATTAACCCCTTACACACTGACGAACACACGCAACGGAACGCACAAGTACACCTGTCGTACATATATACTTACATGTGCATCAATCCATACATCCATACATACAAGCCTATTACATACCTACTTTCCTGGGTCCTGATATACAGCCACACAGACTCACGTACGTATACCTGTATACGTGCATACGCACAGTCACCCATACCCACATATACTCGTTACACATATCCATACATATGCACATACTCAAGTACACGGTGACACAACAGTACCCTCGCACATTCATTCAACAACAAAAAATCAATAAGTCAATATAGAGGCCATATATGGACCAATAGCTTGCAGCGAGTATATGAATTATAGGATGTAAGAGAAAGTGAAAGACGTTCAAGTAACGCGATGAGCGTTATCATTTTGGAATTGTCCCGACTCTGTTCGCGGGATATCAGCATTGCAATTTTTTTTAAATACTCGCTACATACCATCGGTCCACCCCCTCTATTTACCACAACATGGTGGCGACCAGAGCGTCCAGTCAACAGTACGTAATGATTAATCGTTTTCAGCACCGTGATGTCCCTCTGTTAGCCAAAAATTATTGCGTTAGTTTACTATAATTTGCCCATAATTTTGCTGTATTTCTAACGAAAAATGTGACAAATTTGTATTTATCAAGAAATGGTATCAAGTTGTCAGCAATGTCGGGTATGTGCCCTAAGAATATTGCCGCAAGATCTGGTGTGTTCAGATTGTCCAGCATAATGTAGAAATTGATCCCAAAGTGATCAATTATCTTGTACCATATAACATTTCGAATTTCGCAACCTGATGGGCAATCGAACAATATGTGCAGTACTTTGTGTGCATACGGATGCAGACACGCATCACAAACTCCCTTTTGGTCATATGTTGTTTGTGATATTATTCTTCCCACCTGAAGAAAGTCGTCTTTGAATTGAGGATGCGCACGGCATACGCGCCATAAAAATGACAGCGAAAATTCACTTTGAGTTTGACTGAAAATATAGAGCCACGGATCACCAGAAATTGTTGTTTTCCAAATTTCACTATACTTTGTATCAATGGCTACATTTACAAGATTCTTCCAACTATCTTTAGTTGGGAAGGTATTATCATCAGCAAAGTTCGTAATGAAATCAAGTAAACCATATCTTAATAAGATTATGATTAGCTCATTCAAAAATGATTTTGAGGGGCGTATTGTGTTAGTTAAGGATTCATGCATTCGTAAGAGAAATATCTCAGATGAAGATTTTTTGGGGTCTCCTCTGCATAGGGATCCCATAAGAGAAAGTTTTCTTTTGTCAATAAGTGTGGCAAGGGAGGGTATACCGACTGAGCCCTCTACAATGACAGTTCTTGCTCGCGTGGGCAATCCCTGAAAGTTCTTTAAACAAAATCGGTGTGTTTTCTCCAGGCGGTCTGTATCACTCTTGCCTAATTGCCACAAGAGTTCAGACCCATAAAGAGATCTGGGAAGGATGATAGATTTGTATATCTTACAGCAACTGACAGGGGTTGTTCCACCAGCATATAGGCCCGAATTTGAGAGCATAAAATATGTGTCTCTTTGTTTTTCTCTTATTGCTTCCACAAGGGAGTGATTGAAATTGTATTTGTCAAAGAGGATACCAAGGTGTGTAGCTTCTGTTTTTTCTGAAATTTCTTGACCTAGAAGATACATCTTCCTGTTTTGAATGCACCGCGCGAATTCAGCTTTTGGTTCATTAAACACTATTGTGACAGTTTTGCTTGGGTTATAGAGAAATCGCCATTTCCTACTGTACTGGGAACATATATTAAGAAGGTTCTGTAGCCCACGTTTTGACAATGAGAGTAAGACCATATCATCAGCCTGTGTAGGTGCAGCGCAACAAACTGAATAAACCATTAAACCGTAGTTTGAGTTGGCTAAGTCAGAAATGAGTGTGTCAACGTAGAGCATGTACATCAGAGGTGAGAGAATACTTCCCTGTCTGGCTCCTTGTTTCAGTAAGAAGTACTTAGAATATTTACATTTATACCTCACACAGCATTGAATATTTGTTAATAAACAACACAGTATGCGCCACATGGAACCAGTTATGCCCCGCTGGTGGAGTTTGTACAAGAGGCCATCGATCCAGACAGTATCGAAGGCCTTTTGTACATCAAGGAAGCAAGCAAATAGTTTGCTGCCTCTTTCAGCTGTGTAAGATATACATTCTTTCAGGAGGAAAGAAGTCGCTAGACAATTTGAATTTTTCTGAAACCCGTTTTGAAGTGGGTGAATATTTGTGAGATGTGGGGCATTGGTTTCCAACCGGGATTTTAAAAGTTTCTCAAACAATTTATACATTACTGGCAATATGGTGATAGCCCTATAATTGTTGAAACTATGTGCTGACTTGTTTCCTCCCTTAAAAAGTGAGATCATTATGCCTTTTTTTGCATCATCTGGAACATGAGTGAATTTTAACATACATGAAAATAAAAAAGCAATACATTTCAAAATAGTTTCACCACCATATATAATGTGTTCATAAACTAAACCGTCATAACCCTGTGACTTGTTCTTGTTCAAAGTGGGAATAAGAGAAGACAGTTCATTTATACTGACAGGGTAAGTAAGATGATCATCTAGACTCTTTGAAATTATATCATCTTTCAATCTTTTAACTGTGTCGGTAACGACCGAGTAGTGATTGTCATCGAACAATGAGTTATTCAATGGTGAGTATAATGTTTTGTAATAGGAAGACCAGGCACTTAATATGTCATCTGTATCTCGGATAATCGAGCCATCATGTTCGAAATATGAGGCACCCAGAGTGCCGTTATTTGCTCTTTTTGCGTTTAGTAATCTGAAGAAGTGATCATTATCTATCTCAGCGCAGCGATCAATTTCGTTCAGTTGTTCTCTCATAAAGTCGGATGAGATGGACCGATATAAGCTCCGAAAGTGTCTCTTTGAGTCTTTATACAGCTGGAAAGAGCTGTGTTCGTGACCACGCGGTCTACCCTCTTTAATCCAATCATTTCTAAGAATGGACATTTTTTTGTGAAGTTCTTTCAGATTTTCATTCCAAAATGTTTTTTTGTGACTTTTGAATTTACATGTTGGAATCGATTGTTGCGCTGCTTGTTTCATAGAAGCTACCAATGAATTGTAATACAAGTCCAAATTGATTGTATCGTGTACACGCGTTTCACTGTGTGGCAATAAGGAAGCTAATATATGTTGGTACTGTTTAACTAAATTTTCATCTTGGGCGAGCAAACGCCACTTCAATTTTGAGATATCCGCACTCGACCCATTGGAATCAGGTATGGTGCCCGCGTCACAGTTAAGTTCAACTTGCACCGGTCTGTGATTCGAAACATTGAGTGCAGAATCATCAATTATGCGAACGTTAGCTACGAAAGGTAAGTCAGAGTATTTTATTATCACATGGTCAATATTTGAGCAATCACTCCCATCATGATTAACATATGTTGAACAAATATCATCACAAAGACTATTCTCTATCAGTGATGTACATTCTGCCTTTTTCAACAAATTTTTTAGAAGTTTTTGTCGTCTACCTGGTTTACTGAGACTAGCATTGAAGTCGCCCATCACAACAAGTGTGCCCAAATGTGAGTAGCTTTTAATGACATCTTTAACTTTCATAATATAGTCTTCATATGCAACAATTGGATAATTAGATGATGGTAAATATACCTGAAATATATATATATATTTATGCTTAGATAGTCTATATTGGAGACCAACAATTCTGTCATCATTAAAATCTATGATTGATACACGATCGTCATATTCTGTTTTCCAAAAGAGAGCGACCCCGCCTTTATAGCGACCCCGCTGTTGGGGAAGCCGTTGTGAAAAATCACAAACAGTATGGCATCGGTAATGTTTCGAAATTGAATTCATGAAGCTCGCACTCTTAGCTGGAAGCCAGTGTTCAGATATGCCACAGAAATCTATAGTCTGCCCATCCAATATTCTACTCAAATAAGGGCCGCTTGACATGATGCCAGTCGCGTTCCATGTACAGAAGAGCATTTTGCTGTGAAAATATAACAAAATGACGCACATAAGATGAAGTGCGTACATTTAAAAGGTTGTGCTTAATAGCGATTCAAATATTCATATAATATTTGGTGTGTTATAAAGACAAATGCATATCCAGCATAAGAAAATATAAAGCATGAAAACAAACAGTAACTATCCAACTATATTACTTTTAAAATATTCAGTTATAACCGATTTGCTTCAAGTTAAAGAAGCAACTCCTACGGACATACATGATTACCACCGATCACGTTTTGAAGTGATATACTTGCTGTAAGCATACTCAGACAGCCAGGGACGACAGAATGACCACTTTGGCCAAAAAAAAGAATCTGTGACCATATCGACATGCTCGTATTTCGATTATTGTGGTTTGGAAATTCAATTTTGTTCTCTCAATTGCACGTTCGTTATCGCGAAATTGCCTGGTTATATCCTTGCATTTGAACCTGATCTTCCTTTTAGTTAGTGTGTCATGTGGTGGAAATTTAAAGTCTCTAGACTTATTATTTCCTGCCAGTGAGATATTGTGAAAAAACCGCGTTCACCACTCGAACCCCAGATGTCACTTATACACGCATCTGCAAGTATGTCCACGCAATTTGAACATGATCCTCATTTTGGTTTATATTTTGTGAAAAATTTATAAATTCCATATAAATTCGGCATCCCAACATTTCCATTCGTTCGATTTGAGGCCTATAACCGCGCGGTTCCACGGGGCGACCTGTCCCCACGGGACCAGCCATAAAATGATAAAAATCCGACCGCATGCATGCACTCACGAATACAATACATATAGTGTGTTAGTGTGTATACCCATGCTTTTGACCATTACACATTTTGTCGCTGTAAATTTTCGTTAGAAACCTTATACATTATACATACGTATAAGAAATAACCTGTTCACGGCATTGACATGAAGCTCAGCTTCATGTCGATGAAAGGGCCTCCTTTTTAATGATGTTCGCGTATAACTGCAAGCTACAAAACAGAGTTCACCCCCTGAACACTGTCTGAACACTGCCGTCATGTTTATTTTCTTAATTAAATCTAACATTTTTTATTGAAGTGTTTTGTCAGTTACAATTAATTCTGGCAATTCTAGACAATTTCAAAAGGACTATGGGCAGTTCAGTTTCTCAGAAAAATGCAGAATGAATTGTAACCTACAAAAGTCTCAAATGAATAAATGTGACATTTCTTCACATTACGTGTATTATAGGTGCGTGCAGTGGTCCTGCATGCGTGGGGGACTGAACTTTGCGTGTATATATAGCTTGGTATAATTGATGTGGTCAGGTCGTGGATACAATACTCGCAGTCTGCATGGATTAGACGAAGTTGACGCCAAGCCTGAGTTTAGTGTGCCTGTAATTTGCAGAATGAGGTCCCCAGCTGGTGAATTTAGTGATGCTATGCCGCACAGCGGGCTAGCATCTCCAAATTCACCCTATGGGGACCTCATTCTGCATGACCTCATCTGCTATGGGAGACATAGACTCAGATTTGAAGTTTCCAAATGGTGAATAGTGTGATGTATACCCATTGGGAACCTCGACTATGCAATGTGTCGTCTGCCAATTTGGGGATATAGAGAAACACTAAACTAAAAAAGAAATAAAATCTATGTGAAGAAGTTTCTATAGAAATTTGATAATAAAGAAACTTTCCAGAGAAGATGAGGCAATGCAGAATGAGGTCCCCAGTGTGTGAATTTAGTGATGCTAGTCCGCTATGCGGGATAGCGTCACTAAATTCACCCTCTGTGGACCTAATTCTGCAAAATTAAAGACCGGCACACTAAATTCAGGCTTGGTTGACGCGGGTTCCAATCGGGACTGATTTTCAAGCATGGTCTGAGTTGAGGGACATCTCAGTGTGTCATTCTGATCGATACATGCATTCATGGCCATTTCGATACGAAATGAGAATTTGTTCACGCACATTGAAGTAATGAACACTCACGAGTCAGTGCCTCCGTACATATATGACACATCTTCACTTCGTCGACCATGCAGACATGATCACATAACCTTTCATATAGGTGTACAATTATCTTTTGGAGTATAATCACTAATCGATCTCAAAAGCACGATGAACCCGATGTAAGGGTACACTCCATGATTCAAGAACGGAAAAAAGTCAATCATGCACGAATATACAGTAATGCCCCAAATAATCGACTCCTTACCCACAGCAGAATTATGGGTAATTTTTCAGGATTTAAGAAATATGGCTTGTTGCCATTCATCGGAAAGTTCTCAGTGAGAGCTTTTGGATGAATGGCAACAAGCCATATTTCCGACTAAATCCTGAAAAATTACCCATAATTCTGCTGTGGTTAAGGAGTCGATTATTTCGGGCATTACTGTAGCCTATTATGTAATATAAATTAGAACTATATACCAACCGAGAACAAGCAAACGACATGTTTCACCTGTTAGTAGCAGTTGAACCCCTGCGTTGTAGATAATAATTGACGCAAATATTTCCAGTGAGAACGTGGTATACACGAGAAGACCGATAATTGACGAACAGAATTGCGAGTTATGACAGTGGCCCGGGAGCCTTTGATTATAATAAGGAATCACACCAAGATTCACCACTGATATATCCGTCCGATCAGAAGCCAGCATGGTATTCACAATCCCATTATACCGCCAGTTGGATATCTGAGATAAAACATTCTACTCGCCGACCCTTCATATCATTCGTTGATAATAGTGCTACTTTATAGAGCTTTGTCTAGAACATTAACACTATTTAATATTATGGCGAAACCCCAAAAATTTGGGAAACCGATAATGAAATATTCTTAAACAGCGACCCAACTGCCGACCATCCAAGGACATCCCGAGACCTTGTACACATTACAGAACACAACGCGTATCTTAATCGAAATCTTTTTATTGAATGACTTGCGGACGGCGCCAATATTTATTACATGATCCTATCCGTATTCGATTCAATGGCTGCGGACACACGTACCACAGTTGCGATGGCATAGTAGGTGTGACCATTTATTATGGTGCAATTTTGGTGACAATTGGTCGTCATATTTCTGTGCCATAGCTAGCGTGTCGCCCGCTGAGTTGACTCGACCAGTTAACCCATGGCGTCTCACCAAGGCTGATCTCTACTCATTACGTTTTGCTACATTGTTTTCTCTACGATATATATATAATTGCACGATCGATCGACCAGAATTGTGTTTGACCGTGGCAATCCCTCATTCACTCACATATCATGCATGCAGTACGTTTTGTTAATATGATCTCAAATCATGTTTATCCACTTATATAAATTTCATGCGTATTAAGACAGTTCCCCAATTGCGGTTTTTATTTTGCGACGTTAAGTTCTCCGCATAATTCCGCTAATATTATCATGTGGGCCAATGAAGCTATGTCGGAACTGTTGGGGGAACTGCAGCTGCGAGACAGTATCTGGAATAAACAAAGCGAACTATACAAGGACCAAAAACAAGAAAAAGACTGATTATAACGAACTTTGGAGGACTCATTATGCGAATATGCAGCGGGCGACATTGCTCGATATGGCATATTAATTATGACAACCAATTGTCACCAAACTCCACCATATATAATTGTCACACCTACTATGCCATCGCTACTGTGATACGTGTATCCGCAGCCATTAAACCCATTTTATAAATTGTGATATTAAACGTTCGTTTAATAACAGGAAATAGTGCCAGGTGACATTTGACTTCCGGTTTGTCATCTGTTTACATTCCATACGCTACGTCTCAAAATGCTATGGCTTCCTATATTTTTCCAACAAACTATAACAAGAAAACCATAGTCAGAAATGGTAACGCGCTCAAGATCATATATTATATACCCATGATAGTAATTATAGAATATAAAATATTATTCCACACCCATTGACGTGAGGCACATGTATTCAACGGAATCCCAGCCATTGAATACATAGTAGTGTATACCTCTAGTGGAATACAAGCCGGAACTATTCTTGTTGACGTTGTCCCAAGAAAGATGACGTACATTACGTCGATCATCCGCTTCCGGTGATCCCACCATAATGACTGGCTATTTGTCAGACTTAAATCACAATAAAGGTGGCTATAGTAACAATGGAGGTGACACTCGTGGATTGAACTTATCTGACTGAACGGTGTAGAATAAATACAGAACACAACTTGCATCATAATCTCGAATCTTTTATCGAACTCGTTGCGGACGGCGCAAAGTTATATTTCGCTCGAGCTACGCTCTCGCGAAATATATCCTTGCGCCATCCGCAACTCATTCGATAAAAGATTCTCGATTAAGATGCGCGTTGTGTTCTGTCTATTTATTGGTTTCGCGAATGACCAACTCAGAATTCCGTTAAAATAACAATAACAACCAGCACCTAATTAACGAACCGGCGGCCGACTCGGCCGTCTTCGACCATAACCATCAGTGGGCTGCAGAACGAAAAATATCTATAAAAGTTGATATATAAGACTTGAATTTGGAGAACACTATACACGCGGCGCAGGCTATGGTCTTACAATCTCGTCCAAATACGGATACGATAGGCGAGAATCGCATGCGTTTTGATATGTCGATGCCGTCTGGAGAGTTTGGCGGGACCAGCATCCCGTCTCGATTTGCTCAGTCTACCCTTGATGCTATAAAGTGGTAGCCGCGGGCGCTTATATATAGAGTTGTTTTTATGAGCCATCAGGCCCCCGCGGCACCTGGTATGATTTTTTACTAAATAACGGGTATGTTAGAGTTACATTTCTTTGAATTTTACAATCGAAACATATTCGCATGCGATGCTGAGTCACGCGGGACACGGCAAACTAAATCGCGCGCAAATTGGCTTGCGATTTTTCAGCATCCCACCCCATTTGGCATGCGATAGCGTTTGTACTAGGTGCGCGGCGCGCTAATGAATGAAGAGTTTGAAAAGATATGTCATTAAATAAACGCCATTAAATACGCCGAAGAGTCTTTATTTATCTGGAACTATTTCTTTACGCGGGAAACAACGCATAATTGCGTGAAACGTCATCGCATGCCTTTTAGAAGCCGAGTTTAGTTTCGCGTCCCATTTGTTGATTTAAGTATGTTTTGTCGAGGTTTTCGATCATGTGATAAATAAAATCTAGTACTCGTCCCCAATTTATAGCGGAATTTACTAAACTCGTCCAGACTCGTAGATCCTCTATATATTGCACGAGAGCGGAGCTTGAATGGACTGTAACTATAGATGCGCCGTCCGCAACGACTTAGATAAATATTATATTTGAGAGTATGGTACAAGTTGTGTTCTGTATTTATTTCACACCATTGTGTCGGTATGTTCAATGCTTCTGATGAAAACACCGGTAATATATTTCGGCATCACCGTAAGCGGACCATTGGCGTAGTGTACGCCATCACTTATGGCGACAACCGCCTCATATCATTAGCAGATATAGATACTTATCACGGTTTCTTTTACGTTATATAGATTCTGAATTGTGCACCGTATACGCATATCAAGCCAACCATTACGGTATATAAATCTTAACACTGAACTGACGGGTGCGACATGACGATTATATTGACGAACTAACGGAGATATACAGAAATAGAAACAAATTAATAAAAAGTAGAGTGTTTTTTTAAAGAGCTTTTTTTTTCTCGAAGAAGTAATTTTAAAGAGCAATGAAAATAACAATGCACATATGCCGAAGAAGTCTGATATAAGGCATAAGCGCACAGGCGAATTCACGCACGAATATTTTACGTTATACATCAACCAGAAAATATAACAAAACCAACCTCATGCCATCGACTCGTTCAATCTCGCAACGCAATTGCGAGATGAAGATAGTGAATTAACCAGATGTTTCGATGTAAAAAAGTACGGATTAACACATTTCCGAATAAAGTATTAACATAAATGTTCGAATATTAGTGTTAACTAAATATATGCAAATTAGCCAAAACCACAACTTTTTGTCAATCCGTGGGGTATATATAAGGTTGATGATAACAAAAACAATGTCAGAATATTTGAATTCGCGGAACAAACGAAAGATAATAATTATGTCATAAATATAATATACCATGACAATACAAATCTATATCCACAATTGGGCTGTATTGGCCTATATTAGAACACTGTCATCAAAATATCCGTCTTCACTTCATGTCGGCAGAGGAAAGTTGAAGCTAACTATTGAATCAACAGATTTTTGTTGATATAATTATTCCACCAGTGCAAAACCTGGGAACGTTTTGAAGTTTTGACCCGTTCTGACAGGGAACTTTATAACATCGAACAAACAAGGCAGGGAATATATTTCGTTGTTAATACATGTTCCTCGATAATCTACTTCACATTATGGGGTGGTCCCAGCTGGAGATTACATGCTTTTCTGTGATTTTTGTGAGCCAATATCGCAATAAACATTGAAATAATTACCAAGAAGAAATTCGATAACTGTCGGTTACGTAGCGTTTTTCCGAAGACCCATAACTCCGAAGGTCCGATTCTCCGAAGGTCAGATTCTCCGAAATCCCATAACTCCGAAGACCCATAACTCCGAAAGCCCATAACTCCGAAGGCCTATAACTCCGAACGCCCATAACTCCGAAGGTCTATAACTCCGAAGGGCCGATTCTCCGAAGGTCCGATTCTCCGAAGGTCCGATTCTCCAAAGATCATGTTTTATCGCTTATTAAATAGTGTACAGTCCAGTGGCGGGATAAATGGGGCCCTAGGGAAGACCGCCCCCAAAAAACATGTCAAATGTCATGTAAACGTCAGGAAATCCCTCCTAGGCATTCAAATATTCACAGTGTTCCTACCCAGGGGAGCCCCCGGACCAACGATTGGGGGCGACCCCTCCCATGTATGCGCTCCCCAAATCAGGCCTTCGTGATATGCTTTCGGCATATCATATGCATGATATATTCCCCACATATCCCCCACATATGCTAATTAATGTGCACCCCTAAATGGGAACCCTGGCTCCGCCACTGGTGTGCACCGGGTATATTATAACGAAACGCTGCAAGAATGTCAGAGTAGCCTAACATGCACAGGGGCGACAAGTTCTTCCCCGTTCACCCCTGTACATTTTACTCTGGCATCTCATGGGCCAACGTAACGTTATAGTATCTGGTGTATAGTCAGTGGCGGGCCAGGATTCCCATTTAGGTGGGGGCAGTAGGAAAAGTTTGAATAATTTGATGCCCCATGAACGATTTCCGGGCGTTTACATGACATTGGACATGTTTTGGTAGGGGCCCATATTGTCTGAAATAGCAAGTAGAGGTTTAATGGGGGCAGTGGGAATTTTGGGACCCCTTGGCTTCGCCACTGGACTGTACACTATTTAGTAAACGATAATACCCCGATAAAACAATCGGACCTTCGGAGTTATGGGCCGTCGGAGAATCGGCCCTTCGGAGTTATAGGTCTTCGGAGTTATAGGTCTTCGGAGAATCGGCCCTTCGGAGTTATGGGCTTTCGGAGAATCGGATCTTCGGAGTTATGGGCCGTCGGAGAATCGGGTCTTCGGAGTTATGGGCCGTCGGAGAATCGGGTCTTCGGAGTTGTGGGCCTTCGTAGTAATAGGTCTTCGGAAAACCGGTCTGACACCTAACTGTCAGCGACGCAAAGCAAAATCTCTCACAAAGTCACTTAAATCGTGCAATTTCGAGTTGGGACCTTCACATCTACCGGGAAGTACATTAGTAAGGAACAGGTACTAACTAAGAAATATATTCCCTGTGGTATATTTTCTACTTTATAAGGTTCCCTGTCAAAACTTCAAAAAGTTCCTTCGTTTTGTACTGGTGGAATATGATCTATACGGGCGTTAGCTAGTGTACTCGATCTGATGTCGATCATAATATTAAAGTGATGTGAAACACTCCAGAAGGGTGATCACTTAGAAATTGAGAATAATCTTTCTCAAAGTAGTTATTTGGTACGAATATTAATCCAAATTGACGATATACACCGTCATTCTTATATATTAATTAAATGCAATGACTCGAGATTGCGAAATCATTTGTGTTAGATTATAGCCGATAGTTGCATCCCGAATCGAGATGTAAATATTTACAATTGGGCGTAGTTCAGACGATGTATTCTATGGAGTGGTATGGTCGATTTCTTTGAAATTTCCGGCGATGTTTGTAGAATACTATATTCCCCATGTTGGCATAGCGCCTGAGTACTAACTTATCAATTTCACAAGTCCATAATATATCCAGTTCTGTATTTTATGAAGATTCATCTACAGTTTCATTGTGCCCCCGACCTTCTGTCCGTCCGTCTAGCCATCAGAACACATCACCTTGTAACTCGGGTGTTAATTTTCGGATTCCGTTATCCTTAGTCTTGGTGATAGCACAGGCTGGGGGAAAGGGTACCCACATACTACGGGTTTCATCCATTAATGTTTACCAGAGTTACGGCCCTTGTTTGACCTGATTAAAAAAAAAATTGTGTCAGTCCGAACAAATCACCTTGTAACTAAGGTGTTAGTTATCGGATTTCGTTGTCCTTTGACATGGGATAGCACAGGCTGGGGGAAAGGATACCCACACACTACGAGTTTCGTCCATTTGGTTTTACTAGAGTTACGGCCCTTGTTTGACTTGGAAATTCATGAATTGTGTGTCCTTCTGAACATATCACCTTGTAACTCAGGTGTTAGTTATCGGATTTCGTTGTCCTTTGGCATGGTGATAGCACAGCTCTGGGATAGGATGCCGACTTACTACAGGTTCGTCTATTAATTTTTACCAAATTTTCCGCTCCTGTTTGACTCCTGTTTTTGAAGCCCTTATTTGACTTGGGAATTTCTTAATTTTGTATCCGTATGAACATTTCAGCTTGTAACATAGGCATGGGTAATTGGATTTGGTTGTGCTTTGGTGTATTGATAGCCCAGTTTAAGGGATAAGGATACCCACTTTTTGGGAAGGCCATAATCTCTGAAAAAATATATATTAACATATATAGGTGAAGAAGGAATTAAAATTGCATGCAGAGTGACATCATCTCATATATATTTTGAAGACCTCTGTCTGTTTGTCTGTATGTCTGTCTGTATGTTTGTCATTAATTAATACAAATCTACGATTCTCGACCGATCGGGACGAAACTTGGTACGTGTGTGTAGTTTGACCAGGCGGTGAACGTTGTCGTATTGGCATGCCCGTGCGGCGCCCGCTTCGTGCATGCGCAGACGAGATCTCGGAAACGGGTGGAGCTATCGACTTGAAATTTGCTATGTGAATGTATCTTGCCCCGGATACGAATTTTATCGGGTCGCCGAGCCCGTGCGACGCCAGCTTCGCGCATGCGCAGACCAGATCTCGGAAACGGGTGGAGCTATCGACTTGAAATTTGGTATGTGAATGTATCTTGCCCCGGATACGAATTTTATCGGGTCGCCGAGCCCGTGCGACGCCAGCTTCGCGCATGCGCAGACCAGATCTCGGAAACGGGTAGAGCTATCGACTTGAAATGAATAGCCCGGACAACGTCGGGCTCATCGTCTAGTCTCATATATATTTTGAAGACCTCTGTCTGTATGTTTGCATGTTTGTCTGTATGTTTGTCATTTATACAAATCTACGATTCTCGACCGATCGGGACGAAACTTGGTACGTGTGTGTAGTTTGACCAGGCGGCGGACGTTGTCGTATTGGCGAGCCCGTGCGGCGCCCGCTTCGCGCATGCGCAGACGAGATCTCGGAAACGGGTGGAGCTATCGACTTGAAATTTGATATGTGAATGTATCTTGCCACGGATACGAATTTTATCGGGTCGCCGATCCCGTGCGAAGTCAGCTTCGCGCATGCGCAGACCAGATCTACAGGTTCGTCTATTAATTTTTACCAAATTTTCCGCTCCTGTTTGACTCCTGTTTTTGAAGCCCTTATTTGACTTGGGAATTTCTTAATTTTGTATCCGTATGAACATTTCAGCTTGTAACATAGGCATGGGTAATTGGATTTGGTTGTGCTTTGGTGTATTGATAGCCCAGTTTAAGGGATAAGGATACCCACTTTTTGGGTTTAGAAAGTAAAAAAAAATCTCCATCCATACAAATATCTAGTATTGCCCACTGTCTAAACTGAGCGTCGGGGGCATATGCCACGCTTGGCGTTGCACTTGTTTAATTTAGTTTTTAGACATATTTTGTCTGTCGAAAACATGTCACCTAATTGTGAGGTATTTCCCTTTGAAATGTAGTAGTAGCTGCAGTCCAGAAATGATGTACAATTTACTACCCCATATCAGTAGCACATGGAAAATTTGTCACCCCAGTGCACAAAACAACAGGATCTGCTGCTGCCATCTGATGATGCCAGTCATTCTGTGATGCCATCTTCAATTAGTGTCTTTCATTGATATTTTCCATTAGATCAATATATCGGATGTTGGGACCTGTGATTTGGAAGTCAGTGACATGTATGCGTGCATGTTAATTAGGGGTGCTGTATACATATAGGTGGGCGTTTAAAACTCTCTCATGCATGGAGATCAACCAACGATATAATAAAACATTGTGCATGAGAACATTTATAATTATAACATAACATACATCACAAAATCTATTTCCATGGAAACCAGTTCATGGACTACAAGAACGAAACTCTGGAGTGACATCTGTACATGTGGTGTGATTACACTTCACTTGTTGTGCATTTATTGATGAAACCATTATCACCCCTGGCCAAAGGTGCTACATGATGCGGTTGGGTCCTGCTGAATTGCTATGATGCTGTTAGGACAAACTGATGCTGTTAAGAAAAAGTACCGTTTTGTGGTTTTCGAATAATCTGAGCATATCAAGGAAAAGCCATTATTTGTATCAAATATTCGAGAAACATATATTTTGCGAAATAGTTGTAATAATAATTGTATTAGTTGTTGAAAATCGACTCTAATCAATTTGGCTATTCATGTCGTTTTACAAACACCAGCGCAGCCATTATTAAATTTTTCAAAAATATATATGTTCTTGAATGTTTCATACAGACACTGGCTCTTTTTATGGGCGCAGCCCAGCCGCGCATGTGTTGCGTAGCAACGCATGCGCTGGTCGTCCTTATACTAAGTTCGCTTTTCAACATGGGCGCCGCCATCTTGAATTTGAGGGGCCGCCATCTTGGAAACGTCATTGCAAGTCAACTACAAAATGTTACTTTTCATATAGCTAACATAACAGTATTCATTGCTTGAAGACATTACATGGTTTATACATTAAACAATAATCATTACTTAAATTATAAATATTGCCGACCTGACTCGGGTTGAGCACTACATGCCATTCCATAAAATTATGGAAATTACGTAAATCTGCACATTTTCGTTAGCCCCATCGCGAAAACAACATGACTCATCTCGTAAATATCTAAAATGCATGTTTGTCATATCACAAAATAAACTTTTCTTTAGTTTATTAAATTAGTAAAAGCACGTTCAGGTAAACTGTTAGGTTACGGTACGTCATATGTTGTACCCAAAGCGACGTCAAATTGGCACGCGCATTTCCCCGCGAAAGTTATTGACGTTTTGACAGCGACATAGCACATGCACAAAGCAAATCGCATAGCTAATATTCCAGAAGAATGTGTAATATTTTTCTAAATAAATTCTATCTGATTTTAATTAAGAACACGAGGACCAAGTGCTGTGTCGTGGCAATATACGCTAGAGAAATGCACATATGGTTGCCATTTTAATTAAACAAATAAAAATATGCATATATAATACCATGACTATATACGTTGGACCGGGCCAACGTTGGCATGATGTCAGCACGGTTGGCATTAGGTTTGGTTGGGTTAACGTTGTTGTTTCATTGTTCATGGCCCCGGTGGATTGAATCAAAATTACTCAATGCTAGTATAAATGTAGCTCCATGCAATTGTAATCAAACTGATCAAATACCAACCTAAATCACTATAGGATTTGTAGGGACAAACAAAAACATGGCCTTGGCAATTGAATGTTCTAATGATTTGGTTTGTGATTTGAAACAAACAAACAAACCAAATTATGAGTGGAGGCAAACTGAAGTTTTCACTCATCGGAACCCCAATTTCCAACCATGCAAGGCCAAGGGTTTGGGGAAGGCGAGTACAACTAAAATTTCATCAAAATTGAGAATGGGCATATGGGCCAGTCGAAAAAATGGCCCCGGGAGCCATGAAAGGGTGAAAGATGTGGGTGTAATATGAAAATTCAGAGGTAGACGCCACCCACTACCACAAGCAAGCAACTTCATGTACGCAATTGGTTATAATAAATATTTATAATTAATTAAATTTTGACGTTTATATAAGTCAACACATAGAGTTCTGACTAGTGCAGGTCGTGACTTTACATGGATTTCAACAGGAGGGGGGGGGGGCGAATTTTTTTTTACGAGACGTGAGGTAGGGGGGGGGGGTGGGTGGGTACCCGAGGCCGGAAACAGTTTTTGACCACTTTTTTTGCATTTCTTTTTCATTGACATATTTTCAACTGTTTTAATCATATTTGTAAACAGGAAGTAACATTTAATTTGGTCTTTCAAAGAAGGGACCAATATAGAGCGGTTGGTCGTTTTTACAGAGGGGACCAACATAAAGCGTTGGGGTTTTGGGGTGGGTGTCTAAAATTTTATGAAAAAAAAAATGCAAGAAAGGGTGGGTGGGTGTAACAAAAATGGCAATGTAAAAAAACCACCCCCACGTCTCGCAACTTTTTTACGCCCCCCCACCCCTGATTTCAATACCATAATTTCTTGTTCGCAAATCCCTCCGATTAGCCAAACACCACAAAAATGACAACTTTAGAAAAAATAACGGTACCTTTTCTTAACATCATCAGTTTGCCCTAACAGCATCATAGCAATTCAGCAGGACCCACCAGCATCATAGAACATTCGCAGGACCACTTGACCAGGGGTGAGTATAGCATTATACAAATGACGAGACATGAGTGTCATTAAACAGCGAGAAAAAAAGAAGCTTTTGAGAGAATAATTGGGACATGGGATCTGTAAGCACTATTATAAAGTTTTAACTTTTCGCTCGAACGGCAACGGCGACGGCAAGCGAACCGAAAATTGTATTTGTCCTGCCAAATATCCCCTGTACCCGTTTCTTGCATGCGTGACTCTGACGACATTCTTTGAACAGCTATTATCAGCTATAGTATAACTCAAAGTGCATGGAACTTTCGCTCTATTTTTCAGCATACTGCAAACAAAAATATGTAACGGTTGCCATTTTCCGGAATCCAATTTGTGTTCTTGGTGCAAGATTTTATTCTCATGCTCTCGCAAGCCGAATTACATCCCGCACAATTGATTAACCCTTTGAGTGCCAGGGGCCGATCTCATCGGCCCTAAACCTACACAATAAGTCTGTTAAAGAATATAATAAGATATATTAAAATTGTAAAAAAACTGTAAAAAAAAATAAAAAATAAAAATGTTAAGCAAATGCATTCTCTTATATATGCGAGGCGACCTATGGTCGACTCGCATATATAAGAGAATGCATTGGCACAGGGTATATGGGTTGATACAAAAATCGGACCTGGCACTCAAAGGGTTAATTCCACACAAATGTAATGGTATCCTATCCCGATTTAAAAAGGCAGAATAGTTTACCAAGCAACCAAACGTACGTTAAGTGCTACAGTTTCGTTCGCAAGTAGTGTGTATTTCAGAGTTCAATGTATTTAATATTTCAGCACTGTGGAGAATATTTTTAATATTTCAGCACTTGAATGGGCCAAAGCCTCAAATTTAGAGTTAGGCTGGGCAGTGCCCTGACACACAACCAAAGAGCACGAACATCGCCCGAACAGAATGATGTGCTTTGGACAGGCACCAAGTCTCACGCGTCATCCAAATCCATTTCCGGATTTTCTAGTCCCTTCTTCATTTGGTCACAGATATACGCAAACGTTTTCTTCCAAGCAGCTGCTGTTTCTTTTGTATATTTGTCCCCAAGGACTGTCGATAATCCGTGATCCAGGGAAGGCCATAATCTCTGAAAAAATATATATTAACATATATAGGTGAAGAAGGAATTAAAATTGCATGCAGAGTGACATCATCTCATATATATTTTGAAGACCTCTGTCTGTTTGTCTGTATGTCTGTCTGTATGTTTGTCATTAATTAATACAAATCTACGATTCTCGACCGATCGGGACGAAACTTGGTACGTGTGTGTAGTTTGACCAGGCGGTGAACGTTGTCGTATTGGCATGCCCGTGCGGCGCCCGCTTCGTGCATGCGCAGACGAGATCTCGGAAACGGGTGGAGCTATCGACTTGAAATTTGCTATGTGAATGTATCTTGCCCCGGATACGAATTTTATCGGGTCGCCGAGCCCGTGCGACGCCAGCTTCGCGCATGCGCAGACCAGATCTCGGAAACGGGTGGAGCTATCGACTTGAAATTTGGTATGTGAATGTATCTTGCCCCGGATACGAATTTTATCGGGTCGCCGAGCCCGTGCGACGCCAGCTTCGCGCATGCGCAGACCAGATCTCGGAAACGGGTAGAGCTATCGACTTGAAATGAATAGCCCGGACAACGTCGGGCTCATCGTCTAGTCTCATATATATTTTGAAGACCTCTGTCTGTATGTTTGCATGTTTGTCTGTATGTTTGTCATTTATACAAATCTACGATTCTCGACCGATCGGGACGAAACTTGGTACGTGTGTGTAGTTTGACCAGGCGGCGGACGTTGTCGTATTGGCGAGCCCGTGCGGCGCCCGCTTCGCGCATGCGCAGACGAGATCTCGGAAACGGGTGGAGCTATCGACTTGAAATTTGATATGTGAATGTATCTTGCCACGGATACGAATTTTATCGGGTCGCCGATCCCGTGCGAAGTCAGCTTCGCGCATGCGCAGACCAGATCTACAGGTTCGTCTATTAATTTTTACCAAATTTTCCGCTCCTGTTTGACTCCTGTTTTTGAAGCCCTTATTTGACTTGGGAATTTCTTAATTTTGTATCCGTATGAACATTTCAGCTTGTAACATAGGCATGGGTAATTGGATTTGGTTGTGCTTTGGTGTATTGATAGCCCAGTTTAAGGGATAAGGATACCCACTTTTTGGGTTTAGAAAGTAAAAAAAAATCTCCATCCATACAAATATCTAGTATTGCCCACTGTCTAAACTGAGCGTCGGGGGCATATGCCACGCTTGGCGTTGCACTTGTTTAATTTAGTTTTTAGACATATTTTGTCTGTCGAAAACATGTCACCTAATTGTGAGGTATTTCCCTTTGAAATGTAGTAGTAGCTGCAGTCCAGAAATGATGTACAATTTACTACCCCATATCAGTAGCACATGGAAAATTTGTCACCCCAGTGCACAAAACAACAGGATCTGCTGCTGCCATCTGATGATGCCAGTCATTCTGTGATGCCATCTTCAATTAGTGTCTTTCATTGATATTTTCCATTAGATCAATATATCGGATGTTGGGACCTGTGATTTGGAAGTCAGTGACATGTATGCGTGCATGTTAATTAGGGGTGCTGTATACATATAGGTGGGCGTTTAAAACTCTCTCATGCATGGAGATCAACCAACGATATAATAAAACATTGTGCATGAGAACATTTATAATTATAACATAACATACATCACAAAATCTATTTCCATGGAAACCAGTTCATGGACTACAAGAACGAAACTCTGGAGTGACATCTGTACATGTGGTGTGATTACACTTCACTTGTTGTGCATTTATTGATGAAACCATTATCACCCCTGGCCAAAGGTGCTACATGATGCGGTTGGGTCCTGCTGAATTGCTATGATGCTGTTAGGACAAACTGATGCTGTTAAGAAAAAGTACCGTTTTGTGGTTTTCGAATAATCTGAGCATATCAAGGAAAAGCCATTATTTGTATCAAATATTCGAGAAACATATATTTTGCGAAATAGTTGTAATAATAATTGTATTAGTTGTTGAAAATCGACTCTAATCAATTTGGCTATTCATGTCGTTTTACAAACACCAGCGCAGCCATTATTAAATTTTTCAAAAATATATATGTTCTTGAATGTTTCATACAGACACTGGCTCTTTTTATGGGCGCAGCCCAGCCGCGCATGTGTTGCGTAGCAACGCATGCGCTGGTCGTCCTTATACTAAGTTCGCTTTTCAACATGGGCGCCGCCATCTTGAATTTGAGGGGCCGCCATCTTGGAAACGTCATTGCAAGTCAACTACAAAATGTTACTTTTCATATAGCTAACATAACAGTATTCATTGCTTGAAGACATTACATGGTTTATATACATTAAACAATAATCATTACTTAAATTATAAATATTGCCGACCTGACTCGGGTTGAGCACTACATGCCATTCCATAAAATTATGGAAATTACGTAAATCTGCACATTTTCGTTAGCCCCATCGCGAAAACAACATGACTCATCTCGTAAATATCTAAAATGCATGTTTGTCATATCACAAAATAAACTTTTCTTTAGTTTATTAAATTAGTAAAAGCACGTTCAGGTAAACTGTTAGGTTACGGTACGTCATATGTTGTACCCAAAGCGACGTCAAATTGGCACGCGCATTTCCCCGCGAAAGTTATTGACGTTTTGACAGCGACATAGCACATGCACAAAGCAAATCGCATAGCTGGGTGGTTCTCCCTTAAACGAGCAAATTGATGTCTCGTGTACAATTGTTCCATAAAAATATGATTGTGCCACAAACAAGACCTATTGTGGCGTTCCATTTCACTGATGAGCATGTGGCACACCGTTATGATATAACAGTATTGTAATATATCAACACATGCCTTTAGTTACATGATCAAAACAGCGAGAAAACACGAAAATCGCACTGTCTCATCGCCTAACTGCGAAATTTCATTTTATTCCTATTAAGTTATCTTACCTCTAATTGACAAACAACGTGCACTGTTATGTTATTTCTTGGACTCTTTATCTATTAATATCATTTATGATGCACGTTTTTCGTGGTTTGATGTAAATATTGACTCTGAAACATCGAAAATCGCCTGTCTCTAGAAATGTCCACACCGCGACATTATTTACAATATAGGCCATCCCGGTTCCATTTTAACTAAGGGCAACAACCTACCATACGGATAAGAAAGTTTTGCCTTTTGACAATTTGTTTTGAAGATTTTGGACAATATAAAGAATCGAAACACATGAAAAATGAGACGAAAATATGTGTACCCTCCAGCGAACCTTAATTAATGTCCACACCGCGACGCTATCAAAGGAACTAGAAAACATGTCGGGAGACTACCAAAATTGCTCAAATAGTACACATGGGGTGAAGAATCGTGAATAAAAACGAACGGACGCCTGACATAAACAGAAAATGAAAAAAAATGAAGAAAATATCAAAATTGTCCACACCGCGACATGTCCACACCGCGACGCAGAATAGCGTTACAGCCATCCACAGACACATTTCACGCTTAGAATATTTGGGTGGTTATGTTGTAAAATGGGTCAACACGATGTACATACACATATAGTTGTTATTGTATCCGGGGGGGGGGGGGTTGTGAGTGAGTTGGTGGGGGGGGGGGGTGTACTCAGAGAGAAGCAGATGACAATTTAAAAATCAATTGTTTCGGTACTTTTCAACAATCGTACTGCCTGTGGGACGATTTCCGGCTCGTGTGGTATAGCAAAGGCGTCAATGACACATTTTGGGCCATCGTAATATCTCACTGACAATTCTATCTGATTGAGCTCATCGAAAAACCCCTAAATACAAAATTTCAGTTCGATATCTTGAAACATGTAAGAGAAATCCATCGACATTGTTTTCTATTGTAAATTCTCTTTGCAATTTGGCGAACCCTTTGAGGAACAGAGTTTGATTGACGTATGTTCACGTTGTCTACATCAGAGGTCAAATGGAAACTGTTCAAACTGCCTTCGGATTATGTGAGCTTGACATCTGTGGAAACTTTCCCAATAAAAAAATCAACACCGTCTAGCAGGGAATCCACTTCAAATTTTCGTTTTTTCATAACTAGGGTCAGTTCCGCACTAAAAAAATATTGTCATTTTTTCAATCACACTTAAAATTTCTAAACAGCCACAACAGACTTCACCTTTAATGAATGGGCCTCTTGGCAAATGAAGTTTGTGGGAGAATGATTCCTTGAATTTTTGTCAACAGTTTACATTTAATTCATGCAACCAATCACAGCCCAGAGTGTTTTAACTGTGAAACTCTATACTCCTCCCGCAACCGCAGGGGGGAGCTGCCTATAGTATTTACACCAGTGTAACCTATATTCAAATGGCTGTATATCATAGACGACTCAACGTGCGGAGCTGCGCGATACGTCGTTTGGACGGATACACCATCGACTACTCCATGATGTACAAGTTGAATATATACACATAACGATAATTCAACTATTAAAGGGCACATGTCAACAAAGTGGCTCAATTTTGTTTGGTTTCCATTAATCATGATATTCGAATTAAACACAAGTTTTGGAGAAAGAGCGAATTTGACAATGACGTCGCCCTGATTCAACCCAAAAACGTCATTGGCACATGCCGTAATGAACGTCCTTGATTGACCTTGATCTTGCCCTATAATTTTGCCAACTGTCATTTTTGTGGTCACCAATATCTGTGCTACATACTCACTTAAAATTCATCGGCATGTGACATATTTAATTTTTTCAGAATTTTATGGACGAATTTGTTCATTTAAGGGAGAATCACCCATGGGTGGTTCTCCCTTAAACGAGCAAATTGATGTCTCGTGTACAATTGTTCCATAAAAATATGATTGTGCCACAAACAAGACCTATTGTGGCGTTCCATTTCACTGATGAGCATGTGGCACACCGTTATGATATAACAGTATTGTAATATATCAACACATGCCTTTAGTTACATGATCAAAACAGCGAGAAAACACGAAAATCGCACTGTCTCATCGCCTAACTGCGAAATTTCATTTTATTCCTATTAAGTTATCTTACCTCTAATTGACAAACAACGTGCACTGTTATGTTATTTCTTGGACTCTTTATCTATTAATATCATTTATGATGCACGTTTTTCGTGGTTTGATGTAAATATTGACTCTGAAACATCGAAAATCGCCTGTCTCTAGAAATGTCCACACCGCGACATTATTTACAATATAGGCCATCCCGGTTCCATTTTAACTAAGGGCAACAACCTACCATACGGATAAGAAAGTTTTGCCTTTTGACAATTTGTTTTGAAGATTTTGGACAATATAAAGAATCGAAACACATGAAAAATGAGACGAAAATATGTGTACCCTCCAGCGAACCTTAATTAATGTCCACACCGCGACGCTATCAAAGGAACTAGAAAACATGTCGGGAGACTACCAAAATTGCTCAAATAGTACACATGGGGTGAAGAATCGTGAATAAAAACGAACGGACGCCTGACATAAACAGAAAATGAAAAAAAATGAAGAAAATATCAAAATTGTCCACACCGCGACATGTCCACACCGCGACGCAGAATAGCGTTACAGCCATCCACAGACACATTTCACGCTTAGAATATTTGGGTGGTTATGTTGTAAAATGGGTCAACACGATGTACATACACATATAGTTGTTATTGTATCCGGGGGGGGGGGGTTGTGAGTGAGTTGGTGGGGGGGGTGTACTCAGAGAGAAGCAGATGACAATTTAAAAATCAATTGTTTCGGTACTTTTCAACAATCGTACTGCCTGTGGGACGATTTCCGGCTCGTGTGGTATAGCAAAGGCGTCAATGACACATTTTGGGCCATCGTAATATCTCACTGACAATTCTATCTGATTGAGCTCATCGAAAAACCCCTAAATACAAAATTTCAGTTCGATATCTTGAAACATGTAAGAGAAATCCATCGACATTGTTTTCTATTGTAAATTCTCTTTGCAATTTGGCGAACCCTTTGAGGAACAGAGTTTGATTGACGTATGTTCACGTTGTCTACATCAGAGGTCAAATGGAAACTGTTCAAACTGCCTTCGGATTATGTGAGCTTGACATCTGTGGAAACTTTCCCAATAAAAAAATCAACACCGTCTAGCAGGGAATCCACTTCAAATTTTCGTTTTTTCATAACTAGGGTCAGTTCCGCACTAAAAAAATATTGTCATTTTTTCAATCACACTTAAAATTTCTAAACAGCCACAACAGACTTCACCTTTAATGAATGGGCCTCTTGGCAAATGAAGTTTGTGGGAGAATGATTCCTTGAATTTTTGTCAACAGTTTACATTTAATTCATGCAACCAATCACAGCCCAGAGTGTTTTAACTGTGAAACTCTATACTCCTCCCGCAACCGCAGGGGGGAGCTGCCTATAGTATTTACACCAGTGTAACCTATATTCAAATGGCTGTATATCATAGACGACTCAACGTGCGGAGCTGCGCGATACGTCGTTTGGACGGATACACCATCGACTACTCCATGATGTACAAGTTGAATATATACACATAACGATAATTCAACTATTAAAGGGCACATGTCAACAAAGTGGCTCAATTTTGTTTGGTTTCCATTAATCATGATATTCGAATTAAACACAAGTTTTGGAGAAAGAGCGAATTTGACAATGACGTCGCCCTGATTCAACCCAAAAACGTCATTGGCACATGCCGTAATGAACGTCCTTGATTGACCTTGATCTTGCCCTATAATTTTGCCAACTGTCATTTTTGTGGTCACCAATATCTGTGCTACATACTCACTTAAAATTCATCGGCATGTGACATATTTAATTTTTTCAGAATTTTATGGACGAATTTGTTCATTTAAGGGAGAATCACCCATGGGTGGTTCTCCCTTAAACGAGCAAATTGATGTCTCGTGTACAATTGTTCCATAAAAATATGATTGTGCCACAAACAAGACCTATTGTGGCGTTCCATTTCACTGATGAGCATGTGGCACACCGTTATGATATAACAGTATTGTAATATATCAACACATGCCTTTAGTTACATGATCAAAACAGCGAGAAAACACGAAAATCGCACTGTCTCATCGCCTAACTGCGAAATTTCATTTTATTCCTATTAAGTTATCTTACCTCTAATTGACAAACAACGTGCACTGTTATGTTATTTCTTGGACTCTTTATCTATTAATATCATTTATGATGCACGTTTTTCGTGGTTTGATGTAAATATTGACTCTGAAACATCGAAAATCGCCTGTCTCTAGAAATGTCCACACCGCGACATTATTTACAATATAGGCCATCCCGGTTCCATTTTAACTAAGGGCAACAACCTACCATACGGATAAGAAAGTTTTGCCTTTTGACAATTTGTTTTGAAGATTTTGGACAATATAAAGAATCGAAACACATGAAAAATGAGACGAAAATATGTGTACCCTCCAGCGAACCTTAATTAATGTCCACACCGCGACGCTATCAAAGGAACTAGAAAACATGTCGGGAGACTACCAAAATTGCTCAAATAGTACACATGGGGTGAAGAATCGTGAATAAAAACGAACGGACGCCTGACATAAACAGAAAATGAAAAAAAATGAAGAAAATATCAAAATTGTCCACACCGCGACATGTCCACACCGCGACGCAGAATAGCGTTACAGCCATCCACAGACACATTTCACGCTTAGAATATTTGGGTGGTTATGTTGTAAAATGGGTCAACACGATGTACATACACATATAGTTGTTATTGTATCCGGGGGGGGGGGGTTGTGAGTGAGTTGGTGGGGGGGGGGGGTGTACTCAGAGAGAAGCAGATGACAATTTAAAAATCAATTGTTTCGGTACTTTTCAACAATCGTACTGCCTGTGGGACGATTTCCGGCTCGTGTGGTATAGCAAAGGCGTCAATGACACATTTTGGGCCATCGTAATATCTCACTGACAATTCTATCTGATTGAGCTCATCGAAAAACCCCTAAATACAAAATTTCAGTTCGATATCTTGAAACATGTAAGAGAAATCCATCGACATTGTTTTCTATTGTAAATTCTCTTTGCAATTTGGCGAACCCTTTGAGGAACAGAGTTTGATTGACGTATGTTCACGTTGTCTACATCAGAGGTCAAATGGAAACTGTTCAAACTGCCTTCGGATTATGTGAGCTTGACATCTGTGGAAACTTTCCCAATAAAAAAATCAACACCGTCTAGCAGGGAATCCACTTCAAATTTTCGTTTTTTCATAACTAGGGTCAGTTCCGCACTAAAAAAATATTGTCATTTTTTCAATCACACTTAAAATTTCTAAACAGCCACAACAGACTTCACCTTTAATGAATGGGCCTCTTGGCAAATGAAGTTTGTGGGAGAATGATTCCTTGAATTTTTGTCAACAGTTTACATTTAATTCATGCAACCAATCACAGCCCAGAGTGTTTTAACTGTGAAACTATATACTCCTCCCGCAACCGCAGGGGGGAGCTGCCTATAGTATTTACACCAGTGTAACCTATATTCAAATGGCTGTATATCATAGACGACTCAACGTGCGGAGCTGCGCGATACGTCGTTTGGACGGATACACCATCGACTACTCCATGATGTACAAGTTGAATATATACACATAACGATAATTCAACTATTAAAGGGCACATGTCAACAAAGTGGCTCAATTTTGTTTGGTTTCCATTAATCATGATATTCGAATTAAACACAAGTTTTGGAGAAAGAGCGAATTTGACAATGACGTCGCCCTGATTCAACCCAAAAACGTCATTGGCACATGCCGTAATGAACGTCCTTGATTGACCTTGATCTTGCCCTATAATTTTGCCAACTGTCATTTTTGTGGTCACCAATATCTGTGCTACATACTCACTTAAAATTCATCGGCATGTGACATATTTAATTTTTTCAGAATTTTATGGACGAATTTGTTCATTTAAGGGAGAATCACCCATGGGTGGTTCTCCCTTAAACGAGCAAATTGATGTCTCGTGTACAATTGTTCCATAAAAATATGATTGTGCCACAAACAAGACCTATTGTGGCGTTCCATTTCACTGATGAGCATGTGGCACACCGTTATGATATAACAGTATTGTAATATATCAACACATGCCTTTAGTTACATGATCAAAACAGCGAGAAAACACGAAAATCGCACTGTCTCATCGCCTAACTGCGAAATTTCATTTTATTCCTATTAAGTTATCTTACCTCTAATTGACAAACAACGTGCACTGTTATGTTATTTCTTGGACTCTTTATCTATTAATATCATTTATGATGCACGTTTTTCGTGGTTTGATGTAAATATTGACTCTGAAACATCGAAAATCGCCTGTCTCTAGAAATGTCCACACCGCGACATTATTTACAATATAGGCCATCCCGGTTCCATTTTAACTAAGGGCAACAACCTACCATACGGATAAGAAAGTTTTGCCTTTTGACAATTTGTTTTGAAGATTTTGGACAATATAAAGAATCGAAACACATGAAAAATGAGACGAAAATATGTGTACCCTCCAGCGAACCTTAATTAATGTCCACACCGCGACGCTATCAAAGGAACTAGAAAACATGTCGGGAGACTACCAAAATTGCTCAAATAGTACACATGGGGTGAAGAATCGTGAATAAAAACGAACGGACGCCTGACATAAACAGAAAATGAAAAAAAATGAAGAAAATATCAAAATTGTCCACACCGCGACATGTCCACACCGCGACGCAGAATAGCGTTACAGCCATCCACAGACACATTTCACGCTTAGAATATTTGGGTAGTTATGTTGTAAAATGGGTCAACACGATGTACATACACATATAGTTGTTATTGTATCCGGGGGGGGGGGGGGTTGTGAGTGAGTTGGTGGGGGGGGGGGTGTACTCAGAGAGAAGCAGATGACAATTTAAAAATCAATTGTTTCGGTACTTTTCAACAATCGTACTGCCTGTGGGACGATTTCCGGCTCGTGTGGTATAGCAAAGGCGTCAATGACACATTTTGGGCCATCGTAATATCTCACTGACAATTCTATCTGATTGAGCTCATCGAAAAACCCCTAAATACAAAATTTCAGTTCGATATCTTGAAACATGTAAGAGAAATCCATCGACATTGTTTTCTATTGTAAATTCTCTTTGCAATTTGGCGAACCCTTTGAGGAACAGAGTTTGATTGACGTATGTTCACGTTGTCTACATCAGAGGTCAAATGGAAACTGTTCAAACTGCCTTCGGATTATGTGAGCTTGACATCTGTGGAAACTTTCCCAATAAAAAAATCAACACCGTCTAGCAGGGAATCCACTTCAAATTTTCGTTTTTTCATAACTAGGGTCAGTTCCGCACTAAAAAAATATTGTCATTTTTTCAATCACACTTAAAATTTCTAAACAGCCACAACAGACTTCACCTTTAATGAATGGGCCTCTTGGCAAATGAAGTTTGTGGGAGAATGATTCCTTGAATTTTTGTCAACAGTTTACATTTAATTCATGCAACCAATCACAGCCCAGAGTGTTTTAACTGTGAAACTCTATACTCCTCCCGCAACCGCAGGGGGGAGCTGCCTATAGTATTTACACCAGTGTAACCTATATTCAAATGGCTGTATATCATAGACGACTCAACGTGCGGAGCTGCGCGATACGTCGTTTGGACGGATACACCATCGACTACTCCATGATGTACAAGTTGAATATATACACATAACGATAATTCAACTATTAAAGGGCACATGTCAACAAAGTGGCTCAATTTTGTTTGGTTTCCATTAATCATGATATTCGAATTAAACACAAGTTTTGGAGAAAGAGCGAATTTGACAATGACGTCGCCCTGATTCAACCCAAAAACGTCATTGGCACATGCCGTAATGAACGTCCTTGATTGACCTTGATCTTGCCCTATAATTTTGCCAACTGTCATTTTTGTGGTCACCAATATCTGTGCTACATACTCACTTAAAATTCATCGGCATGTGACATATTTAATTTTTTCAGAATTTTATGGACGAATTTGTTCATTTAAGGGAGAATCACCCATGGGTGGTTCTCCCTTAAACGAGCAAATTGATGTCTCGTGTACAATTGTTCCATAAAAATATGATTGTGCCACAAACAAGACCTATTGTGGCGTTCCATTTCACTGATGAGCATGTGGCACACCGTTATGATATAACAGTATTGTAATATATCAACACATGCCTTTAGTTACATGATCAAAACAGCGAGAAAACACGAAAATCGCACTGTCTCATCGCCTAACTGCGAAATTTCATTTTATTCCTATTAAGTTATCTTACCTCTAATTGACAAACAACGTGCACTGTTATGTTATTTCTTGGACTCTTTATCTATTAATATCATTTATGATGCACGTTTTTCGTGGTTTGATGTAAATATTGACTCTGAAACATCGAAAATCGCCTGTCTCTAGAAATGTCCACACCGCGACATTATTTACAATATAGGCCATCCCGGTTCCATTTTAACTAAGGGCAACAACCTACCATACGGATAAGAAAGTTTTGCCTTTTGACAATTTGTTTTGAAGATTTTGGACAATATAAAGAATCGAAACACATGAAAAATGAGACGAAAATATGTGTACCCTCCAGCGAACCTTAATTAATGTCCACACCGCGACGCTATCAAAGGAACTAGAAAACATGTCGGGAGACTACCAAAATTGCTCAAATAGTACACATGGGGTGAAGAATCGTGAATAAAAACGAACGGACGCCTGACATAAACAGAAAATGAAAAAAAATGAAGAAAATATCAAAATTGTCCACACCGCGACATGTCCACACCGCGACGCAGAATAGCGTTACAGCCATCCACAGACACATTTCACGCTTAGAATATTTGGGTGGTTATGTTGTAAAATGGGTCAACACGATGTACATACACATATAGTTGTTATTGTATCCGGGGGGGGGGGTTGTGAGTGAGTTGGTGGGGGGGGGGGTGTACTCAGAGAGAAGCAGATGACAATTTAAAAATCAATTGTTTCGGTACTTTTCAACAATCGTACTGCCTGTGGGACGATTTCCGGCTCGTGTGGTATAGCAAAGGCGTCAATGACACATTTTGGGCCATCGTAATATCTCACTGACAATTCTATCTGATTGAGCTCATCGAAAAACCCCTAAATACAAAATTTCAGTTCGATATCTTGAAACATGTAAGAGAAATCCATCGACATTGTTTTCTATTGTAAATTCTCTTTGCAATTTGGCGAACCCTTTGAGGAACAGAGTTTGATTGACGTATGTTCACGTTGTCTACATCAGAGGTCAAATGGAAACTGTTCAAACTGCCTTCGGATTATGTGAGCTTGACATCTGTGGAAACTTTCCCAATAAAAAAATCAACACCGTCTAGCAGGGAATCCACTTCAAATTTTCGTTTTTTCATAACTAGGGTCAGTTCCGCACTAAAAAAATATTGTCATTTTTTCAATCACACTTAAAATTTCTAAACAGCCACAACAGACTTCACCTTTAATGAATGGGCCTCTTGGCAAATGAAGTTTGTGGGAGAATGATTCCTTGAATTTTTGTCAACAGTTTACATTTAATTCATGCAACCAATCACAGCCCAGAGTGTTTTAACTGTGAAACTATATACTCCTCCCGCAACCGCAGGGGGGAGCTGCCTATAGTATTTACACCAGTGTAACCTATATTCAAATGGCTGTATATCATAGACGACTCAACGTGCGGAGCTGCGCGATACGTCGTTTGGACGGATACACCATCGACTACTCCATGATGTACAAGTTGAATATATACACATAACGATAATTCAACTATTAAAGGGCACATGTCAACAAAGTGGCTCAATTTTGTTTGGTTTCCATTAATCATGATATTCGAATTAAACACAAGTTTTGGAGAAAGAGCGAATTTGACAATGACGTCGCCCTGATTCAACCCAAAAACGTCATTGGCACATGCCGTAATGAACGTCCTTGATTGACCTTGATCTTGCCCTATAATTTTGCCAACTGTCATTTTTGTGGTCACCAATATCTGTGCTACATACTCACTTAAAATTCATCGGCATGTGACATATTTAATTTTTTCAGAATTTTATGGACGAATTTGTTCATTTAAGGGAGAATCACCCATGGGTGGTTCTCCCTTAAACGAGCAAATTGATGTCTCGTGTACAATTGTTCCATAAAAATATGATTGTGCCACAAACAAGACCTATTGTGGCGTTCCATTTCACTGATGAGCATGTGGCACACCGTTATGATATAACAGTATTGTAATATATCAACACATGCCTTTAGTTACATGATCAAAACAGCGAGAAAACACGAAAATCGCACTGTCTCATCGCCTAACTGCGAAATTTCATTTTATTCCTATTAAGTTATCTTACCTCTAATTGACAAACAACGTGCACTGTTATGTTATTTCTTGGACTCTTTATCTATTAATATCATTTATGATGCACGTTTTTCGTGGTTTGATGTAAATATTGACTCTGAAACATCGAAAATCGCCTGTCTCTAGAAATGTCCACACCGCGACATTATTTACAATATAGGCCATCCCGGTTCCATTTTAACTAAGGGCAACAACCTACCATACGGATAAGAAAGTTTTGCCTTTTGACAATTTGTTTTGAAGATTTTGGACAATATAAAGAATCGAAACACATGAAAAATGAGACGAAAATATGTGTACCCTCCAGCGAACCTTAATTAATGTCCACACCGCGACGCTATCAAAGGAACTAGAAAACATGTCGGGAGACTACCAAAATTGCTCAAATAGTACACATGGGGTGAAGAATCGTGAATAAAAACGAACGGACGCCTGACATAAACAGAAAATGAAAAAAAATGAAGAAAATATCAAAATTGTCCACACCGCGACATGTCCACACCGCGACGCAGAATAGCGTTACAGCCATCCACAGACACATTTCACGCTTAGAATATTTGGGTGGTTATGTTGTAAAATGGGTCAACACGATGTACATACACATATAGTTGTTATTGTATCCGGGGGGGGGGGGTTGTGAGTGAGTTGGTGGGGGGGGGGGTGTACTCAGAGAGAAGCAGATGACAATTTAAAAATCAATTGTTTCGGTACTTTTCAACAATCGTACTGCCTGTGGGACGATTTCCGGCTCGTGTGGTATAGCAAAGGCGTCAATGACACATTTTGGGCCATCGTAATATCTCACTGACAATTCTATCTGATTGAGCTCATCGAAAAACCCCTAAATACAAAATTTCAGTTCGATATCTTGAAACATGTAAGAGAAATCCATCGACATTGTTTTCTATTGTAAATTCTCTTTGCAATTTGGCGAACCCTTTGAGGAACAGAGTTTGATTGACGTATGTTCACGTTGTCTACATCAGAGGTCAAATGGAAACTGTTCAAACTGCCTTCGGATTATGTGAGCTTGACATCTGTGGAAACTTTCCCAATAAAAAAATCAACACCGTCTAGCAGGGAATCCACTTCAAATTTTCGTTTTTTCATAACTAGGGTCAGTTCCGCACTAAAAAAATATTGTCATTTTTTCAATCACACTTAAAATTTCTAAACAGCCACAACAGACTTCACCTTTAATGAATGGGCCTCTTGGCAAATGAAGTTTGTGGGAGAATGATTCCTTGAATTTTTGTCAACAGTTTACATTTAATTCATGCAACCAATCACAGCCCAGAGTGTTTTAACTGTGAAACTCTATACTCCTCCCGCAACCGCAGGGGGGAGCTGCCTATAGTATTTACACCAGTGTAACCTATATTCAAATGGCTGTATATCATAGACGACTCAACGTGCGGAGCTGCGCGATACGTCGTTTGGACGGATACACCATCGACTACTCCATGATGTACAAGTTGAATATATACACATAACGATAATTCAACTATTAAAGGGCACATGTCAACAAAGTGGCTCAATTTTGTTTGGTTTCCATTAATCATGATATTCGAATTAAACACAAGTTTTGGAGAAAGAGCGAATTTGACAATGACGTCGCCCTGATTCAACCCAAAAACGTCATTGGCACATGCCGTAATGAACGTCCTTGATTGACCTTGATCTTGCCCTATAATTTTGCCAACTGTCATTTTTGTGGTCACCAATATCTGTGCTACATACTCACTTAAAATTCATCGGCATGTGACATATTTAATTTTTTCAGAATTTTATGGACGAATTTGTTCATTTAAGGGAGAATCACCCATGGGTGGTTCTCCCTTAAACGAGCAAATTGATGTCTCGTGTACAATTGTTCCATAAAAATATGATTGTGCCACAAACAAGACCTATTGTGGCGTTCCATTTCACTGATGAGCATGTGGCACACCGTTATGATATAACAGTATTGTAATATATCAACACATGCCTTTAGTTACATGATCAAAACAGCGAGAAAACACGAAAATCGCACTGTCTCATCGCCTAACTGCGAAATTTCATTTTATTCCTATTAAGTTATCTTACCTCTAATTGACAAACAACGTGCACTGTTATGTTATTTCTTGGACTCTTTATCTATTAATATCATTTATGATGCACGTTTTTCGTGGTTTGATGTAAATATTGACTCTGAAACATCGAAAATCGCCTGTCTCTAGAAATGTCCACACCGCGACATTATTTACAATATAGGCCATCCCGGTTCCATTTTAACTAAGGGCAACAACCTACCATACGGATAAGAAAGTTTTGCCTTTTGACAATTTGTTTTGAAGATTTTGGACAATATAAAGAATCGAAACACATGAAAAATGAGACGAAAATATGTGTACCCTCCAGCGAACCTTAATTAATGTCCACACCGCGACGCTATCAAAGGAACTAGAAAACATGTCGGGAGACTACCAAAATTGCTCAAATAGTACACATGGGGTGAAGAATCGTGAATAAAAACGAACGGACGCCTGACATAAACAGAAAATGAAAAAAAATGAAGAAAATATCAAAATTGTCCACACCGCGACATGTCCACACCGCGACGCAGAATAGCGTTACAGCCATCCACAGACACATTTCACGCTTAGAATATTTGGGTGGTTATGTTGTAAAATGGGTCAACACGATGTACATACACATATAGTTGTTATTGTATCCGGGGGGGGGGGGGGTTGTGAGTGAGTTGGTGGGGGGGGGGGTGTACTCAGAGAGAAGCAGATGACAATTTAAAAATCAATTGTTTCGGTACTTTTCAACAATCGTACTGCCTGTGGGACGATTTCCGGCTCGTGTGGTATAGCAAAGGCGTCAATGACACATTTTGGGCCATCGTAATATCTCACTGACAATTCTATCTGATTGAGCTCATCGAAAAACCCCTAAATACAAAATTTCAGTTCGATATCTTGAAACATGTAAGAGAAATCCATCGACATTGTTTTCTATTGTAAATTCTCTTTGCAATTTGGCGAACCCTTTGAGGAACAGAGTTTGATTGACGTATGTTCACGTTGTCTACATCAGAGGTCAAATGGAAACTGTTCAAACTGCCTTCGGATTATGTGAGCTTGACATCTGTGGAAACTTTCCCAATAAAAAAATCAACACCGTCTAGCAGGGAATCCACTTCAAATTTTCGTTTTTTCATAACTAGGGTCAGTTCCGCACTAAAAAAATATTGTCATTTTTTCAATCACACTTAAAATTTCTAAACAGCCACAACAGACTTCACCTTTAATGAATGGGCCTCTTGGCAAATGAAGTTTGTGGGAGAATGATTCCTTGAATTTTTGTCAACAGTTTACATTTAATTCATGCAACCAATCACAGCCCAGAGTGTTTTAACTGTGAAACTCTATACTCCTCCCGCAACCGCAGGGGGGAGCTGCCTATAGTATTTACACCAGTGTAACCTATATTCAAATGGCTGTATATCATAGACGACTCAACGTGCGGAGCTGCGCGATACGTCGTTTGGACGGATACACCATCGACTACTCCATGATGTACAAGTTGAATATATACACATAACGATAATTCAACTATTAAAGGGCACATGTCAACAAAGTGGCTCAATTTTGTTTGGTTTCCATTAATCATGATATTCGAATTAAACACAAGTTTTGGAGAAAGAGCGAATTTGACAATGACGTCGCCCTGATTCAACCCAAAAACGTCATTGGCACATGCCGTAATGAACGTCCTTGATTGACCTTGATCTTGCCCTATAATTTTGCCAACTGTCATTTTTGTGGTCACCAATATCTGTGCTACATACTCACTTAAAATTCATCGGCATGTGACATATTTAATTTTTTCAGAATTTTATGGACGAATTTGTTCATTTAAGGGAGAATCACCCATGGGTGGTTCTCCCTTAAACGAGCAAATTGATGTCTCGTGTACAATTGTTCCATAAAAATATGATTGTGCCACAAACAAGACCTATTGTGGCGTTCCATTTCACTGATGAGCATGTGGCACACCGTTATGATATAACAGTATTGTAATATATCAACACATGCCTTTAGTTACATGATCAAAACAGCGAGAAAACACGAAAATCGCACTGTCTCATCGCCTAACTGCGAAATTTCATTTTATTCCTATTAAGTTATCTTACCTCTAATTGACAAACAACGTGCACTGTTATGTTATTTCTTGGACTCTTTATCTATTAATATCATTTATGATGCACGTTTTTCGTGGTTTGATGTAAATATTGACTCTGAAACATCGAAAATCGCCTGTCTCTAGAAATGTCCACACCGCGACATTATTTACAATATAGGCCATCCCGGTTCCATTTTAACTAAGGGCAACAACCTACCATACGGATAAGAAAGTTTTGCCTTTTGACAATTTGTTTTGAAGATTTTGGACAATATAAAGAATCGAAACACATGAAAAATGAGACGAAAATATGTGTACCCTCCAGCGAACCTTAATTAATGTCCACACCGCGACGCTATCAAAGGAACTAGAAAACATGTCGGGAGACTACCAAAATTGCTCAAATAGTACACATGGGGTGAAGAATCGTGAATAAAAACGAACGGACGCCTGACATAAACAGAAAATGAAAAAAAATGAAGAAAATATCAAAATTGTCCACACCGCGACATGTCCACACCGCGACGCAGAATAGCGTTACAGCCATCCACAGACACATTTCACGCTTAGAATATTTGGGTGGTTATGTTGTAAAATGGGTCAACACGATGTACATACACATATAGTTGTTATTGTATCCGGGGGGGGGGGGGGTTGTGAGTGAGTTGGTGGGGGGGGGGGTGTACTCAGAGAGAAGCAGATGACAATTTAAAAATCAATTGTTTCGGTACTTTTCAACAATCGTACTGCCTGTGGGACGATTTCCGGCTCGTGTGGTATAGCAAAGGCGTCAATGACACATTTTGGGCCATCGTAATATCTCACTGACAATTCTATCTGATTGAGCTCATCGAAAAACCCCTAAATACAAAATTTCAGTTCGATATCTTGAAACATGTAAGAGAAATCCATCGACATTGTTTTCTATTGTAAATTCTCTTTGCAATTTGGCGAACCCTTTGAGGAACAGAGTTTGATTGACGTATGTTCACGTTGTCTACATCAGAGGTCAAATGGAAACTGTTCAAACTGCCTTCGGATTATGTGAGCTTGACATCTGTGGAAACTTTCCCAATAAAAAAATCAACACCGTCTAGCAGGGAATCCACTTCAAATTTTCGTTTTTTCATAACTAGGGTCAGTTCCGCACTAAAAAAATATTGTCATTTTTTCAATCACACTTAAAATTTCTAAACAGCCACAACAGACTTCACCTTTAATGAATGGGCCTCTTGGCAAATGAAGTTTGTGGGAGAATGATTCCTTGAATTTTTGTCAACAGTTTACATTTAATTCATGCAACCAATCACAGCCCAGAGTGTTTTAACTGTGAAACTCTATACTCCTCCCGCAACCGCAGGGGGGAGCTGCCTATAGTATTTACACCAGTGTAACCTATATTCAAATGGCTGTATATCATAGACGACTCAACGTGCGGAGCTGCGCGATACGTCGTTTGGACGGATACACCATCGACTACTCCATGATGTACAAGTTGAATATATACACATAACGATAATTCAACTATTAAAGGGCACATGTCAACAAAGTGGCTCAATTTTGTTTGGTTTCCATTAATCATGATATTCGAATTAAACACAAGTTTTGGAGAAAGAGCGAATTTGACAATGACGTCGCCCTGATTCAACCCAAAAACGTCATTGGCACATGCCGTAATGAACGTCCTTGATTCCTTGATCTTGCCCTATAATTTTGCCAACTGTCATTTTTGTGGTCACCAATATCTGTGCTACATACTCACTTAAAATTCATCGGCATGTGACATATTTAATTTTTTCAGAATTTTATGGACGAATTTGTTCATTTAAGGGAGAATCACCCATGGGTGGTTCTCCCTTAAACGAGCAAATTGATGTCTCGTGTACAATTGTTCCATAAAAATATGATTGTGCCACAAACAAGACCTATTGTGGCGTTCCATTTCACTGATGAGCATGTGGCACACCGTTATGATATAACAGTATTGTAATATATCAACACATGCCTTTAGTTACATGATCAAAACAGCGAGAAAACACGAAAATCGCACTGTCTCATCGCCTAACTGCGAAATTTCATTTTATTCCTATTAAGTTATCTTACCTCTAATTGACAAACAACGTGCACTGTTATGTTATTTCTTGGACTCTTTATCTATTAATATCATTTATGATGCACGTTTTTCGTGGTTTGATGTAAATATTGACTCTGAAACATCGAAAATCGCCTGTCTCTAGAAATGTCCACACCGCGACATTATTTACAATATAGGCCATCCCGGTTCCATTTTAACTAAGGGCAACAACCTACCATACGGATAAGAAAGTTTTGCCTTTTGACAATTTGTTTTGAAGATTTTGGACAATATAAAGAATCGAAACACATGAAAAATGAGACGAAAATATGTGTACCCTCCAGCGAACCTTAATTAATGTCCACACCGCGACGCTATCAAAGGAACTAGAAAACATGTCGGGAGACTACCAAAATTGCTCAAATAGTACACATGGGGTGAAGAATCGTGAATAAAAACGAACGGACGCCTGACATAAACAGAAAATGAAAAAAAATGAAGAAAATATCAAAATTGTCCACACCGCGACATGTCCACACCGCGACGCAGAATAGCGTTACAGCCATCCACAGACACATTTCACGCTTAGAATATTTGGGTGGTTATGTTGTAAAATGGGTCAACACGATGTACATACACATATAGTTGTTATTGTATCCGGGGGGGGGGGGGGTTGTGAGTGAGTTGGTGGGGGGGGGGGTGTACTCAGAGAGAAGCAGATGACAATTTAAAAATCAATTGTTTCGGTACTTTTCAACAATCGTACTGCCTGTGGGACGATTTCCGGCTCGTGTGGTATAGCAAAGGCGTCAATGACACATTTTGGGCCATCGTAATATCTCACTGACAATTCTATCTGATTGAGCTCATCGAAAAACCCCTAAATACAAAATTTCAGTTCGATATCTTGAAACATGTAAGAGAAATCCATCGACATTGTTTTCTATTGTAAATTCTCTTTGCAATTTGGCGAACCCTTTGAGGAACAGAGTTTGATTGACGTATGTTCACGTTGTCTACATCAGAGGTCAAATGGAAACTGTTCAAACTGCCTTCGGATTATGTGAGCTTGACATCTGTGGAAACTTTCCCAATAAAAAAATCAACACCGTCTAGCAGGGAATCCACTTCAAATTTTCGTTTTTTCATAACTAGGGTCAGTTCCGCACTAAAAAAATATTGTCATTTTTTCAATCACACTTAAAATTTCTAAACAGCCACAACAGACTTCACCTTTAATGAATGGGCCTCTTGGCAAATGAAGTTTGTGGGAGAATGATTCCTTGAATTTTTGTCAACAGTTTACATTTAATTCATGCAACCAATCACAGCCCAGAGTGTTTTAACTGTGAAACTCTATACTCCTCCCGCAACCGCAGGGGGGAGCTGCCTATAGTATTTACACCAGTGTAACCTATATTCAAATGGCTGTATATCATAGACGACTCAACGTGCGGAGCTGCGCGATACGTCGTTTGGACGGATACACCATCGACTACTCCATGATGTACAAGTTGAATATATACACATAACGATAATTCAACTATTAAAGGGCACATGTCAACAAAGTGGCTCAATTTTGTTTGGTTTCCATTAATCATGATATTCGAATTAAACACAAGTTTTGGAGAAAGAGCGAATTTGACAATGACGTCGCCCTGATTCAACCCAAAAACGTCATTGGCACATGCCGTAATGAACGTCCTTGATTGACCTTGATCTTGCCCTATAATTTTGCCAACTGTCATTTTTGTGGTCACCAATATCTGTGCTACATACTCACTTAAAATTCATCGGCATGTGACATATTTAATTTTTTCAGAATTTTATGGACGAATTTGTTCATTTAAGGGAGAATCACCCATGGGTGGTTCTCCCTTAAACGAGCAAATTGATGTCTCGTGTACAATTGTTCCATAAAAATATGATTGTGCCACAAACAAGACCTATTGTGGCGTTCCATTTCACTGATGAGCATGTGGCACACCGTTATGATATAACAGTATTGTAATATATCAACACATGCCTTTAGTTACATGATCAAAACAGCGAGAAAACACGAAAATCGCACTGTCTCATCGCCTAACTGCGAAATTTCATTTTATTCCTATTAAGTTATCTTACCTCTAATTGACAAACAACGTGCACTGTTATGTTATTTCTTGGACTCTTTATCTATTAATATCATTTATGATGCACGTTTTTCGTGGTTTGATGTAAATATTGACTCTGAAACATCGAAAATCGCCTGTCTCTAGAAATGTCCACACCGCGACATTATTTACAATATAGGCCATCCCGGTTCCATTTTAACTAAGGGCAACAACCTACCATACGGATAAGAAAGTTTTGCCTTTTGACAATTTGTTTTGAAGATTTTGGACAATATAAAGAATCGAAACACATGAAAAATGAGACGAAAATATGTGTACCCTCCAGCGAACCTTAATTAATGTCCACACCGCGACGCTATCAAAGGAACTAGAAAACATGTCGGGAGACTACCAAAATTGCTCAAATAGTACACATGGGGTGAAGAATCGTGAATAAAAACGAACGGACGCCTGACATAAACAGAAAATGAAAAAAAATGAAGAAAATATCAAAATTGTCCACACCGCGACATGTCCACACCGCGACGCAGAATAGCGTTACAGCCATCCACAGACACATTTCACGCTTAGAATATTTGGGTGGTTATGTTGTAAAATGGGTCAACACGATGTACATACACATATAGTTGTTATTGTATCCGGGGGGGGGGGGGGGTTGTGAGTGAGTTGGTGGGGGGGGGGGTGTACTCAGAGAGAAGCAGATGACAATTTAAAAATCAATTGTTTCGGTACTTTTCAACAATCGTACTGCCTGTGGGACGATTTCCGGCTCGTGTGGTATAGCAAAGGCGTCAATGACACATTTTGGGCCATCGTAATATCTCACTGACAATTCTATCTGATTGAGCTCATCGAAAAACCCCTAAATACAAAATTTCAGTTCGATATCTTGAAACATGTAAGAGAAATCCATCGACATTGTTTTCTATTGTAAATTCTCTTTGCAATTTGGCGAACCCTTTGAGGAACAGAGTTTGATTGACGTATGTTCACGTTGTCTACATCAGAGGTCAAATGGAAACTGTTCAAACTGCCTTCGGATTATGTGAGCTTGACATCTGTGGAAACTTTCCCAATAAAAAAATCAACACCGTCTAGCAGGGAATCCACTTCAAATTTTCGTTTTTTCATAACTAGGGTCAGTTCCGCACTAAAAAAATATTGTCATTTTTTCAATCACACTTAAAATTTCTAAACAGCCACAACAGACTTCACCTTTAATGAATGGGCCTCTTGGCAAATGAAGTTTGTGGGAGAATGATTCCTTGAATTTTTGTCAACAGTTTACATTTAATTCATGCAACCAATCACAGCCCAGAGTGTTTTAACTGTGAAACTCTATACTCCTCCCGCAACCGCAGGGGGGAGCTGCCTATAGTATTTACACCAGTGTAACCTATATTCAAATGGCTGTATATCATAGACGACTCAACGTGCGGAGCTGCGCGATACGTCGTTTGGACGGATACACCATCGACTACTCCATGATGTACAAGTTGAATATATACACATAACGATAATTCAACTATTAAAGGGCACATGTCAACAAAGTGGCTCAATTTTGTTTGGTTTCCATTAATCATGATATTCGAATTAAACACAAGTTTTGGAGAAAGAGCGAATTTGACAATGACGTCGCCCTGATTCAACCCAAAAACGTCATTGGCACATGCCGTAATGAACGTCCTTGATTGACCTTGATCTTGCCCTATAATTTTGCCAACTGTCATTTTTGTGGTCACCAATATCTGTGCTACATACTCACTTAAAATTCATCGGCATGTGACATATTTAATTTTTTCAGAATTTTATGGACGAATTTGTTCATTTAAGGGAGAATCACCCATGGGTGGTTCTCCCTTAAACGAGCAAATTGATGTCTCGTGTACAATTGTTCCATAAAAATATGATTGTGCCACAAACAAGACCTATTGTGGCGTTCCATTTCACTGATGAGCATGTGGCACACCGTTATGATATAACAGTATTGTAATATATCAACACATGCCTTTAGTTACATGATCAAAACAGCGAGAAAACACGAAAATCGCACTGTCTCATCGCCTAACTGCGAAATTTCATTTTATTCCTATTAAGTTATCTTACCTCTAATTGACAAACAACGTGCACTGTTATGTTATTTCTTGGACTCTTTATCTATTAATATCATTTATGATGCACGTTTTTCGTGGTTTGATGTAAATATTGACTCTGAAACATCGAAAATCGCCTGTCTCTAGAAATGTCCACACCGCGACATTATTTACAATATAGGCCATCCCGGTTCCATTTTAACTAAGGGCAACAACCTACCATACGGATAAGAAAGTTTTGCCTTTTGACAATTTGTTTTGAAGATTTTGGACAATATAAAGAATCGAAACACATGAAAAATGAGACGAAAATATGTGTACCCTCCAGCGAACCTTAATTAATGTCCACACCGCGACGCTATCAAAGGAACTAGAAAACATGTCGGGAGACTACCAAAATTGCTCAAATAGTACACATGGGGTGAAGAATCGTGAATAAAAACGAACGGACGCCTGACATAAACAGAAAATGAAAAAAAATGAAGAAAATATCAAAATTGTCCACACCGCGACATGTCCACACCGCGACGCAGAATAGCGTTACAGCCATCCACAGACACATTTCACGCTTAGAATATTTGGGTGGTTATGTTGTAAAATGGGTCAACACGATGTACATACACATATAGTTGTTATTGTATCCGGGGGGAGGGGGGGGGGGGTTGTGAGTGAGTTGGTGGGGGGGGGGGTGTACTCAGAGAGAAGCAGATGACAATTTAAAAATCAATTGTTTCGGTACTTTTCAACAATCGTACTGCCTGTGGGACGATTTCCGGCTCGTGTGGTATAGCAAAGGCGTCAATGACACATTTTGGGCCATCGTAATATCTCACTGACAATTCTATCTGATTGAGCTCATCGAAAAACCCCTAAATACAAAATTTCAGTTCGATATCTTGAAACATGTAAGAGAAATCCATCGACATTGTTTTCTATTGTAAATTCTCTTTGCAATTTGGCGAACCCTTTGAGGAACAGAGTTTGATTGACGTATGTTCACGTTGTCTACATCAGAGGTCAAATGGAAACTGTTCAAACTGCCTTCGGATTATGTGAGCTTGACATCTGTGGAAACTTTCCCAATAAAAAAATCAACACCGTCTAGCAGGGAATCCACTTCAAATTTTCGTTTTTTCATAACTAGGGTCAGTTCCGCACTAAAAAAATATTGTCATTTTTTCAATCACACTTAAAATTTCTAAACAGCCACAACAGACTTCACCTTTAATGAATGGGCCTCTTGGCAAATGAAGTTTGTGGGAGAATGATTCCTTGAATTTTTGTCAACAGTTTACATTTAATTCATGCAACCAATCACAGCCCAGAGTGTTTTAACTGTGAAACTCTATACTCCTCCCGCAACCGCAGGGGGGAGCTGCCTATAGTATTTACACCAGTGTAACCTATATTCAAATGGCTGTATATCATAGACGACTCAACGTGCGGAGCTGCGCGATACGTCGTTTGGACGGATACACCATCGACTACTCCATGATGTACAAGTTGAATATATACACATAACGATAATTCAACTATTAAAGGGCACATGTCAACAAAGTGGCTCAATTTTGTTTGGTTTCCATTAATCATGATATTCGAATTAAACACAAGTTTTGGAGAAAGAGCGAATTTGACAATGACGTCGCCCTGATTCAACCCAAAAACGTCATTGGCACATGCCGTAATGAACGTCCTTGATTGACCTTGATCTTGCCCTATAATTTTGCCAACTGTCATTTTTGTGGTCACCAATATCTGTGCTACATACTCACTTAAAATTCATCGGCATGTGACATATTTAATTTTTTCAGAATTTTATGGACGAATTTGTTCATTTAAGGGAGAATCACCCATGGGTGGTTCTCCCTTAAACGAGCAAATTGATGTCTCGTGTACAATTGTTCCATAAAAATATGATTGTGCCACAAACAAGACCTATTGTGGCGTTCCATTTCACTGATGAGCATGTGGCACACCGTTATGATATAACAGTATTGTAATATATCAACACATGCCTTTAGTTACATGATCAAAACAGCGAGAAAACACGAAAATCGCACTGTCTCATCGCCTAACTGCGAAATTTCATTTTATTCCTATTAAGTTATCTTACCTCTAATTGACAAACAACGTGCACTGTTATGTTATTTCTTGGACTCTTTATCTATTAATATCATTTATGATGCACGTTTTTCGTGGTTTGATGTAAATATTGACTCTGAAACATCGAAAATCGCCTGTCTCTAGAAATGTCCACACCGCGACATTATTTACAATATAGGCCATCCCGGTTCCATTTTAACTAAGGGCAACAACCTACCATACGGATAAGAAAGTTTTGCCTTTTGACAATTTGTTTTGAAGATTTTGGACAATATAAAGAATCGAA